>JAODXP020000032.1:26274959-26282459 GCA_027497455.2 Sardinella longiceps | reverse complement strand
CACACTTACACACTGTCGGCTATGTCACAGACAACAACACACAGGCAACAGTTGCAATTTCAGAATAAAAATTCAAGCGTACTCAAGAGCAAATCTCATACACTCTTTTTCAGACTCATTCGGTCACAGAAACACACACACACACACTGAAGACTCCAGGTCTATAGTATCTGTTTGGATTGGAGAGAAAAAACAGTAAATTGTCATGAACTGCAGACAAACCATTTCATAGACTAAAGCATTAATGGACCATAGAATCTCATCTTACTTACGATACGAATGCCTCTTTACTTGTCCATCGATGAGTTTGGGGTGACACCTCAATACACACACACACACACACACACACACACACCAGTCTGGCGATCTGAATGGAGGAGGGGGTCAGGCACCTATTTAACCTCTCTGGCTCACACACACACACACACACACACACACACACACACACACACACACACTTTCATCTGGACTCTACCTCGTGTGTGTGTGTGTGTGTGTGTGTGTGTGAAGTCATCCTTAAAAGAGTTCACACACCGAGCTGCAAAGGTCATGGTCACATCAGTCAGGATAAAAGCATGTTTGTAGTGCAATCACATAAACCTTTCTCTCTGTGTTAGTCATCTCAAATTCAATCCTCTTAAATGTCACTGTGAATGTTTGAAATTACCTGTGGGTCTGTAACACAGTGGTCAGGGTTTGGTTTGGCTTAATATCCACTCCCCAGTCCTAGCCAATAGTGAGAAATGGTTTACAATTTCAATTTAGTTATTCATAAATTCTCCCTACAGTACCACTAGATGTCAAGACTGAATGTAGTGATTGCCTACACTGTGTAGTAAGCCTCTCCAGCATCATTCTTTGCGTCCACAAGACTAACCAAAAGGTGTCAATTCCAAACGCCATTCTGCCTTCAGAATGTCCTCTTTGCCCTGCCGTAGTTGTTTGGGAAACGTGGACGTCAGATGTACCGCACGTTTAGCTGCATTTCATAAAGCGTTGATGTTCAACTAGGATAAAGTACACAAACGCTTTCATATACTACCCATTGAGCTACGAGGTGAGTTACTTCAATTGTGTCTACATAAAAAAAATCAATCGACATATTAAGAGTTATCAACCACTTCAGTTATGAGTTAA
Organism: Sardinella longiceps; assembly: GCA_027497455.2. NCBI lineage: Eukaryota > Metazoa > Chordata > Actinopteri > Clupeiformes > Clupeidae > Sardinella > Sardinella longiceps. Next base: position 26,281,322 of record JAODXP020000032.1, on the reverse strand, counting down.
GTTGAACTGCGCTGAGCTAACGTTAGCCGCAAACAGCTAAAATGTCGCATTTTTAAGATATGCCATCTAGTTCATTCTGTCAAATGGATAACGTTATTGGACTGATATTTGCGTCGTAGCGTTGCAGTTGATTGCTAAGAATAATTCTAATTTAGCAGGCCATGGAGCATGGGTTTATTCTTGTGCGCTTCTAGTATCCACCCTGAGTTGTGTCGGCTCATATTTTGATCCGATGTTGCAGCACTGTTGCAACTCGTTAAACATTGTGTTTCTTCCTTTATGCACAATATTGAATGAGGTCTAACGTTAGACGCCACCAGGCACTGTGATGCTAACGTTAAACTGTCTGTGAAATGAAAACTGTGATAGCTGTCAGACTGCAACCCTGTCCTGTTTGGAGTCAGGAGAAGGGGCGAGAAAACTTGATGCGCATGCACAAGTATCGGTAATTATTGTTGCATCACAGGCTCAACCAATGGTACCCTTGGGAATACTTAAAGTAGGTTGTGTGATAAATATATAAACCTGGTTAAATTAACAGAGACAAAATCTGCTCTTGAGTAGTTAGTTGGACTTCATTGTGGTGGGGAGCGAGGAGTAGCTGGCTAACCTCTGGAGTGACCACTTATCTGAAAAGAACATCACTAACAGTGCAGGGTTGCAGTGCAGCCTGCCAGGCAAGGCGCTCAGACAAAGGGGCATCAATAGGCATACACACACACGCACACACACACACACACACATATTCACACACATTCACACACATATTCACACACACACACACACCTGCCAGACAAGGAGCTCAGACAAAGGGGCATCAATAGGCACACACACACACACACACATACATGTTCACACACACACACACACACACACACACACACACACACACACACACAAACAGTGCACACCCTGCTCAGTACAGGGTTTTTTTAGAGACCAGTGGTAAACAACGGTAAGTTGGCGACCCCGTGTCCCGTGCCCTTGCCGTACAGGAGGTGTTACGAATACCCAAATAGCAGCGAATCATACCTGATGTGCCATAGTGTGCCATGGTGTTGCTATGATGTTGGCACCGCAGCGCTGATGGACCACCAAACCAGCTAGTCTTGTTTAATTGGGGCCTCGCCAACACCTGCGGGTGCACCATGCATGCAATTGTCCTCGAATTTAATTTTAAAACCACAAGCACATGAAGTTGTGATGCAAGTGAAGACAAGTCCCGGTATTTTGGTGCAGGAGAATTTTAGTCCATTTGTTTTTTTTTCATTGTGGTTGGAGCACCATACAGGCGGATATCAACAGTGTCACGGATGCTCTGTATAGGACATGGTTAAAGGAGAGTACCGGAGTGAATTCAAGCATAGCCCTGTTGAAAGAACTTGCTAAATGCGCTAGTTAGCGAGTGGAACTAAATAATTTGGTACAGCACAGACCGAACGGGAACGCAGAAGCGAACAGGCACTTTACACTGAATTAATGGGACCTGACTGTTGGAAACCGAAAGTAAGATCTGAGGTTACATTGACTCAATGTAAAGTGTTTCGCGTTCGCGTTAGATCTGTGCTGTTCGAAATTCTTTCATTTCATGTGAAATATATTGCTGTTAGAAGGCTCGTGCAGCAGGGCTATGCTTAAACTTACTCCGGTATATTGCTTTAAGGCCACTGACACACACACACACACACACAAGGCTCGTGCAGCAGGGCTATGCTTAAACTTACTCCGGTATATCGCTTTAAGACTCTTCTATTAACCCCGGGCTCATTCAATCTGACCAATCATTCAACTGCTTTCAGCGGGTGGCAAATTAGTGGTGGATAGCGACGTTCCCCTTTCACTGATAAAGTGTTATTTAAGTACTCGTGCTGCAGTTATTACCTCCGCCAAGGAGGTTATGTTTTCACCGGCGTGTGCGTGTCTGTCTGTCTGTCTTTCTCTCTGTGTACAACATAACTCAAAAAGTACTAAATGGATTTGGATGAAATTTCCGGACAACGTGTGTATTGGGACAAATTTCCGGACGACGTGTGTATTGGGACAAGTAAGAACTGATTCCATTTTGGTGGCAATTAGTGATCCAGAACACCATCTGTGATCACATTGCCTTTGCGGAGGTCTGCATACTCTGAGTGCTTTTATAGTTGTTATTGTTGTTGTTGTTGATGATGATGTTATTTACCCTTCACAGGACCATGGCTGATATTTAAGTACTCTTATTGTTGTTTTTATTGTTGTTGTTTGAAATTAGTGGTGAGTAACAACGTTCCCCCCTACACTGATAAAGAATTATTTAAGTACTCTTGTTGCTGCTGTTATTGTTGTTGATGTTATTGTTGTTGTTTATGATGATGTTGTTTACCCTTCACAGGGCCATGGCAGACCTCGCTCCGTCAGTTGCGCGGGAGGCGGTACTTAAAGAAAGCTCCGCCCTGCCTGCAGACATGCCTCGTATCCGTGGTTACGACTTCAACCAGGGGCTGGACCACCGGGCGCTCCTGCAGTCCTATCTGACCACCGGCTTCCAGGCCTCCAGCTTTGGCCTCGCCGTGCAGGAGATCAACAAGATGGTGAGACACACACACACACACACACCATCAGCCCTGGGGGTTGCCATGCAGGAGATCAACAAGATGGCGAGACACACACACATAATTATTGTGTGTGTGTGTGTGTGTGTGTGTGTGTGTGTTCCAGATTGAGAAGCGTGTTGAGCCAGTGGAGGAGGAGGAGAAGGAGGAAGAGGAGAGTGTGAGCTCTGCTGCCCCCGGTGGCCAGACGGGTTGTACCATCTTCCTGGGCTACACCTCCAACCTCATCAGCTCCGGAGTCAGGGAGAGCATACGCTACCTCGCTCAGCACAAAATGGTACGATCCGCTTCAGATACCTGCCTCTGGGATCAGTGTGTGTGTGTGTGTGTGTGTGTGTGTGTGTGTGTGTGTGTGTCTCTCCTCATCAGCTCCGGAGTCAGGGAGAGCATACGCTACCTCGCTCAGCACAAAATGGTACGCTCCGCTTCAGATACCTGCCTCTGGGATCTGTGTGTGTGTGTGTGTGTGTGTGTGTGTGTGTGTGTGTGTGTGTGTGTGTGTGTGTGTGTGTGTGTGTGTGTTGTTCACTTTCATCTCCATAGCATCTTCAGATACCTGCCTCTGGGATCTCTGTGTGTGTGTGTGTGTGTGTGTGTGTGTGTGTGTGTGTGTGTGTGTGTGTGTGTGAAACAAGTAGATGTACATGTAATTGGGGGGGATTGATGAGGACCTTATTGTGTGTGTGTGTGTAACAGGTAGATGTGATCGTGACTACAGCGGGGGGGATTGAAGAGGACCTGATCAAGTGTGTGTGTGTGTGTGTGTGTGTGTGTGTAACAGGTAGATGTGATCGTGACCACAGCGGGGGGAATTGAGGAGGACCTGATCAAGTGTGTGTGTGTGTGTGTGTGTGTGTGTGTGTGTGTGTGTAACAGGTAGATGTGATTGTGACTACAGCGGGGAGAATTGAAGAGGACCTAATAAAGTGTGTGTGTGTGTGTGTGTGTGTGTGTGTGTGTGTGTGTGTGTGTTGTAACAGGTAGATGTGATCGTGACCACAGCGGGGGAATTGAGGAGGACCTGATCAAGTGGTGTGTGGTGTGTGTGTGTGTGTGTGTGTGTGTGTGTGTGTGTGTGTGTGTGTGTGTAACAGGTAGATGTGATCGTGACCACAGCGGGGGGAATTGAAGAGGACCTGATCAAGTGTTTGGCCTCCACATACTTGGGTGACTTCAGTCTGCCAGGCAAGGAGCTCAGACAAAGGGGCATCAATAGGTACACACACACACACACACACATACATGCGCCCACAAATACACACACACGCACACAGACACACATTCACACACACAAACACACATTGTATACACACACACACAACATTCTCTATCCCTTTTGATATATTTATGTGTGTGTGTGTGTGTGTGTGTGTGTGTGTGTGTAGGATTGGGAATCTGCTGGTACCCAATGATAATTACTGTAAGTTTGATATATTTATGTGTGTGTGTGTGTGTGTATGTGTATGTGTGTGTGTGTGTGTGTGTGTGTGTGTGTGTGTGTGTGTGTGTGTGTGTAGGATTGGGAATCTGCTGGTACCCAATGATAATTACTGTAAGTTTGATATATTTATGTGTGTGTGTGTGTGTGTGTGTGTGTGTGTGTGTGTGTGTGTGTGTGTGTGTGTGTGTAGGATTGGGAATCTGCTGGTACCCAATGATAATTACTGTAAGTTTGATATATTTATGTGTGTGTGTGTGTGTGTGTGTGTGTGTGTGTGTGTGTGTGTGTGTGTGTAGGATTGGGAATCTGCTGGTACCCAATGATAATTACTGTAAGTTTGAAGACTGGCTGATGCCCATCCTGGACCAGATGGTACAGGAACAGAAGACAGAGGTGATCTCACACACACACACACACACACACACACACACACACACATTTATTGTACTGCTTGGCAACTGATAGGGTGTGTGTGTTGTGTAGGGTGTGGTGTAATGACTGTATTTTGTTGTGTGTGTGTGTGTGTGTGTGTGTTGCAGGGTGTCCACTGGACTCCATCTAAGATGATTCACCGGCTTGGAAAGGAAATCAACAACCCAGAGTCTGTCTACTACTGGGCTTACAAGGTACACACACACACACACACACACACAGGCCAGTGTCTCCCTATTATTGGACTTGTAAGGTCAACACACACACACACACACACACACACACACACACACACTATTCTGCTCCGTACTGCATGCTTTATTACAATGCCATGAAATTCTTCCTGCCTTGACCTTTGCCCTTTGTTGTTTGTTCTAGAACGACATCCCCGTGTTCAGTCCAGCTCTGACAGACGGTTCTCTGGGCGACATGATCTACTTCCACTCTTACAAGAACCCAGGCCTGGTTCTAGACATAGTAGAGGGTAGGTCTGATACGGAACCCAGGAACCCAGACCTGGTATTAGACATAGTAGAGTTTAGGTCCGATACGGAACCCAGGAACCCGGGCCTGGTTCTGGATATAGTACAGACATGGAACCCAGGCCTGGTTCTAGACATAGTAGAGGGTAGGTCTGATACGGAACCCAGGCCTGGTTCTAGACATAGTAGAGGGTAGGTCTGATACGGAACCCAGGAACCCAGGCCTGGTTATAGATATAGTAGAGACATGGAACCCAGGCCTGGTTCTGGATATAGTAGAGGGTCGGTCTGACACAGAAAAAAGGCCTAATTGTAAATAGACGGAGTAGCAGAAAGAAGTAGATTACAGTGTCATAAAGTAGTGCTCTTAATTCTGTTTTATTGGGCTTTCTTTAGGATGTGGAGTGAAGTTATTTATCCTGATTGTACATTTATTGCCCAGGGGTGATCATCTTGTGTGTGTGTGTGTGTGTGTGTGTGTGACATTCGTAGGATGAACAGAGCGGTTTTGCTAAACGCAGGAATGATCATCTTGTGTGTGTGTGTGTGTGTGTGTGTGTGTGTGTGTGTGTTGTGTGTGTGTGTGTAGACATTCGTAGGATGAACAGCAGAGCGGTGTTTGCTAAACGCACAGGAATGATCATCTTGGGTGGTGGACTGGTCAAACATCACATCGCCAATGCCAACCTCATGGTACACACACACACACACACACACACACACACACACACACACACACACACACACACACACACACACACACAGGACTATGCCTTTACACACATTGCCAATGCCAATCTCATGGTACACACACACACACACGGGACTCTGCCTTTAAACACATTGCCAATGCCAACCTCATGGTACACACACACACACACACTCACACACACAGGACTATGCCTCTAAACACATTGCCAATGCCAATCTCATGGTACACACACACACACACACACACACACACACACACCACACACACACGATCACACACACGGGACTCTGCCTTTAAACACATTGCCAATGCCAACCTCATGGTACACACACACACACACACGCACACACACACCACAGGACTATGCCTTTACACACATTGCCAATGTCGACCTGTGTGTGTGCGGCTAATTGCTCTGCTAGCACAGCTGCTGTTAGAGTTTCAGGAACACGGCACATACATGTAGCAATGAGAAGGGTTTATCTATTGCTAAATAATGAGAATGACAATATGTTTTTTTTTTTAAATAAAAACACAATTTATTCATGAATAAATCATGAGAAGGACTAATTTATTTATTGATGAATAATTAGAGGGACAATAATTTTCTTATTATAAGAAGGACAATGATTTTCTTTTTATTATGGTGCAGACTATTCTGTGTAAGTGAAAACTGGTCAAGAGTTGTTGTCTAACTGTGTGTGT
>JAODXP020000032.1:26269959-26272459 GCA_027497455.2 Sardinella longiceps | reverse complement strand
AGTTCCAATGGCACCCTTTGGCCACATGGGGGCACCATGTAGCCATACATTAGTTAGATCCACATAGAGATAAGGTAATGTGTATATGCAGGGCCGTTTCAAGGTACTTAGGGGGCCCCAAGCAAACAGGGTATGGGGGCCCTTCACCTCCCATAAATTCTTACGTAAACCGCATTGTTGTAATCGTCAAGCAACTTTCATTAATATAATTATTTGTGTTGAACTTGCAATTGTCTAACTCTGTCATATTTAATTGAATGAACGCCACCAACTAAACTACTAAAATGATTAAACAGTCATTCTTGAGGGCCCCTTTTAGCCTGGGGCCCCAGGCAATTGCCTGGTTTGCCTGTCCTGTTGCGACGGCCCTGTGTATATGTGATATAGGCTACGTTCACACAGCAGGGCTAAATGCTCAAGTCCGATCTTTATGTGGGATCCGATCTTTTTGAGAGGTCGTTCACACTGCCAATAAAATGTGACGTATGCGACTTGTGTATATCCAGTATGAACTTCAAACGCACCAAAAGTGTCCCCCAATAAGTTAAGCTTATTGATGACGTGCAAGTCGGATGTATGTGACATGGCCGTTCAGACTGGAGTCGCATGTCAAAAGATCAGATACGTATCGGTTTTAGGACCACATACCCAAGTGGCCTGGGTTGCGTGTGAAAAAAATCAGCTCTGTGTCATTCAGACTGTCATTAAAGAGATCGGATACAGGTCACATAGGTGTGAAAAAAACGGAATTGGGTCACTTAAGGCTACTATGTGAACGTAGCTATAGAGAGAGAGAGAGAGTTACGAAACGGCCTGTCAGTGTCAGTAGTTTACATGTAGACAGAACACAAGACCTGTTACACATCCCATACCCCAGGGGGCGCCGGCTGCTGGCTGGTGGCTAGTCTTTAAACACTGATTTGAGAGTCTGAAACCGTGAGGTTTGCAACTCGGCTGTGTATGCAGTAGGAGGATTTCACCACCGGTCCTCTACTTTGAGTTTCAAAAATAACAACACGGAGCTTGCCGACAAGAAGCCAAGACCTACAAGGAAGTCCGTTTCCCCCTGGACACACATTGACTGAGGGTGATGTGATGTGACAAGTGAATGAATACAAATAAAATAAGATTCATTGAAAACTAATAAAAGCAAGACCACAACAATTTATAAAATATTTTTTATTAAATTTGACAGACACACTTTGACACACAGAACGAAGTTTAGTAACCTTCACTGATTAAAAAAATATAAACTTACTTTTATAGGCTGAAATTTGACGTGGAGTTTCAAGCCCTTTTAATGATTGGTTATTACCAAAAATGTTCAGGCATTCAACCAGTGCTCTGATTGTGCTAGTGCTGATGCTGAGTAATGCTCTCCTCACGAAAGTCTTCAAGGATGGCAGAAAAATAAACTAATTTAAAGGGGTCATATTAACAAAAAATCACTTTTTATGGCTTTTGAATGTGTTTCTTGGGTCTATGCGGCTTCTACACACACTGAAAGTTTGATTAAAAGCCTCAATTGTTAAAATAGCCATTCTGTACTGTTAGAAACTGTTGAACTGCTGTGTGCTTAAACCACCTGCATAGAATTTTCCTGACTACATATGTCATAGGGTAAGGTGGGTGGGATCCCACATAATTGGCAGCCATTTAAGCGGCTGAGGGCAAAGAGAATGGATAATTGTGAAAATGAAGAGAGACAAGTTGGCAGCTACTTTGCAGCTGAGAACAATGAAAATGATTAATTGACTAGGCCTACTTAGGGGTGGCCTGTCATAGGCTACAGGGGAAATCCTCAATGTGTTGGCTGCAGGTACAGGTATAGGTACTGTATCTAGTTACCTGGTGCACACCCCCATTAGAAACAGCCTGTTCTGAACATTAGAGATAAAAAATAAAAAAAATAGCTTGAAAAAAGCAAAACATGACCCCTTTAGAAAAAGAATTGAGTAAAAAGTTTTATGTAAATAACTGAAATAGTCATCTCTGCCGAGCTACAACAACCAACTCACAACAACTTCTATACTACCACCTTTCATGGCTGTTTGAAGAGAAGCTTTGGGGTTGAAGTTTCTATAGCTATGAAATGATAATTATGATTCTCAAAAACCTACATTGAAAGTACATTTATGACCACAAATGAATGAACTATTGTGAATCAAATGAACAGTTTACAAGATTTAAATTTGTGGAAAATAGAAAGTGTGCAGGAGTGTCTAATATAAGTAGTCAAAGAGAAGGCAGATGTTTTGCACCTGACAACCAATCACATGGTAGAGAAGAAGAATAAACCCTAGACCCTAAACTCTAACCCCTACATTGGAGTGGGTTGTGCTTTGCAACGCTGTTGAGACCAAAGACCTGTAGTAACTCTCTCTGTCCACTGGGAGCACTATAGTATCTCTCTTTTCCCCTCCCTGGAGGCAGTGTAGTAACGCTCTCTGTCCATCAAGGGGCAGTATTGCCCAGGCTGAGTCCACATGTGCCCAGAGAG
>JAODXP020000032.1:26262459-26264959 GCA_027497455.2 Sardinella longiceps | reverse complement strand
ATCCACTGGACACAACTCATTCACTGAAGTAAAATATATTTTCTCCAAACACAATTAGTGGCAGGTTACACTGTTGTCACAAAATCATAAATAAAGAATTCTGTGCTAAAAAAAATACAGCTGCATATTCAGCATTGCTCAGTTATGTAGCCTATTAGGAAGAAGGAAAGAGGAGCTGTGTCTCATTGACTTTCAGTGGGTGTAATTTCTGTGTTTCCATCAGAAAAAAAAGTCTATCATGATGTACTCCCACCATTGCATTTTTAAGAATTGTGTTCATTTCACATTGCATTTTTAAGAATTGTGTTCATTTCACAGATTGCTGTGAGATCACTTTGAAGTTTTCTATTACCCAATTTCAGAAATGGAGCACCCTCATTTTAGGTGGTGCTGAAGTCTCACACAACTGGTGGGAGAATGCAAAGGGAGAGGGGGTTTGGAGTGTCTCAGACCTTTCCCTTTACTGTGGCAGCTATGCATATAATAGTGTATCTAATACAATAAGTGAGTTTAGCAAAGTCAGTATGAGCAGGGGAAGTTTAAAGATTAGTTCAGACACTATTTCAGTAGATCTCTTATGTTGAAAAATTTTGGGACCTCAAGGACCTCAGTCATCTCAAAATGCTGGCTACGGCCATGTGTATGTATGTACCTATACACATACATACTTAAACTGTGTCAGAGCCTAACTTCATTTTTATACTGTTGAAAGACTAGCTGTTAATAGCACTTTTTTCTAAAGGTTCATGCTTGGACTGACATTGCTTTAACTCCATACTCAACTCATTCCATAGCCTTACTCCACAAATATATGATAGAGTAAAACCTTTCATAGTTGTTCTATTTCTGGGCCTTATAAACTTAAATTTCCTTTTTAAATCATAATGTTCCTCCTGTACTTTAAACAAATGTTGGATATCCCCTGGAAGCTTGTTACTTTTAGCCTTATACATTATTTGCACAGTTTGAACATTTATAATCTCAATGAACTAACTAACAAACTAACTAACATGTCAAAACTAGTGAAAGAGTGTGATCCAGATATCCAATTTTATGAATAATGAATAATGCGTAATGCTCTTTTTTAACATGACACATAAGGCATGAACAAAACACATAGGGACATTAGACATATTATACAGGACAATTACATACATGTACAATACAAACATTCAGAATAAATACATAAATAAAGTGAATAAATATATGCTGACCCTTATTTATGATTTGTTTAAAAGATTAATGAAGGTTGGTATGAAGGATCTCTTAAAAACATTTCATGTTGCAGTAGGTACTCTATATCTCCTACCAGAGGGGAGTTTAACAAAATTCTGCATTGGATGAAGGGGATCCAAAAGTATTTGTGAGGCTTTCCTCCTAGTCTGAGTTTCATACAGTTCCACCAGCTGCCTCTGGGGGGCCAGGAGGAGTTTACTAGCTGTGTTGATTATTTTTGTGATCAATCTAGTGAGCATTTATAATTATTGCCCCAGACTTCCACACAATAGCTTAACTACGGTAACACTAGAGTGAAGAGTACAAAATATGGAGTGAATTTTTATCTAGAAACTTTTTTGCCTTATTTATAACTGAAATACTCCTTGATAATTTAGTTTATAAATGCTCAATATGAAATTTCCAATTTATCTGTTCATCAATAACAACTCCGAGGAATGTTATTTCACCTTATAACTCTTTGACCCCTCAGAATGTGCTCTTATGTTTATAACCCTTTGACCCTTATGAATGTGCTCTTATAACCCTTTGACCCTTATGAATGTGCTCTATATGTTTATAACCCTTTGACCCTTATGAATGTGCTCTTATGTGTGAGACTCCTAAGGTCGCTCCTTGTTTGACCTACTGTACATGTGTGACCTTATATGACCTTGAGATGAGACCCCTAGTGACCGACAGATGACCTTTGTAACCTCTCAGGTCAGCTAGAAGTGTGTGTGTGTGTGTGTGTGTGTGTGTGTGTGTGTGTGTGTGTGTGTGTGGTGTAAGGAGGTTATAACCAGAGCCAAGCAAATCAGAAGGAATAAACACACACATACACACAACACACACACAGGTCCATGCTGTCACACACTCTTTATTGTGATCTATAAATACATTGAATGAACACAGACACAAACACACACACACACTGTTTAATACACTATATAATACACTGAATGAACACACATACACAGTCACACACGCACACACACACACACACACACACACACACACACACACACACACACACACACACACACACAGGTGCATGCATTCACACTCTCTTTATTAAATACATCCCTACACAGAGTAACAAGGAACTTTAGTGAACCACACAGTCATAGATTCTGTGTGTGTGTGTGTGTGTGTGTGTGTGTGTGTGTGTGTGTGTGTGTGTGTGTGTGTGTGTGTGTGTGTGTGGTGCTGGTGGCCGTGGGTGAGAGAGGATGCTGGAGTGTGTGTGTGTGTGTGTGTGTGTGTGTGTGTGTTAGCTTGAGGA
>JAODXP020000032.1:26200323-26202823 GCA_027497455.2 Sardinella longiceps | reverse complement strand
AGCTCATCCAAAAAATAAAAAGAGGACAAAGCAGTTATCAAAACAAAAAAGAATACTTTGATGAAACAAGAATATAAAACATGTTTTCAGTTATCTCACACTTTTTTTTATTAAGTACATAATGCCACGTGTCCATTCATAAGTTTGTTTATTTTATTGGATTGTCACTGAAGGCAACAGTCATGAAAATAAAGTAAATAATTTAATGGGAAAGTGTGTCCAAACTTTTGGTCTGTACTGTATACACACACACACACACACATACACACACACACACACACATACACCTCTGTTTCTGTGAGAAGGGCTGCTGTCCTCATAGCCAGATGCTGCTGGACACACACACACACACACACACACACACACACACACACACACACACACACACTCTGTTTCTGTGAGAAGGGCTGCTGTCTCATAGCCAGATGCTGCTGGACACACACACACACACACACACACACACACACACACACACACACACACACACACACACACACACACACACACACACACACTCTGTTTCTGTGAGAAGGGCTGCTGCCTCATAGCCAGATGCTGCTGGAGACACACACACACACACACACACACACACACACACACACACACACACACACACACACACACACCTCTGTTTCTGTGAGAAGGGCTGCTGTCTCATAGCCAGATGCTGCTGGTCCTCCATCAGTCTGATCAGAGATGAACTGGCTTTGATCCTCAGCCCATAGTAGTGGTACTTAGAGTTGCCCCTGCAAACACACACACACACACACACACACACACACACACACGGTTTCATCAGTCATCTGTGTTCATTTAAAATACATTTAATGTTTTCTGTGTGTGTGTGTGTGTGTGCGTAGTTGTATGAGCTTCCCAAAGGAGGCGGCGTTGACGGGTGTGTGTGAGTGTCTCACCGTGTGCCCAGTCGTTGTGTGCGTAGCCCCATAATGACGGAGCGTACGAGTTTCCCAAAGGAGGCGGCGTTGACAGGCTCTAGCTCTATGTGTGTGTATGTGTGTGTGTGTGTGTGTGTGTGTCTCACCGTGTGCCCAGTCGTCGTGTGCGTAGCCCCATAAACACGGAGCGTATGAGTTTCCCAAAGGAGGCGGCGTTGACGGGCTCTAGCTCTATGTGTGTGTGTGTGTGTGTGTGTGTCTCACCGTGTGCCCAGTCGTCGTGTGCGTAGCCCCATGAAGACGGAGCGTATGAGTTTCCCAAAGGAGGCGGCGTTGACGGGCTCTAGCTCTATGTGTGTGTGTGTGTGTGTGTGTGTGTGTGTGTGTGTGCGTCACCGTGTGCCCAGTCGTCGTATGCGTAGCCCCATGAAGACGGAGCGTATGAGTTTCCCAAAGGAGGCGGCGTTGACGGGCTCTAGCTCTATGTGTGTGTGTGTGTGTGTGTGGTGTGTGTGTGTGTCTCACCGTGTGCCCAGTCGTCGTGTGCGTAGCCCCATGAAGACGGAGCGTATGAGTTTCCCAAAGGAGGCGGCGTTGACGGGCTCTAGCTCTATGTGTGTGTGTGTGTGTGTGTGTGTGTGTGTGTGTCTCACCGTGTGCCCAGTCGTCGTGTGCGTAGCCCCATGAATACGGAGCGTATGAGTTTCCCAAAGGAGGCGGCGTTGACGGGCTCTAGCTCTATGTGTGTGTGTGTGTGTGTGTGTGTGTGTGTGTGTCTCACCGTGTGCCCAGTCGTCGTGTGCGTAGCCCCATGAATACGGAGCGTATGAGTTTGCCAAAGGAGGCGGCGTTGACGGGCTCTAGCTCTATGTGTGTGTGTGTGTGTGTGTGTGTGTGTGTGTGTGTGTGTGTCTCACCATGTGCCCAGTCGTCGTGTGCGTAGCCCCATGAATACGGAGCGTATGAGTTTCCCAAAGGAGGCGGCGTTGACGGGCTCTAGCTCTATGTGTGTGTGTGTGTGTGTGTGTGTGTGTGTGTGTGTGTGTCTCACCGTGTGCCCAGTCGTCGTGTGCGTAGCCCCATAAATACGGAGCGTATGAGTTTCCCAAAGGAGGCGGCGTTGACGGGCTCTAGCTCTATGTGTGTGTGTGTGTGTGTGTGTGTGTGTGTGTGTGTGTGTCTCACCGTGTGCCCAGTCGTCGTGTGCGTAGCCCCATAAATACGGAGCGTATGAGTTTCCCAAAGGAGGCGGCGTTGACGGGCTCTAGCTCTATGTGTGTGTGTGTGTGTGTGTGTGTGTGTGTGTGTGTGTGTGTGTGTGTGTGTGTGTGTGTGTGTGTCTCACCGTGTGCCCAGTCGTCGTGTGCGTAGCCCCATGAATACGGAGCGTATGAGTTTCCCAAAGGAGGCGGCGTTGACGGGCTCTAGCTCTATGTGTGTGTGTGTGTGTGTGTGTGTGTGTGTGTGTGTGTGTGTGTGTGTGTGTCTCACCGTGTGCCCAGTCGTCGTGTGCGTAGCCCCATGAATACGGAGCGTATGAGTTTGCCAAAGGAGGCGGCGTTGACGGGCTCTAGCTCTATGTGTGTGTGTGTGTGTGTGTGTGT
>JAODXP020000032.1:26183542-26187723 GCA_027497455.2 Sardinella longiceps | reverse complement strand
CCCGCCAAGGAGGTTATGTTTTTGCCGGCGTGTGTCTGTCTGTGTGTCTGTCTGTGTACAACATAACCTGAAAGGTACTGCATAGATTTGGATGAAATTTTCAGACAACGTGTATATTGGGACAAGCAAGAACTAATTCAATTTTGGTGGCGATCGGTGATGCAGAACATGATCTGGAATTTATATTGTGTCTGTGACCACATTGTTTTGGCGGAGGTTTGCGCTCTCTGAGCGCTTTTCTAGTTTACACTGAGATGGTTTATAATGTCTTTTGTCTGTGCTTTTGTAGAATGTTCCTTCATGCCAACTATGCTAGCTATGCTATAGAATGTTGCTATGCTAACCAACTGAAAGTGAAAGAGCAGCACAACACACACACACACACACACACACACACACACACATACACACACACACATAAGTGAAAGAGCAGCATTGATAGCAGTCATTCAGGAGTCAGCTGATCAAATATGGCCGTTACAGACAGAATGAGTTCATGTGGTATTTCCGTGATGACGCCTACTTATTAGCCTACTTCTGATTTTTATTTAATCACATTTGATTAAGATTTTCCCCTGCCATTCCCGACAGTGTTGTCAGTGTTTGTCCCGCCCCGTCCTCGATTCTCATTGGCTATCAAGACAGAATAGACATGGAAGAGCCTCGCGAGGAGCAGATTTCAACTTGTAGTTTTCCACAGAAGTCATCTATCACTCATAGGATGTGAGGATGGATTGGGAAATTACCAGCGCAGAAAACTACATCTGGACACACACACACACACACACACACACACACACAGACTATTCCTCCTTCAGTAAACACATCTGGGACAGACACACACACACACACACACACACACGCACACACACACACACACACACAAACAAACACAAACACACACACACACACACACACACAGACTATTCCACCTTCAGTAGACACATGTGGACACACACACACACACACACACACACACACACACACACACACTATTCCACCTTCAGTAAACACATGGATACGCTGGATACACACACACACACACACACACACTATTCTACCCTCAGTAAACACATCTGGACTAACACACACACACACTTAGACTATTCCCCCTTCAGTAAACACATCTGGACACACACACACACTATTTCACCTTCAGTAAACACATCTGGGAAACAAATACACACACACACACACACACACACACACACACACACACACACAGACACACACACACACTCTTCCACCTTCAGTAAACACATCTGGGAACACACACAGTAAACACATCTGGACACACACACACACACACACACACACACACACACACACACACACACACACACACTATTCCATCCTCAGTGAACAGGTGTCTGCTCACACAGGTGTCATGTCTGACATCACACATTCTCTAAGGACTTTAGAGCACTAAGGTTGACTTTCAGCTTTTCAACTAGCATCCTCACAGAGAGTGTGTCATTGCAAACAGACTGTGTGTGTGTGTGTGTGTGTGTGTGTGTGTGTGTGTGTGTGTGTGTGTGTGTGTGTGTGTGTGTGTGTGAAGAGATGGGGGGGAAGTCATCTGGTCATCTTCCATTCCAAACTCTGCATCCCACACAAAACAGTTGTGTTGTGTGTGTGTGTGTGTGTGTGTGTGTGTGTGTGTGTGTGTGTGTGTGTGGATTGCGGGCATGTTTATAATTCCGACATGTTGGTCAGTTTTTGTGTGTGAGTTGAGTCCAGTGTATATACAAGACCACCTCCCTCCCTTCCCCCATCACTTGAGTTGAGATGTACAAGACAACCCCCCACCCCCCCCATCACACACACACACACACACACACACACACACACACACACACTTCTCTTCCTCCTTCCTTATTAGGTGATGCTGATGCAGAGGGGTCATCGACACACACACACACACACACACACACACACACACACGCATGTACGCTCGCTCTCTCTCTCTCTCTCTCTCTCTCTCTCTCTCTCTCTCTCTCTCTGTCTCTCTCTCTCTCTCTCTCTGTCTCTCTACATCACAACTTAGCAAAAGTAAGTATACTTAACTATGAGTGCACTCTGTATGTATGTGGACATGGCCTTTAGCATACTTAGCAAAAGTAAGTATACTTAACTATGAGTGCACTCTGTATGTATGTGGACATGGCCTTTAGCATACTTAGCAAAAGTAAGTACTTAACTATGAGTGCACTGTGTATGTATGTGGACATGCATGGCCTTTCTCATACTTAGCAAAAGTAAGTATACTTTACTATGAGTGCATTCTGTATGTATGTGGACATGGCCTTTATGACAGGATGACTGTAGTATGTACTTTACTATGAGTATGAGATGACTAAGTATCAGCCCATACCTGCAAAGATCAGTGATTTGGGATTTTGGTTGGTTGGTTGCGTTGATATTTGGCAGCCTATAGGACACGTCCACAAAGCAGCTATTACATTAGTGAGTTACGTGTGTGTGTGTGTGTTGATATTTGGCAGCCTAGGACATGTCCACAAAGCAGCTAATAGATTGCCATTTTTGCAAGCAGACGCTTGCATCCAAAGCAACTTACATTTGTCAACTATCTATTACCTCAGGGCAAGTCTCCCCTAGCCTAGAGCAACGCGGGGTTAAGTGTCTTATTGCTCAAGGGCACAACGGTGGCAGCCAGGATTTGAAACCACAATGTTCACAGTAGCACACTAGTCAGGATCCTTAACCACTGCGCTGCGCTACCACCATCCCCTATTAGTGGGTTAAGACTAGTCAGGATCCTTAACCACTGCGCTGCGCTACCACCAGCCCCTATTAGTGGGTTAAGACTAGTCAGGACTAACTAAAGGCAGATCCAAACAACTTGCATCAGTAGTAATAGGCAGCCTAGCTCTCTCTCTCTCTCCCTCTCTCTGTGTGTTTGTGTGTGTGTGTGTGTGTGTGTGTGTGTGTGTGTGTGTGTGTGTGTGTGTGTGTGTATGTTTTCTGCACACATCAGTGTCATTGCACCCCTGATATATATTATTTGAATGCTTTCTGATTGATGGGTTCAAATAAAGAATTGAAATGTGTGTGTGTGTGTGTGTGTGTGTGTGTGTGTGTGTGTGTGTGTAAACTTAGAGAGTACAGTTGCTGTAGAGCAGGAGATGAGCACTGGGGGGCGCCACAATCACTGGGTGGACAAATAGGGAATAAATGGTGCTTTATTTGCACTAGATGTAAATAATAAACAAATAAGATGTATCAGTGATTATTGGTGTGTGTGTGTGTGTGTGTGTGTGTGTGTGTGAGAGTGTGTGTGAGAGAGAGAGAGCAGGTGAGAACAGGTGGAGCGTGTCTGCATGTTGGTACAGAATAGATATCAAAGTCCTGTGTCACCAGGCAAGAGAAACCAGCTCAGCCTCTCCTCTAACGGCTCTACTGTGTGTGTGTGTGTGTGTGTGTGTGTGTGTGTGTGTGTGTGTGTGTGTGTGTGTGTGTGTGTGTGTGTGTGTGTGTATGTGATTCCTCTAACGGCTCTACTGTGTGTGTGTGTGTGTGTGTGTGTGTGATTCCTCTAACGGCTCTACTGTGTGTGTGTGCGTGTGTGTGTGTGTGTGTGTGTGTGTGTGTGATTCCTCTAACGGCTTTACTGTGTGTGTGTGTGTGTGTGTGTGTGTGTGTGTGATTCCTCTAACGGCTCTACTGTGTGTGTGTGTGTGTGTGTGTGTGTGTGTGTGTGTGATTCCTGTAATGGCTGTGCTGTGTGTGTGTGTGTGTGTGTGTGTGTGTGTGTGTGTGTGTGTGTGTGTGTGTGTGTGATTCCTGTAATGGCTGTGCTGTGTGTGTGTGTGTGTATGTGTGCTGAATGTAGCTTGTGTAGTTCATGTGTTTTTGTACTGCACATGTAACATAGAAACACCACACACACAAACAGCAACAAACTAGAGAAGCGTTCAGAGAGCGCAGACCCCCGCCAAGGCATCCAAATCCGTGCAGTACTTTTCGGGTTATCCTGCTGACAAACAGACAAATAGACAAACCAAAACAACAAGACCGAAAACATAACCTCCTTGGCGGAGGTTACAAACAAACAAACAAAACAAAACATTTGCATTACATCTTGTCTTTTTTGTAGACATATTTAAACATCAGTTGAGTTTCTAAACTGTGTCCTGCAATCAGACAACAAATCCACTAAT
>JAODXP020000032.1:26165780-26170942 GCA_027497455.2 Sardinella longiceps | reverse complement strand
AATAATGTAGTGTATGACACAACAATGATGTCATAATGTCCATATGTAAGAATTGTAAGAATTAATGAAATGTAAATACAGCAGGTGGTCTCGAACCCCGCCACCCCGCAAGCTACAAACTCCCGGCGTGGGAGTGGGACGCTCTAACCAACTGAGCTAAAAGCCCAAGCTTCTAACTCAGCCGTTAGAAGCGCCCATGGAATTGGGTGATGAGGATTTACACGTACTACCGCCGAGCTAGCCGAGCTAGCTGGCCTCCATTACACAAATAAAACCAAAGACTATTTTACATACCCTAACCCTAACCCTGGTCTTTCTTTGGGATTCCTTGCTATTTTCCTTGTTATTGTATACACACACACACACACACACACACACACACACACACACTAGTACTCTAACCTGGGCCATTTTATTTATGTCCATACCTCAGTCGTCATATGACATGCTACTAACTCACACACACACACACACGCACGCACTGTAAGTCTAACCCTGTCTACTGTATTTGATGTATGCACACACACACACACACACACACACACACACACACACACACACACACTCAGTTTAACCCTGTCTGGATGTATGTGCATATTTCTGCTGTCATATGAGATACTGTATGTTGGAATGAGATACTGTATGTTGGAATGAGATACTGTATGTTGGAATGAGATACTGTATGTTGGAATGAGATACTGTATGTTGGAATGAGATACTGTATGTTGGAATGAGATACTGTATGTTAGAATGAGATACTGTATGTTGGAATGAGATACTGTATGTTGGAATGAGATACTGTATGTTGGAATGAGATACTGTATGTTGGAATGAGATACTGTATGTTGGAATGAGATACTGTATGTTGGAATGAGATACTGTATGTTGGAATGAGATACTGTATGTTGGAATGAGATACTGTATGTTGGAACCTGGCAAAAGCAGATAAAAAAACGGTAGGATAGGGTAGAGGAGGGGGAGGAATGCGGTGATTTGAGTTCATAGTTGAGCCTTAAACTTTTGGTACTCTGTTCAGGTCTCCTGGTCAATATTTATATTGCAGACTGTTTTACTGAATTAGACCAGTTTACCACCACAGAGAGACAGACAAACGTTATTCAGATGTAGCATAATATTTGCAGTCATTGGCTGGATTCATGGAGTGTGGTCTCACTAAGTGTTCTGTTGGGGTTCAGTATTCCAGTCTGTAAGATATGTTTTTATACTGCCGTCCTAAATGAAAGGAGACACACATAGAAGTACTGTATAGTTACAGTAGAACTTCTACTATGGGCCTATCATTTCTATGGTTAGGCCTATCAGTCAAGCCTAAATGTCCATATCTGACAGTTCCAATTTTTTATTTATTTATTTATTTTAACGATTAAAAGACACTGAGTAATTTGACTTGCTTTCCATCCCCTGTTTCCTGAGTTTTAGACCTACTAACTAGAGTTTCACTCTTGGGCCTTTTATAGGCTACTTAGTTAGGTTTGGTAGCCGCTGCCGCGTGCAGTCTGACCGGCAGGGGGCAGTCTCGCTCCAGCCTCCAGCCGCGCATCTCCATAGTAACCACCTAACACAAGAGCTGCGGAAATGGTGCGAAGTAAGTATTCCAGCGAGACTAAAGTTGGCTTTTCTAAAATAAGCCCATGCTTGTCAACTAGGCAAACTATCCTGTCTGACGCGTATATATACAGGTTTAAGATGGCGCTGATTGAGTTGTTAGTTTTTGCCCATTGAGCTGTTAGTTTGAGGTAATAAGGATAAAGCCATCCCGGTGTTGGGCTGATTGGTGACTACTGTAGGCTACTAGTCTAGCCTTTGATATTATCTGAGGTTTCAGTCATAAATATTCTATGATTATGATCTATGATCGTGTGCACGGGAGCTAAATATTTTTGTCGGATGTACTCGCGCTCACTTGGTCTTTCTTGTGTCTCGTGCCTGTCAGTCACCGAGGACATGGTCCGCCGGCGCGCGGAACATAACGACTGTGAGATCTACTCGCTCGAGGAGCTTTCGCTGCACCAGCAGGACATCGAGCGGCTCGAGCACCTGGACCGGTGGTGCCGCGAGCTGCGGATCCTCTACCTGCAGAACAACCTCATCCCCCGGATAGGTGTGTGTGTGTGTGTGTGTGTGTGTGTGTGTGAACAACCTCATCCTTTCTATCAAAGCTCCCAGTCATACAGTCAAAACAGCCTTGGAGGGCGTAGAGCTGTGTGTGTGTGCAGTGGCGGAGCTAGACTTTTGTACTTGGGATGGCCAGGGGGTGGCCAAGGATATTTCAGGGGGTCCAATGAATATGACAAAAAAAAGTAGTCTGCCCATCTTTGTGCACATGACAGCATATGGTACGCGCGCGCACACACACACACACACTTGCTCAAAACCCATCTTATTTTTACCATTGACAGTATTACTCAGAATTCTGCTCTTATCAACCATTATTCCTTTAGTAGTAGAAGAACTAAGATTTATTTCAATTTTAATTTTAAAAGAATTAGTGAAATATTTCCCCTATTTACACAGCCTGAAGAAAAACATTAAAACTAACAATTCTCTTTCTGTAGACAACCTTAAAAATAGGTCTTTACTCATGCAACCATATAGATCATATCCCTGAAGTGAATAGCTTAAGCTACAGGAGCATGTCAAGCTATTGATCTGATGAATGTTGTAATGCAGGCTATGATCAAGGTTAACCATTCATTTCTTTAATTGTCTGGTGAAGCATTTGGCTAGCAACCAGTAACATTGCAAGTTCTACAAGTTCAGATCGTGTGCCTTCACATATTCTACAGCCTATAATTATACAAATGCTGTGCAGTTGATCAGAGAAAAGGGTTTTTACGGAAGTAATGCAATATGCGCAATAGTTAAATGTAACTAATTTAAAAGTTGATTTTCTAACGAACTATTTACCACAGCAATTAGTTAGTAGTATCATTTGAAACCACTTGAAATGCACTTTATTTTGATGTGCATATTGTGCATGTTTGACAAATGCTGTGAGAGCAGTGCAATGGAGAAAAGTTGATGTTTTAGATGCAGAATAGCACACGGGAATTAACTTGCGTTAAGCATTAATTTACTTGCGTGCTGCTGTCAAGCCACTGGCAAATCACCCCATGTGAAAATTCAGATTATGTAGGCTACTTTTATTTGATAGCCTATACAAAAGATATAGATGTAGATGTCGCCTAGATATGTAATGAATAGTCTCTATAGACTATAGTGCAAAGCAATTCATCGATCAGAAATTTCGGTTTTGGATGTAAGAAGCACGCCATTTTAGCACGCTAGTTTGAGACAACATTGATGCCTTGATTGATTTCAAATAGCTATTTAATGTCACTGATAGCTTGCACCTTATATACTGTACCTTATATTACAGTACGCTGTATCTTGCAAAGGCACAATGTAGCCTATCCATGTAAATGTTGATGGTCACATATCTGCATGACTGAGGGCATCTTCCTGATGCACAGCAGGATTGGGAACAGATAGCCTATCTTTTACCTGGTGACCTGTTCTTTAAAAATTAGGCCTACATCACAGTGATATTTTCTCAGGCTGACTCAAGTGCTGCATGAGCTCTGACTATTGCTCTCTGGCTCAAAAAAGGCGCTTCTTACAGACGTGCGCTGAACTGAACTGTCAATCATCAGTAGCGGGAGCGGGTGGGGTAGGGTGGGGGGCACCTGGGGTGGCCAATCACGTTCCAGGGGAGGCTAGTGCTACCCCTGCCACCCCTCTGGCTCCGCCCCTGTGTGTGTGTGTGTGTGTGTGCGTGCGTGATACAGACACTGATCTTACCTTGGGTTTCTGTCTTTTTGAGTCTCTGCGATACAAGGGCAATAAGTAGGCATATTATGGTCTGCTGCTCCATCTGTGGTTGGCGTGGAGGTGGCTGCCTGGCTTTGTAGGCATATTATGGTCTGTACTTAACACCAGTGACCTGAGCTGAGCTGTTCCTCCACAGAGAACGTTGGAAGACTGAAAAAGCTGGAATATCTCAACCTGGCGCTGAATAACATCGAGACCATTGAGAACCTGGAGGGTAACTAATCAACTAGTGTGTGTGTGTGTGTGTGTGTGTGTGTGTGTGTGTGTGTGTGTGTGTAATAACCTGGAGGGTAACTAATGAACTAGTGTGTGTGTGTGTGTGTGTGTGTGTGTGTGTGTGTGTGTAATAACCTGGAGGGTAAGTAATGAACTAGTGTGTGTGTGTGTGTGTGTGTGTGTGTGTGTGTGTAATAACCTGGAGGGTAACTAATGAACTAGTGTGTGTGTGTGTGTGTGTGTGTGTGTGTGTGTGTGTGTGTGTGTAATAACCTGGAGGGTAACTAATCAACTAGTGTGTGTGTGTGTGTGTGTGTGTGTGTGTAATAACCTGGAGGGTAAGTAATGAATTAGTGTGTGTGTGTGTGTGTGTGTGTGTAATAACCTGGAGGGTAACTAATGAACTAGTGTGTGTGTGTGTGTGTGTGTGTGTGTGTGTGTGTGTGTGTGTGTGTGTGTGTAATAACCTGGAGGGTAAGTAATGAACTAGTGTGTGTGTGTGTGTGTGTGTGTGTGTGTGTGGTGTGTGTGTGTGTAGTAACCTGGAGGGTAAGTAATGAACTAGTGTGTGTGTGTGTGTGTGTGTGTGTGTGTGTGTGTGTGTGTGTAGTAACCTGGAGGGTAACTAATGAACTAGTGTGTGTGTGTGTGTGTGTGTGTGTGTGTGTGTGTGTGTGTAGTAACCTGGAGGGTAAGTAATGAACTAGTGTGTGTGTGTGTGTGTGTGTGTGTGTGTGTGTGTGTGTGTGTGTAGTAACCTGGAGGGTAAGTAATGAACTAGTGTGTGTGTGTGTGTGTGTGTGTGTGTGTGTGTGTGTGTGTGTGTGTGTGTGAGGGTAAGTAAGTCCATCACAGCAGTGGTATATTTACTATATAACACGTCACACTAGGGATGGAGCGGCTCACTGGACGTTCACATGACAGTTACACAGAGATGAGTTGTGCCTTATTTCTACTGTGTGTGTGTGTGTGTGTGTGTGTGTGTGTGTGTGTGTAGGTTGTGAGAGTCTCCAGAAGTTGGATCTGACGGTGAATATCGTGTCTCTTCTGACGAGTGTGTGTGTGTGTGTGTGTGTGGGTTGTGAGAGTCTCCA
>JAODXP020000032.1:26150780-26158280 GCA_027497455.2 Sardinella longiceps | reverse complement strand
AAATAAGGAGGCAGCACCTCATCCTAAACACCACTCATTGTGCTGTGTGTGTGTGTGTGTGTGTGTGTGTGTGTTACAGGCATTTAGACACCTCTCTGATGGACGTGGATGTGCAGCCTACATATCTCAGAGTCTCAGTCAAAGGAAAGGTAGAGATCTATTTCTCTTCCTTTCTCTCTATCCCTCTCTCTTTCTCTATCCCTCTCTCTTTCTCTCATCCTTCTCTCTTTCTCTCATCCTTCTCTCTTTCTCTCATCCCTCTCTCTTTCTCTATCCCTCTCTCTTTCTCTCATCCCTCTCTCTTTCTCTCATCCCTCTCTCTTTCTCTATCCCTCTCTCTTTCTCTCTATCCCTCTCTCTTTCTCTCATCCCTCTCTCTTTCTCTCATCCTTCTCTCTTTCTCTCTCTCTGAAAATCCTGAAAATCCACTCTGTGTTTTACATTTCCAACACCACCTCACCGCATGCAACTGTCTGTCCATCTGATATAACACAAATGGAATGGGGGAGGAGCCCAAACCCCACGCATTCAAAATGCCCAAACTATTACTTCGGCCTGGAACGATAGACCCATAATCTAAACTATTACTTTGGCCTGGAACAATAGACCCATAATCTAAACTATTACTTTGGCCTGGAACAATAGACCCATAATCTAAACTATTACTTTGGCCTGGAACTAGGCCTGGACTAGACCCATAATCTAAACTATTACTTCGGCCTGGAATCACGATTTATGATCCACTGCTCAATTCACGGGTTCTTTTTTTGTGACCGAAGGTGAACGTAGTTATTTCCTCACTCCAGCGTGTTGTGTGTGCGATTGTGAGTGTGAGTATGTATTTGAGTGTGTATGTGTGTGTGTGTGTGTGTGTGTGTGTGTGTCGGGGGGGGGGGGTGTGTGTGTGTGTATGTGTGTGTGGGTGTCTGCAGGGGTGTGTGTGTGTGTGTGTGTGTGTCTCTCTCTCCATCTATCTGGTTTCTCTAATTGTCTACATTTCTGTGTGTGTGTATGAGTGTGTATGCATGTTTATATGTGTGTGTGTGTGTGTGTGTGTGTGTGTGTGTGTGTGTGTGGGCGTTTGTGTGTACATTAATGTGTAAGTGGGTGTCTGCAGGGGTGTGTGTGTGTGTGTGTGTGTGTGTGTGTGTGTCTGTCTGTCTCTCTCCATCTATCTCTATTGGTTTCTCTAATTGTCTACATGTCTGTGTGTGTGCATGAGTGTGTATGCATGTTTATATTTGTGTGTGTGTGTGTGTGGGCGTTTGTGTGTGTGTGTGTGTATACAGGTGTGTGATAGTGTGTGTGTCTATGTACTGTACATATATGTGTATTGTGTGTGTGTGTGTTCATGAAAGTGTAAGCGTGTGTGTGTGTGTGTGTGGTGGGGGGGGGGGCGTTTGTGTGTACATTAATGTGTAAGTGGGTGTGTGCAGGGGTGTGTGTGTGTGTGTGTGTTGAATATGAATGCATGTGTAAGGCAACAGACATGAATGTATAAATGTGTGTGTGCAGGGGTGTGTGTGTGTGTGTGTGTGTGTTGAATATGAATGCATGTGTAAGGCAATAGACAGTTGTGATTGGTTTGTGATTGAGGGTCGTATAGATCATTTGAAGAGTGACATTTAAAAGCTTCACTCACAAATCATTCAGTCAGGGGAGCGTGTGTGTGTGTGTGTGTGTGTGTGTGTGTGTGTGTGTGTGTGTGTGTGCCCGCTTGAACTACATGTGACACACACATTCAAGCATACACACAGTCACACATGAAGTTCGGACACACACACACACACAAACACGAGCAGTGCTGGTGAGGCCACTCAGAAAAGCTCCCACACTACATGGCTACACTATTGAATGGCTGTTAGATTCAGAGAACAGCTACACTACAGCCAAGCTACTCAGAAATGGAGTTAAACTAGTGTGTGTGTGTGTGTGTGTGTGTGTGTGTGTGTGTGTGTGTGTGTGTGTTGCCCATGACATAGTACTATAGTGACATAGTCACTTAGTGGAAGCACAATGGAAATGCGACTCTCGGCTTTCTTGTGTAATCTTGACTGTCTGGCTGAAAGAGATGGTAGTGCGCTCTATGATCAGTACCCATGACACAGTAATGGGTGTGTGTGTGTGTGTGTGTGTGTGTGTGTGTGTGTCTGGCTGAAAGAGATGGTAGTGCGCTCTATGATCTGTACCCATGACATAGTAATGAGGGTGTGTGTGTGTGTGTGTGTGTGTGTGTGTGTGTGTGTGTGTGTGTGTGTGTGTGTGTGTGTGTCTGGCTGAAAGAGATGGTAGTGCGCTCTATGATCAGTACCCATGACATAGTAATGAGGGTGTGTGTGTGTGTGTGTGTGTGAGTGTGTGTGTGTGTGTCTGGCTGAAAGAGATGGTAGTGCGCTCTATGATCAGTACCCATGACATAGTAATGAGGGTGTGTGTGTGTGTGTGTGTGTGTGTGTGTGTGTGTGTGTTTGTGTCTGGCTGAAAGAGATGGTAGTGCGCTCTATGATCAGTACCCATGACATAGTAATGAGGGTGTGTGTGTGTGTGTGTGTGTGTGTGTGTGTGTGTGTGTGTGTGTGTGTGAGTGTGTGTGTGTGTGAGTGTGTGTCTGGCTGAAAGAGATGGTAGTGCGCTCTATGATCAGTACCCATGACATAGTAATGAGGGTGTGTGTGTGTGTGTGTGTGTGTGTGTGTGTGTGTCTGGCTGAAAGAGATGGTAGTGCGCTCTATGATCTGTACCCATGACATAGTAATGAGGGTGTGTGTGTGTGTGTGAGTGTGTGTGTGTGTGTGTGTGTGTGTGAGTGTGTGTGTGTGTGAGTGTGTGTCTGGCTGAAAGAGATGGTAGTGCGCTCTATGATCTGTACCCATGACATAGTAATGAGGGTGTGTGTGTGTGTGTGTGTGTGTGTGTGTGTGTGTGTGTGTGTCTGGCTGAAAGAGATGGTAGTGCGCTCTATGATCTGTACCCATGACATAGTAATGAGGGTGTGTGTGTGTGTGTGAGTGTGTGTGTGTGTGTGTGTGTGTGTGTGAGTGTGTGTGTGTGTGAGTGTGTGTCTGGCTGAAAGAGATGGTAGTGCGCTCTATGATCTGTACCCATGACATAGTAATGAGGGTGTGTGTGTGTGTGTGTGTGTGTGTGTGTGTGTGTCTGGCTGAAAGAGATGGTAGTGCGCTCTATGATCTGTACCCATGACATAGTAATGAGGGGGTGTGTGTGTGTGTGTGTGTGTGTGTGTGTGTGTGTGTGTGTGAGTGTGTGTCTGGCTGAAAGAGATGGTAGTGCGCTCTATGATCTGTACCCATGACATAGTAATGAGGGTGTGTGTGTGTGTGTGTGTGTGTGTGTGTGTGTGTGTGTGTGTGTGTGTGAAAGAGATGGTAGTGCGCTCTATGATCTGTACCCATGACATAGTAATGAGGGTGTGTGTGTGTGTGTGTGTGTGTGTGTGTGTGTGTGTGTGTGTGTGTGTGTGTGTGTGTGTGAAAGAGATGGTAGTGCGCTCTATGATCTGTACCCATGACATAGTAATGAGGGTGTGTGTGTGTGTGTGTGTGTGTGTGTGTGTGTGTGTGTGTGAAAGAGATGGTAGTGCGCTCTATGATCTGTACCCATGACATAGTAATGAGGGGTGTGTGTGTGTGTGTGTGTGTGTGTGTGTGTGTGTGTGTGTGTGTGTGTGTGTGTGTGTGAAAGAGATGGTAGTGCGCTCTATGATCAGTACCCATGACATAGTAATGAGGGTGTGTGTGTGTGTGTGTGTGTGTGTGTGTGTGTGTGTGTGTGTGTGTGTGTGTGTGTGAGTGAAAGAGATGGTAGTGCGCTCTATGATCAGTACCCATGACATAGTAATGAGGGTGTGTGTGTGTGTGTGTGTGTGTGTGTGTGTGTGTGTGTGTGTGTGTGTGTGTGTGTGTGTGTGTGAAAGAGATGGTAGTGCGCTCTATGATCAGTACCCATGACATAGTAATGAGGGTGTGTGTGTGTGTGTGTGTGTGTGTGTGTGTGTGTGTGTGTGTGTGTGTAGTGTGTGTGTGTGAAAGAGATGGTAGTGCGCTCTATGATCAGTACCCATGACATAGTAATGAGGGTGTGTGTGTGTGTGTGTGTGTGTGTGAGTGTGTGTGTGTGTGTGTGTGTGTGTGTGTGTGTGTGTGTGTGTGAAAGAGATGGTAGTGCGCTCTATGATCAGTACCCATGACATAGTAATGAGGGTGTGTGTGTGTGTGTGTGTGTGTGTGTGTGTGTGTGTGTGTGTGTGTGTGTGTGTGTGTGTGTGTGTGTGTGTGTGAAAGAGATGGTAGTGTGCTCTATGATCTGTATCATGTTCTCTTGTTTTTTAAATCTGAGTTGGTCAAATAAATCAAATCAAATCAAATCAAATATGTGTGTGTGTTACCCGTGACATAGTAATGAGTGTGTGTGTGTGTGTGTGTGTGTGTGTGTGTGTGTGTGTGTGTAGGTGTTTCAGTTGGTTCTTCCTGGAGAGGTGAAGCCTGATAGCAGCACAGCGCAAAGATCTCAGACGACTGGACACCTACTCATCACTATGCCACGGGTAACACACACACACACACACACACACACACATACACACACACACACACACACACACACACACACACAGCCCAAAGATCTCAGACGACTGGACACTTACTCATCACTATGCCACGGGTAACACACACACACACACACACACACACACACACACACACACACACACACACACACACACACACACACACACAGCCCAAAGATCTCAGACGACTGGACACTTACTCATCACTATGCCACGGGTAACACACACACACACACACACACACACACACACACACACAGCGCAAAAGATCTCAGACGACTGGACACCTACTCTTCACTATGCCACGGGTAACACACACACACACACACACACACACACACAGCCCAAAGATCTCAGACGACTGGACACCTACTCATCACTATGCCACGGGTAACACACACACACACACACACAGCGCAAAGATATCAGACGACTGGACACTTACTCATCACTATGCCACGGGTAACACACACACACACACACACACACACACACACACACACACAGCCCAAAGATCTCAGACGACTGGACACTTACTCATCACTATGCCACGGGTAACACACACACACACACACACACACACACACACACACACACACACACACACACACACACACACACACACACACACACACACAGCCCAAAGATCTCAGACGACTGGACACTTACTCATCACTATGCCACGGGTAACACACACACACACACACACACACACACACACACACAGCGCAAAAGATCTCAGACGACTGGACACCTACTCATCACTATGCCACGGGTAACACACACACACACACACACACACACACACACACAGCCCAAAGATCTCAGACGATTGGACACCTACTCATCACTATGCCACGGGTAACACACACACACACACACAGCGCAAAGATCTCAGACGACTGGACACCTACTCATCACTATGCCACGGGTACACACACACACACACACACACACACACACACACAGCCCAAAGATCTCAGACGATTGGACACCTACTCATCACTATGCCACGGGTAACACACACACACACACACACAGCGCAAAGATATCAGACGACTGGACACTTACTCATCACTATGGCACGGGTAACACACACACACACACACACACACACACACAGCCCAAATATCTCAGACGACTGGACACTTACTCATCACTATGCCACGGGTAACGCACACACACACACACACACACACACACACACACACACACATACACAGCCCAAAGATCTTAGACGACTGGACACTTACTCATCACTATGCCACGGGTACACACACACACACACACACACACACACACACACACACACACAAGCCCAAAGATCTCAGACGACTGGACACCTACTCATCACTATGCCACGGGTAACACACACACACACACACACACACACACACACACACACCCAAAGATCTCAGACGACTGGACACTTACTCATCACTATGCCACGGGTAACACACACACACACACACACACACACACACAGCCCAAAGATGTCAGACGACTGGACACTTACTCATCACTATGCCACGGGTAACACACACACACACACACACACACACACACACAGCCCAAAGATCTCAGACGACTGGACACCTACTCATCACTATGCCACGGGTAACACACACACACACACACACACACACACACACACACACACACACACAGCGCAAAGATCTCAGACGACTGGACACTTACTCATCACTATGCCACGGGTACACACACACACACACACACACACACACACACACACACACACACACAGCCCAAAGATGTCAGACGACTGGACACTTACTCATCACTATGCCACGGGTACACACACACACACACACACACACACACACACACACACACACACACAGCCCAAAGATCTCAGACGACTGACGACTACACAATTCTACATGAAGGATTATTGGCGGAAAGGCTTGATGGTAATTAAATCAGTGCCATCACTAATAGTGTGCAGTTACACACACACACACACACTGATAGTAATTAAATCAGTATACCAAAAACTATGTAAAGAGCCAGTCGGACGACGGTCTGGAAAAGATCCGGAACAGAGTTTATCAACAACAAGCAAAACAAAGACCATGGTGCACCAAGGGAGAGGACAGCATGCTACCCGCAAAAATCCATCAGCTCTGCTGCTCTAACTAAACAGGAAGTTTCCTGACTATTTATACAGCCCAGGTCGACGGAAGATGACGTTGGACGTCCCCAGTTGACGTGGACCCAATGTGTGGACCCCACAATGCCAGACCATAGTGCCAGCGTGGTAACCTGAGAGCAAATGGCCATTGACAGATAGACACAGGGGAGAAAAGTAGGCCATCCTTGTGCCGGACCAGTAAGGACATGATATACTGCCTTATCTGTGATGATGGAACAGCAGGAACAGAATGACTTAAGAACATACGCACACACATATCTCATGGAAAGACAGTTGAGTCAGGCCAAGCTCAAACATAAAGACATAAAAAGCATATGGTTATGCAAATATTAATTATACAATTAATATTAAATTCTTATCTCATTCCTTCACGCTTAATAACTATTGTTGGTATTTTGTCCATCTGGAGGTAAAGGTGCCATGTTTACTTATGAACTGATATTGATGAGTTGCACATGACATTCACATGTTACAGTTCTGTGATACACACACACACACTCCTGACCGATGTTTGTGTTACAGTTCTGTGATACACACACACACACTCCTGACCGATGTTTGTGTTACAGTTCTGTCATACACACACACACTCCTGACCGATGTTTGTGTTACAGTTCTGTCATACACACACACACACACACACACACACACTCCTGACCAATGTGTGTGTTACAGTTCTGTGACACACACACACACTCCTGACCAATGTGTGTGTTACAGTTCTGTGACACACACACACACA
>JAODXP020000032.1:26143280-26148280 GCA_027497455.2 Sardinella longiceps | reverse complement strand
CGCATGGCTTTACAAAGAGGGAGGTAAGAATAGGGTGCAAGTGGTGTCTAAGGGCCTTGGGGCCTACCACAAGGACCTCTGTCTTAGCCTCGTTCAGCATTAAAAAGTTTTGGGTCATCCAGATTTTAATGTCAGAGACACAACGTATGAGATCATTGACTGGACTGGGGTCATCAGAGGCAATAGATATATATAGCTGGGTATCATCGGCATATGAATGGTAAGAAATGCTATGTTGTCGTATAATAGACCCAAGTGGCAACATATACAAGTTGAAGAGCAATGGACCAAGAATTGACCCCTGTGGAAGCCCATATAAAATTGGCCTGACATCAGAGGTAATGCTATTAATGGAAACAGAGAAGGATCTTCCGCTTAAGTATGATGAGATCCAAGCAAGAGCTGTATCCTGAAAGCCAACTAGATGCTGAAGACGGTGAAGAAGTATGGAATGATCAACTGTATCAAATGCAGCACTTAGATCAAGAAGAATCAGAATTGATACTTTATGATTGTCAGTTGCAATTCTAAGGTCATTGACTATCTTGACTAGGGCCGTTTCTGTACTATGTTTTGTACGAAAACCTGACTGAAAGGGATCAAATACTGTGTTTAGTGACAAGTAAGAGGAAAGTTGCTTATAGACAACTTTCTCAAGGATTTTGCCGAGGAAAGGCAAGTTAGAAATTGGCCTGTAACTCTCACATGCTAAGGGGTCAAGGTTTGTTTTTTTTAAGAGTGGTGTTACAATGGCATGCTTTAAGCAATCAGGGAAAATTCCAGATAATAGGGATGTATTGACAATGTGGAGTAAGTCGGCAGCTAAGCAACTGAAGACTTGCTTGAACAGCTTAGTGGGTACAGGGTCAAGGGAACAAGTGGCTGAACCTAACTGTTGGACTACTTCTTCCAGCTCACTCAGGTTGAGTAAAGTAAAATTATTGAGAGTAACAGAGCTATGTGGTGGAGGTTGGCTATGGGAATAATTGAAATCATCATTGAGGGATAATGTGATGTTATTCCTAATAGCTGCAATTTTTTCACTAAAAAAAGATGCAAATTGATTGCACTTCTCTTCAGTGTGGAGCTCGTAGGGTATCAAATGTGGAGGATTTATTAGTTTGTCAATTGTGTTAAAAAGGATTTGAGAGTTGTTTGAGTTCTCAGATATAATCCTCGAGAAATACTGTTGTCGAGCTTTTTTCATTTCACAGTTGTACCTGAGTAAGTGACTTTTATAGATCATAAAATCAGCGTGAGATTTAGTCTTGCGCCATTTACGTTCATACTTACGGCAAGTTCTTTTAAAAGTAGTTATTCCTACAGAGGTCCTCCAGGGTGGTTTACTCTTCCTTGGGACAGACTTCAGTTGTTTTGGAGCAATTGTATCCATAATTGCAGTAATGGAATTGTTAAAATACTTGACTAATTTATCACAGTTTGAAGATAGGCCTACATTGTCACAATTTAGATCAGTAGGGGAATTTAGATTTGGATCAGCAAGAATGGCAGAAAGTGATCTAGTACCACTAGTATAGGCAGAAATAAATTCATTGGGAGTATCTTCCCCAATGTTGCGCCTCAAAATGTTTTTTTGGCCAGATGTACATTTAGTTGGCCAGGCAACATTAAAGAAGATACAGAGATGATCAGAGATCCCAACATCCAAGGTACCAGTAAAAGAAACGTCAAGCCCTTTTGAGATAACCAGGTCTAAAGTATGACCAAGATTATGAGTGGGTACAGAGATGTGTTGTGTAAACTCAAACATTGACAGCTGATCAATAAATTGCATAGCATAACAGTCTGCTGTGTTATCAATGTGAATATTAAAATCACCACAAATAAGAATGAAGTCATAGTTAGTCACTGTATTGGACAACAGTTCACCAAACTCAGAGATGAAACCTACTTTGTTCTGCGGTGGGTGGTAAAGTGTAACCATTACACAGGAGTTTGGTGACTTCATTTGAATTGCTAAATATTCAAACGTGGAATAAGAACCAAGAGATATATTCTTACAAGGCAACACATTAGAATAAAGAGCCGCTATGCCACCACCTTTCTGATTGGAGCGATAGCAGTGAGAGAAAAGAAAAATCTGGTGGTGATGCCTCAAGAAGTTCATAGTTGCCTGAAGCATCCAGCCATGTTTCAGTGAGAAACATACAGTTTAACTTGTGAGCTGTGATAATGTCATTTACAATGAATGTTTTTTTAGACAGTGATCTAACATTAAACAGCGCCATCTGTAGGCAGGAAGAAGAGCAGTGTGGAAGGCTCGGGGGAGGACAAGGGTCAGCAGGGCCCACACTGTTGGACTTGAGTATATTAGCACTCTGACTTGGGTCATGCTGTTGTGTATGTCAAAGAGTACTAAAAGCAATAAACTGAATAAAATTGTTTGCTAGCTGCTGAATTCCCTTATTATTGGGGTGCACACCATCAGGCCTGTAAAGACTGGAGTTTGTCCAAAATATATCAAAATTCGAAATAAAATCATGTCCAGCGGCATAACAAAAATTTTTAAGCCAGTTATGGAGACTATAGAGCCTACTGAAGCGTTCTGATTGTCTAGAGTTAAAAGGAATCGGGCCAGACATAATGCAACGCTTCCCCAAACTTTCTATGGTGAAACATAGAGTTTCGAGTTCTGACTGAAGTCTGATTGAACGTCTGGCCATGACGTCATTCGTTCCCACGTGAACGATAACAATGTTGATAGTGGGGTGCCAGTCAAGGAGAGAGGGGATGAGCTTTAAAATATCAATAACTTTGCCACCAGATAGACAATAGGTGATTGCACTTGGAATAATCAATTGTCGAACAATAGAGTCACCAACAATTAAGATTTCTGGAGTGCAGTGAACGTTACAGTCGTAGTGCGTGGTTGTGTTTGGTGGGAGTTGCAGACACTGAATGTTGTCAGCGTTAGCAGTGTTTGTGTTAACGTTAGCTTTCGGGTACTCAGCGATTGAACGCGCTGAGACCGGTGGTGAAAGTTGACAAGCAGGGTTACCCGGGCTAACAGTGTTAGCGACAGCTGCTGATGAGTGCAACGGAGCAGACAGAGGGGTAGACGAGCCATGAGGAGAGTGGTCTTCTGAAGCCATGGCACCCAGTGAGGTCTCCGAAGAAGAGACTCTGGGGCGCTTGTCTGGAGTCGGAGAGTCGTCGCTTGGAGACCTGTTCCGTTTGGAGGTAGCTTTGCGGGTTCCATGCAGTTTCGCCATGGCCGATGTTGGATCCCCAGGGACTGGAGCAGATGAGCACCGCACTGGACCAAGGCCATCAGGATGCCCAGGGACTTCATTCAGTTGCAGCGAAGGCGACTCTGGAAGATCAGCCAGAGGAGCAAAGGAATTTGAAAGCTCCAACTCCGGATCATCGCCACTACGGTTTTGGACAGGAGGAGCAGAGCGTCGACTCCTGCCAGCAGGCACCGTGGTCCAGGTGGTGGAAGGGCCTGAAGCAGGATTTGGAAGTACATCCACTGTAGACGGCCCAGGTATCCAAGGCTCTATGGAGGTAAGCCTCGCACCGAGATCGGTTTGTTTCTGTAGAAGGACGGCGATCAGTTGCTCGATCGAGGCTAGCTCACCTCTGATCTCCGTTAGGACGGATGGGCTAACCATTTTGGTAATGTCAGATGAGCAGTCAATGTAACGTTAGCCCACTATTGACATTTCTGAACTTACACTGGGTGACAGCCACCAAAAAGTGGTTTTAGGTGTAAACGCCAGTATAGGATTAATCCACTGCTCGGTGTAAATTAAAACAACTGTGTTAAAAGACGGTTCAAGACAAAACAAAAAGACGGTTTTAAGCGGCTGGTGCGAGCGCCGGCGTTTCAGCGTGCAGCCGTGCGCCCGGAAGTCATACAGGTCTCTATTTGACCCAACATCAAACATTAGGGAGTTTAAGCATGCAAACATTAGGGAGTTTAAGCATGCACGGTTTTTCCCAACGGTGACGGGCCCCGGAAATGAATCTGTGCTCCACTGATCGAGACTTCAGCCGTACTGCCGGCTGTTTGCCGTAGTGAACTGATCTGCAACGTGGAAAGAAGCAATCTCCTGTATTCTCGACTACGCGTGGTTCTTGAATGAGGTGTGGTGCGCGAATTATAATTATAAACCGCAAAAAAGAAAGCAAAAAATCTTTTCTCTCTTTCATTCCAGAAAGTATGTTCATTTAAGCAAACATTAATCTACACATGAGGCAAAATTGATGAAGGGTTTTTTGGTTTTTTTTTCCAAAGAGAGAAACATATTTTTGCATTTAATTATCTCTAGCTCTCTTGAAAGACATTTTGAAAAGGGATGAGAGCGCACAGGATGCACGTTTATTCCATTCATTTGAATCCGTCACATGGTAAACATAAACATCTGCTCAGTGCCAGGTGCACTAATCAGAGAGCTCCTGCCGTGGCAGCGGAAACTTGCTTAATGATTACTGTGGATTCCACGGCATTGAACGACGGCATTTCAGGAATGTGTGACTGACGAATGACCAGGTTTTTCACGGTCAGTAGCGAAGCCGTTTTCTGCGTCTGTATAACACACACACACACACAGGCACGCGCACACACGCACACCAACCACACACAGGCACGCACACACACGCACACACACGCACACACACACACACAGGCACGCACACACGCACACACACACACAGGCACGCACACACACACACACACACACACAGGCACGCACACACGCACACCAACTACACACTAGCTACAGATGCACTCACACAGAATAGTAGTGACAGCTTTCGCCAGTCGCGACAGCACAGTGGGCCATGTGCATGATAGGGCCCACAGTGCGTGTGTGTGTGTGTGTGTGCGTGCGTGCGTGCGTGTGTGTGTGTATGTGTACTGGTCAGGCTGTCTGAAGGTCTCACTCTATGTCTTTCTCTGCGTGTGTGTGCGTGCGTTTATGTGTTTTCTGTGTGTGTGTGTGTGTGTGTGTGTGTGGCACGATAGGATTGTGGAC
>JAODXP020000032.1:26103711-26104794 GCA_027497455.2 Sardinella longiceps | reverse complement strand
CTAAGACTACTAGTGTGTACTTTATGACTACTAGTGTGTACTCTATGACTACTAGTGCATCTGTGTGGAGATGAATGCAGTTCTGTGCCGCGGGTCACGGCCAAATGTCATGGAGCTGGTAGGGTTTCTCCCAAGAGAAATGTGTGCCAAACCACTAAAACAGCAAAGGAATAGCCAATACTCTATAAGTACCTGTAAAATAAATAAATAAATAAAATAAAAATTCAAAGTGAGCTCGAGCAAATGTACAAACCAAGGAAACAGTGAAGGAATGACCGTTAAATGTGCAGTTCACTATTCTAGTGAGAGAGAGTGAGTGTGTGTGTTTATCTACTTTATGATCTCATAGGCTTGCTATCAGTTTCCATTAAGTGTGTGTGTGTGTGTGTGGGAGAGAGAGAGAGAGAGAGTGTGTCCATCCTCCTAACGACCCGACGTGATGCAACCGTGACCTCCTATCAGTATTTCCATTGTCTTTATCATCGACGATCCTCAAGGGACCTTTATGTGTATATCAAACACACACCCAAAGACATCATTTCCTCAAACGCATCCAAAGACATACTTTACATTGTAAATATACACACATGTACGTTATACTGTAAAATATGTGTTATGCATCCATAGACACACAGTCCATGTACAAAGGCATCCTTTAGAGAATGGAACAGAGGGGTTTGTTGTGTGTGTCTGTGTGTGTGTGTGTGTGTGTGTGTGTGTGTGTGTGTGTGTGTGGAGCTGAGCAGAGTCCAAAGAGTGGGTTTGTGTGTGTGTCTCTGATAAGGGCTGGATAAGATGTGACTGAGTAAACCCAAAGAAGTCATAAACCTTCAGATAAGGTTGCGATGCTGCACACACACACACACACACACACACACACACACACTCAGTCTGACATACCGCCTCACACACTCCTCAATATTTGTGTCCGGACACTGGTGGGCAAATGCTCTTCCATACACTGATGACACTCGTTACCTTTAATCTGTACTCACGTTTAGGCACACACACACACACACACACACACACACACACACACACACACACACACACACACACACACTCACGGTTGTGTGGGCTGCC
>JAODXP020000032.1:26093711-26098711 GCA_027497455.2 Sardinella longiceps | reverse complement strand
CTCTGTCATTCAAAGTTCAAGAATAACAACAGTAGCCAACATTGGTAGTAATAGGTAGCTAAAGCAAGTGGGTAATATTGTATGTCACCACAGATGTATTTTCTGGTTTCAAAACATTAATATAGATAGCCGTGTTATACTAGTCCTCAATAATAGGTAGCCATGTTATGCTAGCCTGCCAGTGATCAGAAGCTATGTTATGCTATGTTATGCTAGCCCTCAATGACAGGTACAGTGTAACCATGTTATGCTAGCCTGTTAATGACAGGTGGCCATGTTATTCTAGCCCGCCAATGACAGGTAACCATGTTATGCTATCCTGCTAATGACAGGTAGCCATATTATGTTAGCCTGCCAATGTTGGGTAGCCAATCATGTTATGCTAGCCCTCAATGACAGGTAGCCATGTTGTGCAGGCCTTCCTTCCAGTGCTGAATCTGCAGAGGGCTATAGTGGAAGTCGGGGGGTTAATGCTTTAGATTCATGTGGAGAAAATTACATTTAATGGCCTTCATCACACATCTCACAAGGAAACTAAGCAGAAAATGAGTTGGAGTCTGCGCTGGAAAGATTAATGTAAAAGAGAGAGAGAGAGGTAGAGAAAAAGAGAGTGAGAGAGAGAAAGAGAGAGAGAGAGAGAGAGAGAGAGAATAAGCGGCCTTTGCCCTTGTGTGAGATTGGTTTATGAACGCTAGCCGATTCTGAATCATTAAGTCCGATTTTTGAGTCATAGGCTGTCATTAAGAATCAAAGTCATTGACTTTCAGCCACCTACTGACATTGACTTTCTCTTCCTCCCTCTCACTCTCCTTCTCTCCCTCTCTCTCTCTTTTCACATTCTTTCTCTAGCTCTGTCTGTACATTTGCACTCTTTTCCTGCTTCCAAAGTTTTCCAGCAGTGTCAATGTCACTTAACACTTTCTCTCTCTCTGTGTGAGTGTAAGCCCAATAACCTTCTAGTGTTTGTGTGTGTGAGGGAGAGAGTGCAAGCCAAATAATCTTCTATAGTAGAGTGTGTGTGTGTGAGTGTGTGTGTGTGTGTATGTTTGTGAGTTTGAGTGCAAGCCCAAAAACGTTCTAGAGTGTGTGTGCGATTGAGTATAAGCCCAATAACCACCTATAGTAGTGTGTGTGTGTGTGTGTGTGTGTGTGTGTGTGTGTGTGTGTGTGTGTGTGTGTGTATGAGTTAGTAAGTGTAAGCCCGATAACCACCTATAGTAGTGTGTGTGTGTGTGTGTGTGTGTGTGTGTGTGTGTGTGTGTGTGTGTGTGTCATTCTAAACGGTTGCACCATGTACAAAGGACTTTACACTGCACGCCACGACCGCATTGTGGACTTGGCCACTAACACTTTAAAGGAAATACACTCACACACCACTGTGTACAAACATTCCCGGGTGAGAGCAGACTGGTTTCACTGTACCAATGATGTGTTTAGTAACATTCCTAACACTCCTGACATTGTCTTTCTGGATGAGGACAGGAGAGAGGTGCTGTTGTGTGAGATAGGCTGTGTATTTGACCTGTATATGGACATTGCCTTCTATGAAAAACTGAACAAATACCAACCAATCTGTGCAAGGATCAATGACATAGGTTTTAAATGTAAACTGATTGTTTTAATCTTTGGCAGTGTGGGGCATGTCCATAAATGTACTGTCAGTGGGCTAAGACTGGCAGGGCTTTCAAAAGCAAGAGCTAAACAACTGGCCAAATTCTGCTCTATTTCAGCTATAATAGGCAGTCTTGCTGTGTGGCGTAGGCGATGTTTTCTGTATCCCTGAGTGCCAAAGCTTACTATCTCTGATATATTTGAATCCTTTCTGTACAAATGTAATTGGTGGATTCAAATAAACAATTCAAATGTGTGTGAGAGAGAGAGAGAGAGTAAGTGTAGGTCCAATAACCACATAGAGGCCCCAGCAGGCCCCTTTACAGTGGACTACAGCTCCCAGCAGTCATAGTGAGCTCAGTGATGTGCCCAGAACTACTTTTTTGGAGTGAGGAGGGCTAGCAGGCCCCTTTACAGTGGACTACAGCTCCCAGAAGTCATAACAAGCTCAGTGCTCATGGGCTATCTCTCTTGACTACAATTCCCAGCAGTCTTAGCAAGCTCAGTGCTCATGGGCTATCTGTCTCTTGACTACAACTCCCAGCAGTCATAGCGAGCTCAGTGCTCACTGGCAATCTGACTCATGACTACAACTCCCAGCAGTCATAGCGAGGTCGGTGCTCATGGGACATCTGGCTCTTGACTACAACTCCCAGCAGTCATAGCGAGCTCAGTGCTCATGGGACATCTGGCTCATGACTACAACTCCCAGCAGTCATAGCGAGCTCGGTCAGAGAACTTTTAATAGGGGAGAATTAGCACTCCGGTGGTATTGCGCTTAGATGGCGCGCGTGAGTCAGTGAAGAATGAATTGGGTTCTATGCAGCTGCACCCTCAAATGCTGCATTTCTTTAGATACAATTTTTTCTTGAATAAATGCATTCATGCATGCGGTTCAGAGTAATTTGATTTAATTCTCAGTCCACACATAATATTTTTAGCATTTTTTGTTCATTTGTAAAATCCTTTCCAAAGTGTCTGTCACGTGACACAGCAAGTCTTTCCCTATGGCCATTCACCAGAATAGAGTAGCAGAATGCTAGTGAGTCAGGGGAAAAAACAGCTCAAAGATGAAAAACGTAATGGTCATATGTATTAAATATATTTCATTTTGATTGAAATCCATGTCAAAGTTGCTTAAAATAAAATGCAATCTGTGATATGTTGTCCCTAAATATGTGAAAATTATACATTTAGCCTTATACCTCATAGGTGCCCATTGATTTTCCACTCAGTTTCCACTGACTCGCGATCGCCCCCTAGTGGATTTGCAATTGGAATTGCAGGTTGAATGGCGTTAATAGGAGTGCCATGGCTCGCCGTAAACGGGCTCTGGCTCGGTGCTCATGGGCTATCTGTCTCATGACTACAACTCCCAGCAGTCATAGCGAGCTCAGTGCTCATGGGACATCTGGCTCATGTTAGAGACTGGATCCCTGCAGAGGCAATAGAGAGACTAACACCTCATCAATGTTTCAGAGACTCTGTCACCCCCATTAATGCCCTCTTGTCTAACCATACACACACACACACACACACACACACACACACAGAGAGAGAGAGAGAGAGAGAGAGAGAGAGAGAGAGAGAGAGAGAGAGAGAGAGAGAGAGACAGGCAGACTCCTAAGTAACTTTGGTGAATTTGAGACGTTTTCCCCAATTGGCTTATCTATTCAGAGATCAGAGGGACCCTGGCATCTTTTTGACAAAATACAATTGAATATATTGTATTTTAACATCAGAGAACAAGGTACAATATTCAATTAATCCATTCTATGTCACCTTTAAAACTTAGTGTGGTTGAAATTGATTTTTGAAAACTTGATTTGAGAAACCACCACATGTTTGAGCACAGAATCATTTTACAACTGTGCTCTTGTGTATCCATCACTCCAAATTCAGTGCAAGGATGAACTCTCTGCATACTTGAGTAAATGTGGTGGTCGGTTAAAATGTAATTT
Source organism: Sardinella longiceps (assembly GCA_027497455.2). NCBI lineage: Eukaryota > Metazoa > Chordata > Actinopteri > Clupeiformes > Clupeidae > Sardinella > Sardinella longiceps. The sequence goes on along the minus strand of JAODXP020000032.1, from coordinate 26,095,139 downwards.
ATTGAACTGAACCAGTTTAAAACCCCTGCTGTGAAACAATGCAACTCGCTCAATGGTGTCTCTGCCCCCAGTGGCCTCTTCCAGGCAGCACAGGCTAAAAACACTGCCTTAACCCTACCACCCGAAGCCCCTTTAACCCTAAAATTGAGGGCAGCACTAGGAGGCGTCAAGGGCAACAAAGACCACAACTCTCTCTGAGACAGACACACACACACACACACACACACACACACACACACACACACACACACAAGTTCGGCCCTGATGCTGCATAATACTGTTGGAGTGTGTGCATGTGTGTCTGTGTGTTAGCATGCGTACTGTGTGTGTGTGTGTGTGTGTGTGTGTGTGTGTGTGTGTGTGTGTGTGTGTGTGTGTGTGTGTCAGAGATAGGGAGAGAGCTAATAGTGTGAAATAATAGTTTAGTAAATAAGTTTGTGTGTTAAAGAAATGTGATCATATATAATTACAGGAGTGGGTTAAAATGATTAACTTGGGGCTTGATTTCACACATAAATGTATGCTGCCAAATTGCCCCCACCTCCTCCTTTTCAGCTCTGTCTTACTTTATAACATGACATTCAATTACTGTAATGTCATAGTTGTCCACTCTGTTCTGTATGGCTCTTGCTGCCTCTGGCTTTCTATGGATGAGCAGGGGATGACCGCCACACTTTAATTATTCATGGTTCTTAAATTTGACTAAAATGAACCTGACAGAAATACATTCATATGTTGTTGTTGTAGTAGTAGTAGTTGTTGTTGTTTTTAAAAGTTACTTCACTAGGCTATTTATTGCTTGTACATGATTTAACAACAAGTGCTTTTGTCATATCAAGATATAATAGAGTAAATATCATAGATCCATATGCTCCATATGCTCATCATCATACTTTATTGTTTGGATGGTATTGCCGACTCAATGTGTGTTAATACAACTCAATTACAATAAACTGAACTGAACTGAGTTGATGGAGAGAGTTGAGTTTCCTTAGAGAGACAGGGGGACAGAGAGAAAGAGAGAGAGGGGGGCAGAGAGAGAGAGAGAGAGGGGGGCAGAGAGAAAGAGAGAGAGGGGGAGAGAGAGAATGAGAGAGGGGGGCAGAGAGAAAGAGAGAGAGGGGAAAACAGAGAGGAAGACAGAGAGAGACACTTGAAGCTCTTGAAGCCCTTGAAGACCCAGCTCTTCCAAGAGTACCTCTTGTCCTAGTCCCTTCAACTACCTGGAATGCACTGATCAGGCACTTACGGAATCACACTCTTGCTCCTCCCAACTCTTGCATTTGCTCTCCTCTTAGCAAGTGACACTCCCAGTAGGTATACACTTCTATTGTCTGGTACAGTAGCTTGATTGTTATTCCTGTTTTTGTAAGTCACGTTGGCGATGAGCAGTAGCGAAGTGCTTTTGATCTTGCACACCATTGGTGG
>JAODXP020000032.1:26086211-26088711 GCA_027497455.2 Sardinella longiceps | reverse complement strand
CATGCTCCTTTGCGCGCTTATTTCATTTCACTCTGCAAAGCAACATAGTGACAATGGACAAATTTCTCGCCTGCTTTCGGTATCCAATCACAGAACAAAAAGGGATTTGCACGGCCCTCAATTGCATTTTACGTCACGTGGTGACTCTGGTATTGGCTCCGAGCTATGTACAAACGATATGATAGACATTCGTAGCGCCCAATAAACGGCTCTGGACAATTGTAAACGATGCTTCCCCTACGAGACATGCAATAGATAGGTCTCCAGACTAAATATCACTTGTGATTTTTTTGTTTGGCATTCGCCAGGCTATGCGATGCAGCCTTTAGTTCAATGATAGAATCCAAAGTCACTCAGCTCATATCTAACTTTGAGTCTGTGGGTGACAGTGCAGTCCACTAATCCTCTTCCCTCAAGTTATGTAGTATAGGTAAAAGCATTTTGGTCTTAGTGCATGCATTCTTCTGGTAACCCCAATTTTAGCTTTAGCTTAGTATAGCCAGATAGCATAGCAACTCTAGTTTTCAGCACATATGCTAAGCTAAAATTGGGGTTTCCAGACTAGGAAAACACAGACCAAAATGCTTTTACCCACATATGTAACTCCAGGTAAGAGAGTGAATAATCATAAAAAGGTGTAATATCCCTTTAAGAATCTACATGTAGCTTAGCCTGATAAACCAGCCTAAATGTGAGATTGGATGTCTAATTTAGTCTGGCCTCGATGAATGGATACAACGGGAGATTGTTGATGAGCACAACCCGTTGTCTTTCAAACCATGTCTGTGCCTATAGGCCAGGGGTAGGGAACCTATGGCTCGGGAGCCAGATGTGGCTCTTTTGATGGTTGCATCTGGCTCACCACACAAATCTTTTATAAAAGAATGATAACGTTAAAAATGTAAAACATTCTCATGTAGGCCTATTTCAATCCATTCATCTATCTATTTCAATCCAATGTGACTTGAATAGCAATTGTGAGAAATGGAAAGCCATTCACAGATGAGGACTATGCCAAAACACTCTTGTTCTATACTTTTTGATTACTTTTCGAATAAAGATAAGATAAATTAATGAAAAAAAGACATGCCTGTATATTGTATGGCTCTCATGGAGATAAATTTCAAAATATGTCCCATTAATGGCTCTCTCAGCCAAAAAGGTTCCCGATCCCTGCTATAGGCCAACGCTCTCCCTCAAAACCCCGCCCGCTTTGATTCAAAACACATCTCTGCGTTATGACTGGTTTTAATCCCCGCCCGCTTTGATTCAAAACACATCTCTGCGTTATGATTGGTTTTGCCAGATTCCTGGCATTCTGGCAGAATTGGAGAATGATGCCAGGCTAGACCCACTCGCAGACAAAACATTTTGGCGTCCAGCGGGTGGCGCTGGTTTACTAGGCTACATGTAGCTCTTAAGTTTAAAGGGGTTCGCCTTTTAGATGTGTTTAGCCTCTTTCTGGAGTGTCTAGGATGAAATAGATTTATCGACACCAAAATTTTTGAAGACTGCTCCTGTCTCTGATGTTTGGAATCCCCCCTTTTCTGCTTCAGAATGGCTTGCTTTGTACATGTCCGATAATGGCCTTAAAAGAACCTTTAACCTTTATTTTAAGACATGTGCTGCTCACCAAGTGATTAGTGGTGTCTGTTGATGTTCCAAAACAATCGTAGCGAAATACAATTCTTATCCAGCTTTATTTGCCTTTTTATTGTGCTAGTTGTTATTACTACGCTGAAAAATAGTTCCAGAATGTTCAAAATGTCACATAAGACATGACAGAAACTGTATCTCCCCACATTGCTGCCTTTAAGAATCTGCCTCTCGTTTAAGACCAAATCCAGCCATCTGTTTCCCAACAGCATAGTAGCTGCGCATGTTAGCAACTGCAATGCAGTTTTCCATTGGCAACTAACTGCTATGCTTTTGGGACACACCAATTTTACTTTTAGCTTAGCATAGGTGCTGGAAAGTAAAGTTGCCAAAGAGTTGCTATCTGGCAACATTACATTCCAGTGCCTATGCTAAGCTAAAGCTAAAAAATGGGGAAAATTGGGGAAGCCATACTAGGAAAACGCAGGCACTGAGACCAAAATATATTATATATAATATAATATTCCTTTAAGGCCAAAGGTCTGCTGTGTTTTTTTCTCCTGATGTCTTGGCCTCCTCTCATTCCAGCTTCACCCATGATTACGGATCTCTTCCCCTCCTCCTCTCCTCTCCTCTCCGTCGCTATGGAAACGGACCTCCTGAGCGGAGAGGGGGAGAACGAGACGTCGGGGAACTTCTCGGGCCCGCCACCGCCCTTCGAGAGCTCGTGGAGCGTGATGACGGCTCTCGTGTCGCTCAGCGTGTTCCTGGTCGGCCTGGTGGGCAACACGCTGGCCATCTACGTGGTGCTGCGCTACGCCAAGATGAAGACCGTCACCAACACCTACATCCTGAACCTGGCGGTGGCCGACCAGCTGTACATCCTGTGCCTGCCGTTCCTCAC
>JAODXP020000032.1:26076211-26083711 GCA_027497455.2 Sardinella longiceps | reverse complement strand
CACACACACACACACACATAGACACACACACACATCCTCACACACACACACACACACCCTGACATACACACACACACACACACACACACACACACACACACACACACATAGACACACACACATAGACACACACACACATCCTCACACACACACACACACACCCTCACATACACACACACACACACACACACACACACACACACACACACACATACACACAAACCCTCACATACACATACAAAGGACATGCACAGACTACCCAGGTACACTATCAAGATGTCACACTCATACACACACACCTATCTATCTGTCTGTCTGTCTGTCTGTCTGAAGCACAGTGCCCAAGTAAACTGAGAATCCGTTTGTACAGATTTTACACGTAATTTTACACACAATTGTTTAGGTGAGGTTCCATCTGTAAAGAGTCTATTCTATTTAGACAGGTTAGGAGAGAGAGGGTTGAAGTGTTGAAGCGGTCAATGAAGAATGAAGAAGACAACTCAACGTTTTCAAGAACAATTAGGTTTTTTTACTAGCCAGTATATACAGTTTGTTGTATTCACCATCAAAAAAAAAAACAGTGTGTCTGAAACACTGCTACCTACCTAAATGTCGTAGAACATTGTGAGACCGCTGTCAGAAATACTGTTACAACCCTCTAGAGGTCCTATCTGAGTTTGAGTTTGAGCTGATGTGTCAGGTCAATCACGGGTCAGTTTGAGCTGATGTGTCAGGCCAATCACGGGTCAGTTTGAGCTGATGTATCAGCCCAATCATGGGCCAGTTTGAGCTGATGTGTCAGGCCAATCATGGACAAGTACTTTGGTTCCTGGTGGAACAGGAACCGGTTCCAACAGAATGCTGTGGACTCTGAAAACAGCTCTGGTTCCCCATGAGAACCCATGCTGTGTAAAGATGTTCTGTGTGCTCAGGTAAATAGTGCTTTTTCTACTCCTACAAACACTCAAAGCTCTTTACAATGTATGCCTCACATTCACACACCGGTGGCAGAGGCAACCATGCAAGGCACCAACCTGCACACCTGAGCAATATAAAGGTGTTCTGTGTTCTCAGGTGAGAACCCAAGCTGTATAGAGGTGTTCTGTGTTCTCAGGTGAGAACCCAAGCTGTATAAAGGTGTTCTGTGTTCTCAGGTGAGAACCCAAGCTGTATAAAGGTGTTCTGTGTTCTCAGGCAAGAACCCAAGCTGTATAAAGGTGTTTTGTGTTCTCAGGCGAGAACCCAAGCTGTATAAAGGCGTTCTGAGGTGAGATCCAAGCTGTATAGAGGTGTGTTCTGTGTTCTCAGGTGAGAACCCAAGCTGTATAGAGGTGCGTTCTGTGTTCTCAGGTGAGAACCCAAGCTGTATAGAGGTGCGTTCTGTGTTCTCAGGTGAGAACCCAAGCTGTATAGAGGTGCGTTCTGTGTTCTCAGGTGAGAACCCAAGCTGTATAGAGGTGTGTTCCGTGTTCTCAGGTGAGCTCCAAGCTGTATAGAGGTGCGTTCTGTGTTCTCAGGTGAGAACCCAAGCTGTATAGAGGTGCGTTCTGTGAAGGAGATTCGTTCTCTAGATTCGTTGTCTATATGTGACCCATAATAACCTCCGCAGCCTGGAGGCCACCATGGTGTCGGTCGTCATGACGTCAGTCAGGTGTTGTGATAACACCGCCTCTGTCTCTACCCACATGCTCCACACACACACACACACACACACACACACACACACACACACACACACACACACAGCCTGTGTCTCTACCCACATGCCAAGGCCATCAGCATGGTGACACTACACAGTGAATTGAAGAAATTCAGTTTAGAATTTAGAACAGGTGATTGCCCTACACACACACACACACACACACACACACACACACACACACACACATACACACACACACCGTTTCTATGCGTTTATGTGTCTGTCTGTGTGTTTTTCTCTCTGTGAGCTTGTCCGTCTAATTATTTATCTGTCTGTTTAACTTCTCCGTTGTTTGAATACTTGAATGATTGCTGTCCTCCATTTTGTCTGTTGTTTTAATACTTGAGTGATTGCTGTCCTCCATTTTGTCTGTTGTCTTGAGTGATTGCTGTCAAGCTGCGCTGAAAATCGCATCTGTCTGCAGTGAAGCAGGACAAATTCTAAGTACGTCTGAGGACAGATTGTGTGTGTGTGTGTGTGTGTGTGTGTGTGTGTGTGTGTGTGTGTGTGTTGGCGTGCTAAGGGACGCAGACTAACTTCATTACCCAAGTGGAAGAGGGCTTGGAATGCAAATGGAAAAATAAAATGACAAAATCAGACAGACCTGCCAGGCTAGCAATCAATGAATTAAGCCAGTGTGTGTGTGTGTGTGTGTGTGTGTGTGTGTGTGTGTGTGTGTGTGTGTGTGAGTGAGAGAGAGAAAGGGTGTGTGTGAGAGAGAGAGACTGAGAGAGACAGAGAGTGAGTGTGTGTGTTGTGTGAGAGAGAGAGAGAGAGAGAGAGAGAGAGAGAGAGAGAGAGAGTGTGTGTGTGTGTGTGTGTGGGTGTTGTCATTATAATATGAACCACTGTTTACCCACTGTTTATATTTATGCCTCAATCCATCTTAGAAGGTCTTCATGAAGTCTCTTATCCTGATGTGTGTGTGTGTGTGTGTGTGTGTGTGTGTGCAGTGCTGTAGTCTAGTTTTTTTCTAGGGGGTATACTGAGGGGTAGACAAAACAAAAATACAATAAAATAAAAAACAGGCTTTCTTAACAAGAGTCTGTTAAATCTGTTGATACAGTACGTATCCTTAGCCATTTTTAAGTGGGTATATGGAAACCTGGGTTATTTTTTACGCGAATCACGTAGGCTACACCCCTGTGTGTGTGTTTGTGTGTGTGTGTGTGTGTGTGTGTGTGTGTGTGGGTGTGTGTGTGTGTGTGTGTATAGCACAGGTGTATGTTACAGTAATGTGTGTTTGTCTGTGTGAGTGTATGTGTGTGTGTGTGTGTGTGTGTGTAAATGTGTACTGTTTGCAAGTTAATGTTCATTCACGTACCATATGCGTAGATATGCGTTTCCTGCATATATGTTTTTTCAAAATTTGAAGTTTACATTTTTCCATTTTCAGACCCTGGCTCTCAACACTTAGGGTTCTTTATCACGGGTCTAACAAGGCTTGCATGTTTGAGTGTTTGTATGTGTGTGTGTGTGTGTGTGTGATGTATGTACATGTATATGTGAAGAGTTCAGATGCAAAACCCCCTAACTCCACTTGACCTCTTTTTGAGAAAAAGGCCATTTTTTATCAGGCGTTTAGAGTGTTTTGATTGTAAACAGATATTTTAGACACGGCGGGGAGCAGGTTTTATTTTATTTTTTCACAAAAACATTTCATTTACATATTCTAGATTTACACAGGATTCACACAATATCATTAACTCAGTTTTCACAAAAATGGTGTTTAGGGGGTTTTGCATCTGAACTCTTCATATATATATATATATATATATATATATATATATATATATAGAGAGAGAGAGAGAGAGAGAGAGAGAGAGAGAGAGAGAAAGTGAGATAGAGAGAGGAGAGAGAGAGAGAGAAAGAAAGAGAGGGAGAGTGAGAGATAGATAGATAGATAGATAGATATAGAGAGAGAGAGAGAGAGAGGGAGAGAGAGAGAAAGTGAGATAGAGAGAGGGAGAGAAAGAAAGAGAGGGAGAGTGATATATATATATGGGCAATTCCACGAAAAAGTAAACCTCACCTTAAAACTTTAAGTCTCACCTACATGGACATACAAATTCTTTCAGAAAACTTCCAATACAAAAAAGTATTGTCTCGATGGAAATATTCAACTGAGCAAGTTTCGAAAGGATATCTGTTTGTTAAAATTTTTACCCTATTCAGCTATAATGTAAGTCTATGGAGGGGCTTTTAATGGGCATAAGTGGGTGATAACACACACAAAGCTGTAATGCTATCAGTTATTTTGCATTGTTATATTACTATTTCTCTTGTTACAGGTTAAAATCCACCATTCACAATTGTTTTGTATCGTTTTGGAGGGTTTTTCCAGACGTCACGTCCATAACGTCACATCCATAACGCCATGTCTCCCAATGAAAACCAACTTTTTTTACATTTACATTTGAAATTAAGTCTTTCTCTGTCTTTACTGAGGTGTCCTGTTTGGTGTGAATGTAGTAATATTTACATTTCTCTAGAAATTTCACACACTTCACAGCAAAAACTACGCTCTCTCAAAAGTTTGTCCGTTTTTCGTCACGTCCATAACGCAAATTGAAAGGCTCATATTCTTATGATGCAAATCATGATATTAATTTTTTCTGTTTGCCTGTATTCAGCCATGGAGTTTGCAGAAGAATATGAAAAAAAATTGTGAAATACTGCTAGGTTTGCGGAGGTTATCTGGCCTTTTGTTCATCAATAATGCACGAAAATGTCACGTCCATAACGCTGGAATTGCCCATATATATATATATATATATATATATATATAGAGAGAGAGAGAGAGAGAGAGAGAGAGAGAGAGGGAGAGAGAGATTACATGAGGAAACAGCCCCCAGCTCTCTGAAACTTTAGACAGACAGATAGACAACCCTGCTGGCTTATGACTCAGCGCTGCCCTGAGTCTCTTTGTGTGTGTGTGTGTGTGTGTGTGTGTGTGTGTGTGTGTGTGTGTGTGTGTGTGTGTGTGTGTGAGTGTGTGTGTGTGTGTGTGTGAGTGAGTGTGTGTGAGTGAGTGAGTGTGTGTGTGTGTGTGAGTGAGTGTGTGCGTGTGAGTGAGTGTGTGTGTGTGTGTGTGTGTGTGTCTTTATGTGTGTATGTGTGTGTATCCTGTGAGAGAAAAGTGCTTTATCTCTCATATACACACCATAAGTAACATCTGAGACACACACATACACATACACACACACACACACACACACACACACACACACATAAACACACACACACACACTCTCAGACAAACACACATACCGGTACATACACACACGCATGTACACACACACACACACACACACACACACACACACACAAACATAAACACACATACCGGGACATACACACACACATGTACACACACACACACACACACACACACACACATACAGTATACACACACACACACACACACACACACACATTTATCTCCCTGCTCTTCTAAATCATTTGTCTGCAGTTTACTTATGTGTGTATGGTGTGTGTTTTAGTGTGTGTGGTAGCGCTGTTCTAATGTGTGTGTGTGTGTGTGTTATTTGCTCCTCTGCAGGGTGTGTGTGTGGAGGTGTGTGAGAGCGCCAAGCAAGAGCTCCTCTGCATGGAACAGCAGCCCAACCAGCAACCAGCATCTGCCACACACACACACATCATCAGCCAAACAACAATCTGATCAACAGCCAATCAACAGGAACCTCTACAGGCAACCAGCCAATCAGCAGTCAGAACACAAAGCCATCAATAGCCAACCAACCAACCAACAATAGCCAACCAACCAACCAACCAACCGATGTTTTTTATTATTATTATTAGTAGTAGTAGTATTTATTTATGTGCAGCTCCTCGATCCATGAACAAGCAACCAGGACAGGCCTGCCTCTGTGTGTGTGGATGAGTGTTTGTGTGTGTGCATGTGTGAGTGTGCCTGTGACTGTGTGTGTGAGAGAGTGAGTGAGTGTGTGTGTGTGTGTGTGTGTGTGTGTGTGTGTGTGTGTGTGTGTGTGTGTGTGTGTGTGTGTACATACTGTACTGTATATCTAAGTGTGTGTGAGAGTGAGTGTGTGTCTCTGTGTGTTACATGCTCATTTAATGAAAATGTGTGCGGTGGCTGGTCACCAGCGGTCCTCCTGGTCATTGCCCTCGGTCACTGTGGAGCAGTGATGTTTGTTTATTTGTTCGTTTGTTTGTTTGTTGTTTATCTGGAGAAGGGAAGCTGCTAGAACATGACTGCTTCTCTATACATTCTAAAGTGGTGAGACATTTGAAAGTGTTTTCTGACCTCAGAAAGAAACATTACTGAGTCCACAGACATTGGATATGACTGTGATGTCACTCTCTCAGCCTGCCCTCATTGGATATGACTGTGATGTCACTCTCTTGGTCTCTTCTCATTGGATATGACTGTGATGTCACTCTCTCAGCCTCCTGACTGTGTGGGACTGATGGATGGATTCCATAAGACACTGGCCAATCAAACTACAGGACCATAAGACAGTGGCCAATCAAACTACAGGACCATAAGATATTGGCGAATCACACTACAGGACCATAAGACAGTGGCCAATCACACTATAGAACCATAAGATATTGGCCAATCACACAACAGTGAGACTCAAGGGCCAATCTATCAATCTGACTTCACACACACACACACACACACACACACTCACACACACACGCAAAATCTTGGTCCCCTTAGCACCCAGCAACTGCCTCCAACAAGAACAAACAATCTCTGATGACACACAGCTTAGTGTGTTTGCGCACTGTCTGCGTCCGTCTGTTTGTGAGTGTATCTGTATGTGTGTGTGAGAGTGTGTGTGTGTGTGTTTGCGCACTGTCTGCGTCCGTCTGTATGTGAGTGTGTGTGTGAGTGTGAGTGTGTGTGTGTGTTTGCACACTGTCTACGTCCATCTGTATGTGAGTGTATTTGTATGTGTGTTAGTGTGTGTGTCAAATGCTCCTTAAGGTGTAAATGAGTGTGTGTGTGTGTGTGTGTGTGTGTGTGTTATGCGCAGTCTGTCTGTCTGCTGGTTAATGACTAACTGAAGGGTGTAGAAGCAACAGAATTAATCCCTACTGACGCACACACACACACACACACACACACACACACACACACACACACACACACACACACATCCAGCCATGAGACCTGACGAACAAAGTGAAAATTCAAGAGACTTTACTACTTACTCTTACATGTACACACTCAGACACTCAGACACACTCACACACACACACACACACACACACACACACTTGCACACATACAAACCACACAATCCCCCAAAGGATTCTACATTCCTCATTAAGCCATTTCATTGGTTACCTCCAATGCACCTGAGACTGGTTAGGCTACCTCTAACGCACCTGAGGAGGGGTATTGAGGGGCCCCATCAACTTCTTTGCACACCTCATATTATCACCTGGTGGAAATAGGTTGACAGAGTGCTTATTGGTTGACAGGGTGCCTATTGGTTATTTCTTGATAACGGGACACCAGAGACGTTCAACGCTGTTCCACATCAATACTTTTTAAAATGGTAACCATAACAACAGTAAGCAGCCTTGAGGATCTTCTTTCATACAATATGAAAATAGTACCCCAACTGAACAGGTTAACTTCTTTCAAAACAGAAACACGTTTCTTTGTCAGGCTAGTCCAGATGTAAGGTAATAATGGACTTGGCGGAACTGGACAGTCCTTCGTGCTCCGTGTCCTTCTTGTTATTCGCTTTCACCTTGTCCATTATGTTGAGACACCTCAGCGGCCGTGGTCCCTAATA
>JAODXP020000032.1:26066211-26071211 GCA_027497455.2 Sardinella longiceps | reverse complement strand
CTCATTCAGTTAGTGTTAGCTGCCGATTCGCAAACTCCATCTACCATGCAGGAAATTTGATCATTGAGGTGGCTTTCAATAGCGCTTAGCAGTATAAAACAGCAGGGCTACGTGTTGATTCACTCCGGATAATTCCTTTAAGTGTTCCACTGTTTTGTTAAGTGTTTCACTCTTCACCATTTGTCAATTGGTTTATTTGTTTTCACAAAATTCACTTGAGGTCATATTTTAGGGACTAAAATATCAAGAGCATAATGTTGCATCTGTACGTGTTGATTCATTGGGGATAATACCTTTAAGGGCCCTAGCTGCCATTGTGGGTCATTATGTAATCAAGAGCATAATGTTGCATCGGTACATGTTGATTCATTGGGGATAATACCTTTAAGGGCCCTAGCTGCCATTGTGGGTCATTATGTAATCAAGAGCATAATGTTGCATCGGTACATGTTGATTCATTGGGGATAATACCTTTAAGGGTCCTAGCTGCCATTGTGGGTCATTATGTAATCAGGAGAGTGAAGGGCCCCAATGCCAGCCCCTGTTAATTCACTGTCCCAATTCACTGCCTTTGAAAGCTGTTCACTTAGATCACTGCAGCAACTTGCAAGATCGGCTACACATTACACCCGCCCAGCTGTCATCACACACACACTACCATTATGACATCGCATCACAAAACCTGTGAAAATGTTCTGAAACTCAGAAACTGTGATTTGACATGTTGAAAATGCTGAATGTTTGAAACTGGGGCCATTCCCATGGAGAGGGGGTTTGCCAAGGGGGCCGTTCTGTCTCCTGGTTACACAACAACCCACAATAACAGACAAGAGCCTGAAGGCCAATTCACACCACAGATCCGTGATGGGACAAGACTGCTGTGAAAAGGAGTTATAGTGGTGTGCATAAAACATTCTATGGCATTCTAAGCAGTTTCAGACATTCAACATGTCAAAACACAGTTTCTGTGTTTTACAACATTTTCACAAGTTTTATGGTTCAATGTCACTCAGTGTGTCCAGAGGTTTAGTCAATGGAGATGGAGATGTTTATGAATTATCTCATAAAAAGCATGCAATTTTTTTGACAGTTTGACATTTGAGGTAACATTGTTTGGCTAGGTAAATCCCACACAATAGTCAAGCCCAAATGTGCTATTATTTTATAAAGTTGGATGTCTTGAGAGATCTGGCATTTACAGTATGTGGTCTCTGTGTTGGATCACTCTTACGTCTCTTACTGTACCTTCACACCAACAGCTACTAAAGCAACAAAATCGCTTTTGTAGCTCAAAAAAGCAGCTGCTAAATTTTCAGTGTTCGCCCAAATCGCTCATGACGTGCCTGTTGTCATTCCCATTAACATCACAGCGTTTAGATTTTACAGCTGAAACGCGTCCTAGCTAATTTGCATAAAGTTAACCGTTTTTTAGCTTTTTTCAGTCGCTCAAATCGCTGAACTTTTACAGCTGGTAGCTTTTGTCGCTCTTATCGCTTTTGTCGCTCTTGCCCATAGAAAGTGAATGGCTTCCAGCAATTTTACAGCTTTAGTAGCTCTTGGTGTGAACGTACAGTTAGTCTCACTGTCTCACAACACATTTACAACTTTAGTAGCTCTTGGTGTGAACGTACAGTTAGTCTCACTGTCTCACAACACATTTACAACTTTAGTAGCTCTTGGTGTGAACGTACAGTTAGTCTCACTGTCTCACAACACATTTACAGCTTTAGTAGCTCTTGGTGTGAACGTACAGTTAGTCTCACTGTCTCACAACACATTTACAGCTTTAGTAGCTCTTGGTGTGAACGTACAGTTAGTCTCACTGTCTCACAACACAATTACAGCTTTAGTAGCTCTTGGTGTGAACGTACAGTTAGTCTCACTGTCTCACAACACATTTACAGCTTTAGTAGCTCTTGGTGTGAACGTACAGTTAGTCTCACTGTCTCACAACACATTTACAGCTTTAGTAGCTCTTGGTGTGAACGTACAGTTAGTCTCACTGTCTCACAACACATTTACAAGCGCAAGTTTTTGTTTTATTACAATCTTGAATATGTGTTTTACTCTGCCTTGAATATGTGTTTTACTCTGCCTTGAATATGTGTTTTACTCTGCCTGAATATGTGTTTTACTCTGCCTTGAATATGTGTTTTACTCTGCCTTGAATATGTGTTTTACTCTGCCTGAAGAAGGTCATCTGACCGAAAGCTTGCATCATATAGAGTAAAAAAACTTATTTGCAAAGACTTGAGTGTGCAGATTTTTCTTGACTTCTAATTGAGTTACTTATTAATCCAGCACCTCAACAGATGAGGAGTGATTTTTTTTTTACTTTTTTCACCAAACAATCTTGAATATGAAAAAACAATAAAAGGCAGGAAAACTTGACTGTGTGAAACAGAAGCCCTTGACCTTGCTGAAGCAGAGCAAAGCTCACTGATGCTTGTGGCCTGGGGTAGTCTAGTCACGTGACCTCTGAGCTTTAGCCAATGGGGATGGAGTGGAATGCTTGTGGCCTGGGGTAGTCACGTGACCTCTGAGCTTTAGCCAATGGAGATGGAGTGGGATGCTTGCTCATTCTCCCTCAATGAAGCAGTAGTGTCTGTTCAACTTAAAAGTTAAAAATCTTTAAGATATCGGCCCAAAATATCAGCCATACAGTACACACACATCTCGTCTATCACAGATTGAGTTTAAAACACACACACACAAATCTAGTCTGGTTGTGTTTCACAAACACACACAATCAAAACACACAATTGTCACAGATAACGTTTGACACACAGACACACACACACACACACACACACACACACACACACACACACACACACACACACACATCATTGCCATCATTGATCAATGATGAAGAGAAGTCATGAAAGGATTAGTGGCTGCAATATGATTTGAGTGTCCAGTTTAAGGAGGAGTGCAAAAAATTTACATTAAAAATTAAAAAAAAAAATTACATTAAAACTAAAACTGTCAACAGTAATAGAAATTCATGTATGCATATTGATTGACAGCATATTTCTCTTTGAAGGGGCGTCTATTCTGCAGTTTATGGGCATATTTTATGTGTTAGATTACTGCTCTCATGTTGAAGGGGCATCAGTTCTGTATTTTAAGGGCATGTTTCATGGGTAGATTACTGCTTTCGTGTTGAAGGGGCGTCTGTTCTGTATTTTAAGGGCATGTTTCATAGATAGATTACTGCTCTTGTGTTGAAGGGGCGTCCGTTCAGCAGTTTATGGGCATGTTTCATGGGTAGATTATTGCTCTCGTGTCAAGGGTCAGAGTGTCGGAGAAGTGCAGGTGGTGGAATGAGAAGATACAGGAATGGGCCGATTCAGGCTTGTCTTAGTCATAGACTCAGCAGTCTATCATCGTTTCAAAACAAACACATTCAGCATCTGTTTGCGTCATCCATTATTTTTCTGATATCGGGACACCTCGGTGGCCGTTATCCCTTACGTAAATACAGGCCCTTCATACTGTAGGCCATCACTAACCCAGCCACCAACCCTTACAGTGTTTCCCATACATAGACCATTGTGTGGCGGGCCGCCACAGAATGGAATCCTATCGCCACATAATAAGACTCACGATTAAAAAAAAAAAAAAAAAAGTCAGTTGCGCATCATTCCACTCCCCTCACACCTGTATCGTCCCATTCTTTCATAATGCCCCTTCTTCTCATTCACGCACATGCACCAGGATTTCCCACAGCGCTTTAAAGCTAAAAACACCTTGCCAAAAAATGCCCGCCGCCTTGCCTACGTTCCCCGGATTTTCTTTAACGCATAGACCTACATAAAAAGCCGGTCGCATCATTATCACTGCGCGATGAGGCGGCATCTGAAAGTTACACTGCTCCATCGGCAATGTTACCTTTTGCTACGCTAACATTATTAGTTTAAAGGAAAAGGCTAATTAAACAACAACTGGAATTCATACCATGATCATGGGTAGAACACCTGGCGTTGTGTTTTAACGTTTAATCAAGAGAATATGTGTAGCCTGTGGACGTGGCTTACCAAAGTTGTCAATGCCCATCTTTACAGAAAAAACAAATCTGCACGTTAATAGCGGTTCACTAAAGTCACCAAAGCGTCAAAGTTAGCTGTCAACGCTAGTTGATTTAGCCTACGATCAATAAACCCAAGCGCTACTTACGGTATTTGCAATAATTTCTTGCCTATGCTTATAATGATTAACCATATTAGAATTGGAAAGCACACGCGCTCTCTTCCGCTTTCCCTTCTGTTGCGCACACAGACACTGCTCCCTCCCTGCCGGTCTCCTCGTCATGCATGTATGTTCCTTATTGATTTGGTGCAGGAGATAAGCCTACAGTCCTCATACTTTTTGTAAACCTTAAACGAATGGCAAATAACATTTATTCGTCAAGTTGGATTTAATTCATGTGACCTGTTTCACAGCAATTTATGATTGTGCCATGAGTGTGGCTGTACTGCAAGTAGCCTATTTGGTACAATGTCAGATGACACTTAATGACTTTAGAAGCAAATAGCCTTGGGGAGAAGGTTTCTTTTTTACATTGAACAGTTGGGATAAAAACATTTTTTTGATGAAGAATAGGATAATAATAGGAAACGGCTTGGTCATTTTAACAGGCATTTTATTGCTGTTTAAAACCTAAAAAAAAGTTTTATTCCATTACTTGATTAATTGATGAAATAATAGGCTATTTAATTGCACTGTGATTGTAGCCTTTAAACTTTACCTAATTTATTTATTTGTTCAGTAAATAAAGTAAAGCTGTTGCCAACTTAAATTTGTGCCCCATCGGGCAACGCCCCTCCCCCTGGCCATCTACCCACTACCCACCCTGGGGCGACCCCAATGTCGATCGATCGCCCGGGCGACACCCCCTCCCCCTGGTCACCACCCTCATCGCACAGTGGACCACCACAAATTGCTACCTAATCTGTGGGAAACACTGCCTTAGTAAAGGCCCCAAACTTGTGAAAAGA
>JAODXP020000032.1:26041211-26063711 GCA_027497455.2 Sardinella longiceps | reverse complement strand
ATCCGGTCTAGCAACGCATTGACTTAGTGCTGTGATATTTGATGTTTTAACGGTTTGATATATATGGTCTTACTATGAAGTTGTGCTCACTATATC
This sequence comes from Sardinella longiceps, assembly GCA_027497455.2. NCBI lineage: Eukaryota > Metazoa > Chordata > Actinopteri > Clupeiformes > Clupeidae > Sardinella > Sardinella longiceps. The sequence goes on along the minus strand of JAODXP020000032.1, from coordinate 26,063,615 downwards.
CATCAATAAAGTTAGTACAGGTTGTCGCCAGATAACGAAATTATGTTTTCAGCAGTAAAAACAGTGTTTCCACAGCTACAATAAGGAGTTTTGTGATAGTTGTATTTCATGAACATTATGTTGATGTGAATGAGAGGCAGCGGCTAACAGAAGTTCCAAGACAATTGGAGGACAATCGCGGAAGAAAAAATTATAAAAAGAGGCAGGGCTGCATAGGGTGAATATAAAATGCATCCATATTTCACCAAAGATTACCAGAAATTGGGGCCCTTAAATTTTATACAGTGGATCTGTATTTAGGGGACTTTGAACTTTCCATATCAGACAGCAAAATGTTTCAAAAGCGCCCTCTAGAGAGGAAACGACTGCTAATGGAGATGTTTCACACTTTGCAGGAAGTGAAAACAATGTGAAAGTGGATGATCAAATCAGGCTAATAGTAACCTTGCCCATACATCTATTTGAAGCTCAGCCCACAACTAATTGACCCAGACCTTTAAGATAAAAATATTTCCCTGAATTTCCCTTATAGCCCTCAAAAACCCACATATTCAAAGCAACACATGGTAAACAAAGAGCTGAGCTCTGCTGAAAATGGTACAAGTACCCCTAGTCAAGGAAATCACATTTTAGCATTTTTCTTCCCATGAACATGTGGTCTATGATTAATGTGATTTGCTTATGATGTCCATTCAAGACAGTATTTGACTCTATGAAGATCCTCCTTGATCATCATTTTGCTTGCCTCTATGATGTGTTCTTCTGTACTTGCCTCGTCCCTGTACCAATCTCCTCCTCTTGTTTCCTCTGCCCACTCTTTGCGCATGGTGGTGTCATTCCAACGGCCTGGCATTTTGCAGAGACTTTCCACTTCTCTAATTCGAAGGAGCCGTTCTTCCGTTTTGGTCTGCTTCTCACTGGCAGACGGATACAGGCTTGTAGCTAAAGCACGGAACAGAGAGCCCAGTCCTTCCTCAGTTGCAGTATTCCATGAGGGGTCCCGGGACCAAAGACGTTTAAGAATCCCTGGACTAATGTACCATGGACATGTATAAATTGACAAGATTAATAATGTTCACACTACTTTAGCAACCCCAATTTGGATTAATTTTGTTTGCACTTGTCTGGCACAACATGAGATTAACACTCCGTACACGAGTAATATGTAGTTATTGAATCTTTATTACACATTAAAAATGGGATTAACATATCATACACTTATAAGTGTAGGCAGCTTTCAAAAAAAAAAAGATAAAAATTAGGTAGCATCAAATTCTGGGCCCTGTGCACAAGCAGTGGCCATGGGCCCCCCACATTTGCTGGAATACAATTACAGACTCCTGAAGGACCCTCCCCCCTCTTGGGGCTCTGGTAACTCAGTCCCCCTTTTACTACTACGACGCCCCTGCTCCCACCTCACTGCTTATTTGTGGCCCTCTTATCCCAAAGTCTATTGCTGGATGCAGGTGGATTGCTGAACACAGGTTTTGTGGAATTCGCCTCTTGCTTTTATTCAAGTTCATTTGGAATAAGTAGGCTACACAATAACATATCAAAACACTAAACCAACCTCCAGCCCAAACCCAAAGGCTTACATCTAACTTAAGCTCAGCCCAAAACTAAAGTGACCCAGATCTCGAAGATGAAAACATTTCCCTCATAGCCCTGAAAAACCCACATATTCATAGCAACACATGGTAAGCAGAGAGCTGAGCTCTACTGAAAATGGTACAAGTACTCCAAGTCAAGGAAATCACATTTTTTCATTTTCCATTGCTTACTTTCTCCATTGAACATGTTGTGCCACTCTCCTAAGATCCATACTTAGGATCATTTTACTCATCTCTATTATGTGTTCTTCTGTACTTGTCTCGTCCTTGTACCAAACTCCTCCTCTTGTTTCCTCTGCCCACTCTTTGCGCATGATGGCATCATTCCAACGGCCTGGCATTTTGCAGAGACTTTTTGCTTCTCTGGAACGGAGGAGCCGCTCTTCTGTTTTGATCTCCTCTTCACTGGCAGACGGATTCAGGCATGTAGCTAAAGCACGGAACAGAGAGCCCAGTCCTTCCTCAGTTGCAGTACCTGCCACGGAAGCAATGAGTGCAGAGTAACGGCCAGGTTCATGTTCCACCAGTGTTGCCGTTGTTTCAGCAGGTTTAGTTGATGGTTTCAGCTCCTCTGCCTTCTGGAGTTTACCATCAGCATCTTTTTTAAGGATGACAATATTTGTACCAGTGGTTTCAGCAAGGACTTTAGCATCAAAGGTGGACCCTTTGGATTTGGAGTTCTTGATGTTTTCTGCGTGGGCCCGTGAGCGTTTTGTAATGTTCTCTCTAGCTTGCACAAATGTGTCAAATGCTTTAGCGCGGTTTTCTTGTGCAGCCTTGAGTTTATTTTCAGTGTCTTCAGTTTTTAAACGTAAGTTTACTTTGTCCAAGATGACATCGTTGACTTTGCCTTGGACATGATTAATAACATGACTGGAGAACTTCTGTTGGAACACTTCAACCAAAGCATCAGCCAGCTGTGCGCTAGTGGAATCCACTAAGTCTGCCTTGAATTTTTTAAGCATCTCAGTTTCATCAGCAGTCCGTTTGCTTTGTTCCACTTCCTTCGGGAGTCCCTTGTCATCGCTGAATGTTTGCAGCCCTTCGTTAAGGTTTGAGAAGAACTTGCCTGAGAGTTTGAGCACTACGTTGATAGCATCTGCTGCCAGAGCAGAGATGTGAATTGTTTGGACGATTGTCAAAATTACTTTTAATTTGCCATCGGATTCTGATCTTGCACTATCAATCACTGTTGCAAGGTTTGAGTTGAGAGTGTTCTGCCAACTGAGATCATCATAGAAGGGCTGTAAAGCAGTTGTGTTAAACTGTTTGAACACTTTCAGAAGTTTTTCCTTTCTGTCCTCGTCCTCAAAGAGGTCAGAGTATTTCTGGTTCTTCTGAAGGTGTGAGAGTATGATGGCATCGATTAAGGGTTCTTTCTCCATTCGGGATTTCACATCATCAGCAATTCCCTTCTTCACTTCATTTTTGATAGCGTCCAGAACTTCATTCAGAATTTTTTCTTCTGCTTTCCCAAGTCCATAGCCAACTATTTCTCCCACCATTGTTTTTGCAGTTTGTTTGACAGCATTTTTCAGGTTTGTCTTCGTTACAACGCTGAGACCTTGTCTAGCTTGACGAGTGAGGAACTTTGGCACAGCCTTCATCTGTTTGCCCACCTGTTTCATTACCACCTTGGCTGCTTTGTAACCCTTTGAAATCACCTTTCCAACTCCAAACGAAATGAGAGATATGGCAATAGAAATGGCTTTCTCAATGGCCCATGACTTCCAGCTGAATTCACCAGTTATCATGGACTCAATACCTGTGATGACATCGGATATCCCCTCGGCGATCAGACCCATGCCAACCTGAGCAGCTGTTCCAAAGGTAAAGGCAGTGAGAAGGGCCCCTCCAACAATCTGTAGAACTCCAAGGCAGAACACCAGTAGAGCTTCCCACGGGAAGCGAGGTGCTTCCTCCACAGAAAAGACATATTTCAGACCTCGACTGTAGAGATTGTAGGCTTCTTGTTGAAGTTCTTCATCAGCATTTGATACTAAGGAGAACATGGGTGACTTTTTAGCAAGGGCATCTCTGCCTTTTTCTTTGATCTCCTCCAGCTTTTTGATTCCCTCAGTTATGTTCTTGTCAAAACAGCTGAACATGCTGGACTTGGTTGTGAACTGTTTTTCAAGGCTGGTTGGCTCTTTGTTGGAGGCGGCAACAGAGGCCATTTTCAGAAACTGCAGGCAGACCAAACATTCCTCACTGAGATACTTCAGTGATTCCTGGGCCTTTTTGAGATCATCTATGGCTTTGTCAATGTAACCATCTTTCTGTTTTTTTATGGTGCAGTATGCATGGCTATAAAAAGCCACAGCTGCCCATGTCTCGTCTTGTTTCATAGCTTTTTCAAACAACTTCATGCTGGCATCCCATTTTTTCTCACCCATTAAAATATTACCAAACTTGATGTAGTGGTAGGTACTAGAACATGGTGATGTCTGGTTTTCAGTCTGACTTCTCGCCTGGGCCACATCAGTTTTCAGGCTCTTTAGTAGCTCATCTCTCTTCAACTGGTCAATGTCCTCTGATTTAGCTTGCAACCAAATTCCCCAGAACTCATTCATGATGGCCACAACAGCTCTTTCCTCATCTCCATCTGTTTTCTTGTAAATGTCTTCAAGAGTTTTGCAGTATTCTGCAAACAGCTCCTCGCGCAATTTCATCTCTTTGACATCATTCATCATTTCCCTTATTTTCTCTGCTGAAAGTCGCTGCCTTGTTCTCTTGGCCTCCTCTAGTGAAGATACTGTGCTGAAGGACTCATCCAGATGACCAGTGTTCATGATTATCTGTGCAGACCCAGGTCTACCTTTACGTGCAGTTCGGCCAAACGCCTGAAGTTCCACTCTTGTGTTTGTAGAAAGGAAAGACAGAGCTACAAATAAACCTCCATTGTTGTTCACCTCCTTGGAGACTTTTATGTTTGTACCACGTCCAGCAAGGTTTGTGGCAACAATCACATCACCAGGGAGCAAGTCTTTAGCGATCACACTCAAACTGTCTTTGTCACTGCGGCAATAGAGAATGATTTCACCTGGAATGACACCTTTTAGCTCTTCATGGATTTCTTTGGCCTTGTTGATGGTTTCACAGATCACTAAAGCTGCTCTTCCATTTCGGTATGGTTTAGTGGATATCTCCTCCATTACGACCTCTTTTAATGCTGATTTCCACTGTTCTTCTGATTCTGTGACAATACCCTTCACTTCAAATAATTTCTTCCGATTGAAAGATGGCATTTTGCAGGCTGAGAGATCTGGATATAGCTGCTTCAAAAACTGCATGTCCGTTTCATTTCCCAGTGTCCCAGTCGTTCCATAAATCTTCCCATGGTATTTCTCAAAAAAGGCAACGTTGGACACATAGTTTGTCACTGTTGAAATTGCGCTCATTTTGACTTGGTGTTTGATCTCAATAAACTGCTGCAGGCCATCACCCCATTTCTTACTTAGCTCCACAATGCCAGTTGATTTGAAGTCCACAGGACAGACAGCATCGTTTTCCACGATATACTCCTGTCCTTGCCTCAGCCTCAGTGCCAGGAAAGCATTCTGGACCCACACTGACAATTTGACCTCTATCAGGCCTTTCAGGAATCCAGGTACACTGACTTTGTTTTTGTCGTTTGTGCATGGGGTGTACTGAATCTTCTCAGAAAGCAACCCTGCAATGGGTTCAACGAGAATCTCTTCAGAATTGTAGAGAGGGCAGCACAAGCCACCATCCAAGACAAGAAATGTAATGTCTGGAATCTCTGGGTCGTTGTATGTGCTTGGCTTTCTGAGATTGAGCAATCCATTGTCATCTAGTGTATATATGATAAAATCATAGGGCACATAGTTCTCAAGGTCATTGAAAAACTCCACCACTGCATCCTGGCTCACAGTTTTCAGTTTATTGAAAAGGCCATCATTTCCACAATTGTAAATTTCCTCTGAAAATCCTTTTGGCACTGCATTTGATTCTTCAGCCATAAGCAAAACATCCATTGGTTCGTTGATTTCAGTATCGTCTGTGTTGATTGAGTCAAATATTGCCTTGAAGAATGAAGCAGGGGGACCCTGCACAAATGACTGATATTCTGTAGACAGTAAGCCGTACTGGCAGACATGGCCCCAGATCATGGTCATGATAATGTTCAGGTGCTGCATGGAGACCATTTGGCTGGACAGGTAGGTCAGCTGCACTCCTTGATCCAACAGCAGTGAGTCCACTTCATCAATTAAGATGCACTGAAAACCACGGTCAGGCCGCACATCTTTCATCTCAAAGATCTGGCGAAGGTGATCAGCTGCAAACACTTCAATTGTTCCGTAGATCACATCCTTCTGGTAGCATTTTTTACGGTCTTCATCAGTTTCTTTATTTGTGTTGGTGTCGGCTGTGAGGCCGAAATAAGCGTAGAATTCAGTCCATTCTTCTGCATCTCTTTGACATAAGACGCAAGAACTGGACACCACATCAACTTTGTCACCCCTAAGTGCACGCAGTGCTGCAAACATTGCTATGACACAAGACTTCCCCTCTCCAGTTCCCATCTCCAGGAGCTTTCCATTGTCAGACAAGGTCAGGAGGCACCAGCTGGTCATCTGAGTAGCCCTGGGCCACCACCTGCTTTTAGCCACAGTTAGATGCACAGCATTGCACAAGACTGCCAGGACCTCCTGAAGGTCTTCTGATTTTTTGCTACGACTCAGCTTTTTAGCTTTCGTCACATCTTTATGATTGCCAATTTCACCAGATTGAATCATTTCTTGCACACCTGTGACTACAGAGTATGCTTTCTCCAGTGTTTGCTCATCTACGTTTTTCATCTGCCGGATCTCAGCAAAAAGAGTGTCGGCGCTCTTTATTTTCTCATTTCTGAAACTTGTTTCTAAATGCTCAATCAGCTTCTGTGTTTCAGATGCTTTCAGGAGCTCAAGAACAGATTGTCCCTCCTCATCTCTCCATTCAGAAGACACTTGATATGTTTCCATATGATGTAAAATCTTATTGATAGAAACACAACCTTCATCATGATGGTGATCAGATAAAGCTCCAAGGAGTGTCAAGGCTTCACTAGGTGACCAAAGTTGCCGTGTTACAAGATTTGACACCATGTGAAATTGTTCACCCGTTGGGCCGTTTGAGACTTGGAATTGTGTGGTGCACTCAAGCAAGCTCTCCAGACACCATCGGTGATCCAGAGATTCCAGGAGATTCTCAAAGACATTCAAAGTGTAGACCTCATGAGAAGATAGGTCGGGTTTTTCAGCATTTTTCTGTGAAATAGTAGCAATCTTGCTGTTATTGTTTTGTGTTCCTGCCTCTGTTAGTTTGGTGCTGAGCAGCTTAAAGAGAGCTTTGACAAACCTTTTTTTGACATCCATATCCTCATTGTGAAAATTACTCATGAGGCTTTCCAGGGTCTCTGCAGCAAAAATATGAACGTCAGTTCCTTTGAGCCTTGAGAGTTCAAGGTCATGAGATTCCCTCAGACACTGTTCTGCAATGATGAATCCTCGACCATTTTGTTCAAAACAGGGCTTCCCTGATTCTGCCACTTCAAAGCCATATTGCAAGTAGTCAGAAACAAAGTCATCTATGGGTCCATACACAATTTCTGCTTTATATGCCTCCCTTTGTGCCACGCCAGTTTTCTTTACATTTGTGTCAGAAGAAATTCCAAGGTGCTCATAGAAGTCGGACCACTCCTTAGTTTGCTCATATGAGTCAACATCCGAACTGAGCACAAGGTCAACTCTGTGTCCATGGCAGACTTGTGTGGCAGCAAACATGGCGATGACACACGGATCGTCTTCCTTTGCAAGAAGCTGTGGCAACTCGTACTTCTCCGTCAGCACCAGAGCACACCAGCTGACCATCTGCTGCATATTGGGCCACCAGCCTCTAGTCTCGTAAACTGCTTTGCAGAGCTGATACAGGGCAGCATCAAGGTTTTCACTTTTAAAAGAATCTTTCACAAATGGACTTTCCCCAATGCTTTTAGTAATGATGCTTTGTATAACCCTTTCAATCTCATTAGTAACGTCATCATCCAAATTCCTGCTTTTCTTGTGTTCTGCCACAGTTGATTTGAGGGTCTGGTTGTCCTGCTTCCTCAGAATCTCCTGGAATTCTCCACGGAATCCCTCAGGGCTAATGGAGTCCAGAGCTTCAATGAGCGTCTTTCCTGCATCATCTCTCCACCGTGGTGAAACGTTGTACGCTTCTATCAATTCCAACACTTGAGATATTGGACCATCCTCTGCATATCTCTCAGACAGCTCTCTCAGGAGCACCATCCCATCAGCTGCGGTCCACTGGCTCCTCTGCACAAGTTTGAGGAGTGAATGAGGAGCCTTGGTATGGCCATTCAGTTGAGTAAGTGTGTCTACCAGAAGTCTCAGGCACTGGAGGCCCATCTTGGAAGTTATTTTCCCCGAAGCTTTATCCACAGCCTCTTGCAGTGATGTTGTGAGGGTCCCTAAAAATTCTACAAGGAAGAGATTCTCAGGGGTAAGCTCTTCCGCAACCCAGCGTTGGGCGATAAGGACTGCATCAACCCCATTGCTGTCGTGGTCAATGTAGAAATGCATTATGTTCAGATATAGAGCTTGGGTCAGGAAGAAAGTCTCGGCAGGAGTGACTGCACATTGGCTAACGGACTCCACCAGGGTCTGTGTCCGATTGGCCATGTGTTTTAGGGAGAGTCCCTCAGATTGCTCCATAGCCAGGACACACAGGTCAGTGAGGAACACCTGAGCATGCTTCAATGTCTCGACTGAAGGACGTGCTTGGATCCAATCTTTGAACAGAAGCTCATCCAGAGTTGACAGTACCATTACCAGTTGTCCTGCTGTCAACTCAGATATGTTTAGGTGGGAAATGGACATTCTGAATTTGGAAGACAGGATCTCCATAAGCTTGTCACCACCGGATTCCTGGTCCCGCTCAAACTCATTGAGATGACTTATGAGAATGTTTTGTTTCCTCTCATGCTCCTCTGTGATGTCATTGATAAGCTCCTCCTCCTTCTGCTCATTAGCTTTCTGAATAGATTCCTCCAGCTTTTGGTCCAGTTCTCTCTGCATTCTCTCCTCTTCCCTCTGCCTCCTCTCTTCTTCCCTCCTCTCTTCTTCTCTCTGCTCTTGTCTCCTTCGCTCTTCTGCTTTTTTCTTCTCCTCCTCTCTTTTCGTGCCTCCTCTCTTCGTCTTTCTTCCTCTCTCTTTCGATCCGCCTCGGCCTTGTTGAAGCAGTATTCACACTCGTATGCGTTGTTATTGCCAATGGGTCTGTAATATTCTCCTCCATTGAAGATATGCACTCTTCTACCATGGACAGTGCCTTGGTACAGGTTATCAAAAGACTTGCAGGGTGGCAGGACCTTGTTGCACTTGCAGCACCTGAGCCGGTTGCCCATGCTCGCTTCTGACGGGGCGTTCCCCATCTTTAAGGAATTCTTCTGTTGCTAAGCAACGTTGGTCACGTGTGATTTATTTATCTGAAAGACAAAAATGCAAAGATGATTTTTACATTCATTTTTCATTTATCTTATCTTCATACACATTGACAATTTTGTCATTTTAAACTTGTAAGCTTTTCTTTTACATTTACAGTATCCATACACTAGTATGGAGACTCTTGGTATGCATATTAGTGAAGACCTGAGACTCTTGGTATGCATATTAGTGAAGACCTGATAAACCAGCTTAATTGTTCCCTTCCACAATTCACCCTGGCAGGTTGCGGCCATGTCCCAAAATGCAAATGTTAATTAAAAAAAGAGGAAAGTCCACACTTTACTGCTTTGCCGTTTCCTCAAGACAATGTGTGTCAAAATGGAAAAGAGGAAAAACAACACTTGCTGGATATTTACTTTTATTTTTTCTATAGGCATATTGCAAGTCTTTGTCTCTCGGGCCAGGGCTCGACTGGGGCCAAAAAATGGCCCGGGCATTTTTGGCTATGGGGGCCAACCATGATGTTATTCAATAACAACTACATGGCAAGCTAAAATAACATTGTTAGTTGGACACGTTGCATGAATAAGAGAGATTTCATTGGACTAGTCCAATATAATCCAGTACAATTATGAGTAAATTATGACCGCCTCAGGCCAAAAATGACACCCAATGTTACCCTTGGAACAAGTTATAACCTCACTGTAATGCTGAGCCGGGCAAACTACATTAAGACCCGAGGAACACATGTGGCCCCTTGGGCTATTTAATCTGGCCTGTGGAGCCTACCCAAAATAGGATAATTTCCCATTTAGCCACTGTGAATTAGATTATAGACCTGATTTGTCAAATTTGTTGTATTCATGAAGTATACTCCCCCCCCCCCTCTTTTAACCCTATATGTCCTCTCAAGAAAGTGGAGCTACTGGTTTGAGACTTGCTGATTATCTGGCATCAACACCCATCAACAGGTTGCCTGTCAGTCAAACCCAATGTGGCCCTACAGCCAAATTATTCCTCATCCCTGTTCTAATGGATCATTTCTTTTGGTACAACTTGGCAAACAAATAAGCAGGTACATATGCTAAGGTGACAGTGAAAATGATATTTTCTCCTTTTTATTAATAAATAACTTGTGTTGAAAATAAAATTTAAAAGCCAAATGTTACCGTTTTTTATGATTGTTTAAACACTAAAATGAAATTTCCACACAATTTTCTAAATTCAAGTTACAAGTAAAACACTCCCTCAACCTTGCACACTATGTTTGTTTCACACTTTTTGCAAAACTCTATACACAGTTACATAAATAACACAGACACAGAAATCACTCATCAGGTTTCGTATTTGCAATTGAAAGACACTGCCCTCCAAAAACCTGCATAAATGAATCCACTGAACAACATAGCCACTTACTGTAAACACACTCTCGTGCAAAATTGTAAGCGCAAGAAACATACACACTGCATATGTACATAGTTCTTCTATTCATGACAAATCTTTTCTAAAAATCTTTCTTTCTTTATTTCTTTCTCTATCTCTCCAAAAATGTACTATCACAGCAATATCAAGCATAGGTGTGGTCTTGTGTATTGCAGTTTATTCTTATCGTTTGTTATCTAAATTACCTCATACAATGTCTGGTAAAAGGTCAAGCAGTTGCCATTTCCCATATAGGGTTTTTTTTTTTTTTTTTTTACAAATATGTTTTGTATTATCAACATAAGCCCTATTCGCACGGGATTAGTATTACCTATGAACCTCTGGTAATTTGTAATAATTGCGGAGGATGTCTGTGATCTTAGTCCCGTGCGAATGCGCCATGTCTGTAATTTGTAAAGTAAAAATTCCACCGAAAATTACCTACCGTATTTCGCCAAACACAGACGTCCTGTGATAATATAGGCCATGAGCCCGGACCCAAAAATTGACCTCTCGCAATCGAACGGGTGGGCAATTTCTAATCTGTTTTTTGACTTCTTGGACATCTCAAGTAAACAGTTTGGCATGATAACCATTGCAAACAGGTAGCTTTTTGGTAGTTATCATGCGTTGAAATGGTGGACCAGTTAAATGGAAATGTGAATATTCGGTTTTGTGGTTCTTTCTTATTATGCAGTTTGTTGACCACACAGGGTGCTTAAATTACCTCAGGGATGCTTTCCCTTCAACCAAGACCCTACAGGGGTTGTTAGACTACACTAACAGGCCTAATAGAATCACCTCAGCAATATGTGAATGACAAAATGTGAAAAAAATTATAACATATGAAATCCGTTTTTTTGTTTTTTAAAATTATTCTTTAAACTTTTCCTGCAACATCAAAACAACACCAAAAAACATCATGAACAAATACATATTAACATGTGATAACTATATACATTAACATGGCATGATAACCATTGCAAACAGGTAGTGAAAGTTAGTGAAAGATCATGTGTTGAAATGGTGGATCAGTAAAATGGAAATGTGAAAACTCGGTATTGTGGTTCTTATTATGCAGTTTGTTGACCACACAGTGCTTAAATTAACTCAGGGATGCTTCCCCTTCAATTAAGATCCTACAAGGGTTGTCAGACCACACTAATAGACCTAATAGAATCACCTAAGCAATATGTGATTGACAAAATGTGACAAATCGTTTTTGTTTTTTCTGCAACAGCAAGAACAACATGAACAAACACCATGAACAAATAAACATTAACAACATTAAAAGGAACTACAGAGCTAACACCATGAGATAGCATAAGTTCTTCAAATTGTGTCCTTACAGTTGCCATTGGCACTACATCACAGCGAGGGAGAAGTTCTGTCCTGATATACAAAAACATTTTACATTTATATTTATGCATTTAGCAGACGTTTTATCCAAAGCGACTTATGGATAACAATCAAACTGCAACACAATACAAGTAAGTGCCCACTAGGAGTGCCATTTGCTAATAGGAGAGCAAGTGCAAAAGTTTAGAAGTGCTTGGTCAGTGTATTCCAAGTAATTTAAGGAACTAGGACAAGAAATACTCTTGAAAGAGCTGGGTCTTCAAAAGTCTCTTGAAAGTAGAAAGAGTGTCTGTTGTTCTGATAGTCTTGGGAAGATTATTCCACCAGTTTGGAACGATGCATGAGAAGAGCCTAGATTGACCTGTGCAGGGTGTTGGTTGTTCTAAGCAGCGATCCTTGGTTGAGCGGAGCGATTGGAGGTTAGCATATGGTTTGATGATGGCTTTCAGGTAGACTGGAGCAGTTCCATCCAGTACTCTGTAAGCCAAGATTAGTGACTTGAATTTGATGCGAGCAGCCAGGGACAGCCAGTGGAGCTCCCTGAACAGTGGAGAGACATGTGCTCTCTTTGGCTGGTTGAAGACCAGGCGTGCAGCAGCCTTCTGGATCATCAGTAGTGGTTTTACCGCATAAGCTGGTAGACCTGTTAGAAGAGTGTTGCAATAGTCGAGGCGAGAGATAACCAGCGTCTGAACCAGGACCTGTGTTGCATGTTGAATAAGGTACGGCCTGAGCTTCTAATGTTGAATAGAGAGAAACGGCACGACCTAGCAACAGCCGCAACATGATCCGTGAAGGTCAGCTGGTCATCCATTATTACGCCTAGGTTTCTTGCAGCCTTGGTAGGAGCAACAGATAGGGAGTCTATCTTAATGCTGATGTTGTGGTGTAGGGTTTGCCTGGCTGGGATGATGAGCAGTTCCGTTTTTGAGAGGTTCAGTTGAAGGTGGTTGTCTTTCATCCATGCAGATATGTCAGAGAGACAGTCTGAGATCCGAGTTGTCACTGTAGAATCACCAGGAGGAAAAGATAGATAAAGTTGGGTGTCATCTGCATAGCAGTGGTAGGAAAAACCATGCGAGTGGATGACTGGACCCAGTGTTGTTGTGTACAAAGCAAAGAGGAGGGGCCCCAGTACTGAGCCTTGGGGTACTCCTGTGGTAAGGTAGTGCTTTGCTGAGGTTTTGCCAAGCCATGACACATTTAATGATCGTCCAGTGAGGTAGGATCCAAACCAGGAGTGTGCTTTGCCGCCAACGCCCATGCTTCTGAGTTTATCCAGAAGAATTCTATGGTTGACTGTATCAAACGCTGCTGATAGGTTAAGTAGAATGAGAACTGATGATTGTCCTGCTGCTTTGGCTTCTTTAAGAGCTTCTGTTACTGAGAGGAGTGCCGTTTCCGTAGAGTGTCCACTTCTGAAGCCAGATTGTTTGCAATCCAGGAGGTTATGTTGAGTCAGAAAATCCATGACTTGTTTGAAGACCGTTCTTTCAATGATTTTAGATAGGAAAGGAAGAAGAGAGACAGGTCAATAGTGCTCCACTTGCGTGGGAGAGAGAGATGGTTTTTTGAGCAGTGGTCTTACTTGAGCTTGTTTGAAGGTGGTGGGAAATGTCCCTGAAGTTAGAGAAGCGTTGATAACATGAGTGGTTGCCTCGACAATTGTAGGAGTAATGTCCTGTAGAAGAGTAGTTTGACTTGGGTCCAACTGGCAGGATGTCGGACGACTGCCTGTGAGAAGCTTAGTCACATCACTTTCTGATAGAGAAGCAAATGAAGTAAATTAAGCCGGAGGAAGCCTTTGTGTAGTCATCTGTATGGGTGGGTCCGAGAATCTGCTGCTGATTGCTGCTACTTTGTCAGTGAAGAATTCAGCAAAGGTGTCAGCTGTGAGGTTGGTTGCAGGAGGCGGTGGTAGAGGGTTCAGTAGAGATTTGAACGTGGAGAACAGTTTCTTGGTGTCCGTAGCATTGATGATCTTGTCCTGGTAGAATTCCTTTTTTGCAGAAGTGACGATGGATGAGAAGGATGCTAACAATGTTTGGAATTGTGTTAGATCTGAAGGGTCCTTAGTCTTGCGCCATTTCCTCTCTGAGGCTCTGAGGTTAGTGCGCATTGAACGAAGAGAGTCAGTTAGCCATGCGTGAGACTGAGTGGATCGAGCTGGTCTGGTGGTCAGAGGACACAGGCAATCCAAGCAGGAACTCAGAGTAGTGATATATTTTATTCAGTCAGCAACAAAGCACAATTCCCATGGAGCAAAGGTAACTGGGGAACAACAGCGACTGTGTGAATTTCCCAGTGAATTTCCCAACTGCAGCAAATTTCCTAAGGGCAAAGCTAGCTGGGCGATTAGATTGATAGGTTAAAAAAAAATCTGTTATCCTTATAGTTTGCTTATTATTATTATTGTTGTGATTTTGTTTATTGCTAGTTTGTTTTCCTCCTGAGTTTGAATTAATAACAGTCATCAACAAAGCAAAATTCGCTTGGGGCCAAGCTAACTGGGTCACCAGAATGAATAAAAATGATGGGAAATGTATTAGAATTGTTAGTTTTTATAATTTAAGCCAGCAAACAAAGAAAAAATAGCTTGGGATGATGCAAACTGGATGACTACAGCGAATTATCGAACGCCATAGCTAACTGGGCAATCAGATTGAATTTCAGAAGTTATGTCAGTTATCCTCATGTTAATGAGCTATGGCATGGTTCAGTGAAAAACAAATGGAGTGTTATTTTCTTCAAATTTCACAGACAAGCCAGAGTTGTTCTGTGATTAGGTAAATCAAACATACAAAGTCAATATCTGTGGCCTGTATGATTCACAAAAGAGCTGTGGCAATTAATGTTAAATTCGTTTTCCCTCCTTGCTCACTCTGCACCAGTAGTTTGTGTCAATTCCTCTTGGTGCATAACAATTTATATGCAGGGCCTTGTAAAAAACTGTAATAGAGATATTAATCACAAGTAGAAGTACCCTAATTGCTATATGCACAACATCTAAGAATTGCCACTATTTCCGAGTGGAATGAGTATGGTTCAAATAAGAAATGCATGATAAATATGATAAAGCTACTGTTCTGCAAAGGTTATCATACCAATTCATAAACTGGACATATATAGCAATAAAAAAATACCAACAAGACTTTGCCCACCCTTTCGATTGCGATCGGTGGTATGGCTCATGGACTAATACTAGTCACGTGCGAATCTGCATCTCAGTGATTGGGCGGTGTTTGTTGTTTTTGTAGGGCGCCTACGTGTTCAGTAGGCTAATGGAGGCTGCCTTTGAGATTGTGAATGCCAATTTTGAGAGCATTTTAAGTGCAAAAAGTGTCTCTCTGCGAATTATATGGAGACAAATCCGCGGAAAGAGATCCACCAAAAGGACGAAATTTCGCAAGACTTTGACGTGGATGACGTGTAGCAGCATATATAATCTGGTTTCTAGCTTTGACATCATATCCGGGCCTTAATGTCAGTAAATTCGTGCAAAATGCAGACTTCGCTTATCCTGTGCGAATGCGCCACAAGAAACACAGAGGTGGGGAGGTAATTTACAAATTACCGACGTCCCCAGGTATTTGTAATCCCGTGCGAATAGGGCTATAGTGTGTAACTGACCGTAATATTGTCTGATCATGGGACGACTGAGTTTACGAAATGATGCAAAATGGTGTTTTTATTGTTGTGTGCATGTGTTTTGAATGAAGTGTATATGTTTTGACTGAAATGTGTCATTTTGCAAACAATGCAGGAAAAAAGAAATCCTGTTTTCAAAATTTTGTCTAAACAATTGAAAAACCTGTAATATTTAATATAGTTTTTAAATTCTGGGAGGATAATCAAAATAAAGAAATACTAGCTTGGGAGAGAGCAATGGAGACTGTGAGCTTGCTTTTCAAATCAAATCAAATCAAATCAAATCAAATCAAATCAAATTTTATTTGTCACATACAAATAAATACATAGTACAATCTGTAGTGAAATGCTTGGTCCACTGACTCCAATGACTGTGTGCTTCAATTAATTAAATATAAAAAATAAAAATAAAAATAAAGAAAGATCTGAAAGTGATAGTTAAGTATATACAAGAAAATTGTCATTATGCATTGTGGTCCTCATTCAAAGTACGAATAGCTTGAGGATAAAAACTTTTCCTCAACCTCTCAGTTCTTGCTTTCAAGCTCCTGTAACGCCTCCCAGACCTCAGCACAGAGAAGAGGCTATGGTTAGGATGGCTGGTGTCTTTGATTATTTTCCTCGCTCTTAATCTGCATCTCCTTACATAGAGGTCATCCAGATTAGGTAGTTTAGTCCTCATGGATCGTTCTGCTGACCTCACCACCCTTTGCAGAGCTTTCCGATCTTGCTGTGTACAGTTTCCATACCATGCTGTTAAATTCCCTGTTAGAACACTTTCAATTGTGGCTCTGTAGAAGTTATTCAGCAGATGTTGAGGTAGCTTAAATTTTTTCAGTCGTCTTAGATGGAAAAGACGCTGAAGAGCCTTCTTAACAAGGGAATCTGCATGCCTGGTCCATGTGAAGTGTTCAGTGAAATGGACACCAAGATACTTGAAACTCTCCACCCTCTCCACATGAGAGCCATTAATGTTAAGTTTGTGATAATCTCTCTTTTTTTTTTTTTTTTTTTTCTGACAATTCAATAAACATGCAGTTATGGGAAATATTCTGACCACTCCACCCCACAAAAAAAAAAAAAAAAAATGCTCACACTTAATTTGTTTCTTTGCCAATCACGTGCACTGCTACACTTTCTGAACCTTTCTACCATTTTGTGAAAATATGACCTGGCAAATGGCAAGTTTGTTGTCAAATGTTCATTAGAAGTTTTGATCAAAACAATTACTATTTTACATTAGGTTACCACTTATTGAAAACTTCTACTGAATTTTTGGTGACAAATTTGTAGTTTGCCACAAATCCCCAAAACTTTGCCAGAAGTTTGGAAGTTGGTAAGGAGGATACACTCACCTCAGTAAACTGTCCTTGCAGGTGTGTAGTTGTGGCGTTGCAGGACAGGTGAGGTGCTGTGACGACCGTAGTTGTGGCAGCGCAGGTGTGACAGACGAGATGCTGTGAAGACCGCAGTTGTGGCGTTGCAGGACAGGTGAGATGTCCTCACCTGAAGACCGTAGTCGTCGTGTCACAGGACAGGTGAAGTAGTCGTCACCTGAAGACCGCTGGCTCCGTGCGTGTCACAGGACAGGTGAAGTGCCGGGAAGACAGTTGTCGTAGCGTCGCAAGACAGGTGAAGTGCTGGGAAGACAGTTGTCGTGGCGTCGCAGGACAGGTGAGATGTGCGTGAAGATCAGCTGAGTGGGACGCTGCTCCTGTGGAGAGGTCTGCCTGTGCTGTGCTCACCAGCACCATTATATAGTCCTCAGCACTAGCCTGGACTGGCCAGCATCACCAGTCTGACCAGTACTACCCCCCCCCCCCCCCAGGGTCACAAGCCCACTCCGTAAAGGTCAAATTGCCCGCAGCCCAGATGTTAAACTGCTTTGTTAGGGAGAGGAACATTCCTGTCAGACTTTTTATGGAAGACAGGCCCAGCTATGAAGAGAATTAGACTGAGGATAATTATTTAATTGTGTGTGTGTGTGTGTGTGTGTGTGTGTGTGTGTGTGTGTGTGTGTGTGTGTGTGTGTGTGTGTGTGTGTGTGTGTGTTTGCAATAATTGGTAGCCTACATGTTTGGAAAAGAAGGAGCCATATTAATAATTCATTCTACACTGATATTGTACAGTTTTTTATTCCCACTATTTATTAATTTTATAATAGAGCATTGTTTGTATTGAGAAAAAAATAGCATTCCAAATAAATAATGAAATGTTTGTGTGAGCTGAGAGTGTATCCAGTGCACTAGGCTACCTTCTTCTTCTTTGCTGTACTGTAGGCCTAATTCAAGGGAACTAACCAGTCATACTGACGGACACTCTAAACATTTATGCATTTAGACAATTTATAAATGTGGAAATGTGGAAGCAGTTGTCTGCTGCTTCAAAGCAATCAATAAAAATTGTAACTAAACACAAACACCAAAACTAAACCAACAATCAACTAAACAAAGAAAGAGAAACCTGTCCAAGTAAGAAACGTAAGCTAAGAATGTTGTGTGAGGATGGAATGTCTGAGAGTGGTGCTGCAAATGCTCCAAATCAAAGTAAGAATGGCCTCCAAGGCTAGGTCATATAGGGACATAAAGAATTGCCACCAAGGCTGGGCCATATAGGGCCATAAAGTTTCCTTTAAAAACACAGTTCCTCCCCACAATAAACACCCTGCATTTCAAATGACCTAATCCTACATTTCAAATTACATTCACAAAACCCTAAATTCCTTTTGAAAAACTGAATAATCATCTCAGAAGTGGCCACAGTCCACTCAAAACTCATAGCAGCCATTAGACACTATATGACAACATCAGTAACACAGTATGCTGCTCCAAAAAAGTCATGCTGATTATCTGTAATATATGGACTGTATGGTCATTTGCTTAGAGTTTTGCAAAAAGAGTGAATTTAGTTTTGCAAAATGCAAATACCTAGTTGACAGTCGTCTATGGTTTTGTTAAAGGTAAAATCTACAAAATGAACACACACAGTACATTTTGTAGAATTGAGGATTTGATTCAGGCAATAGTGTTTAGTCCTGTAGCTTTTTGAGAAGAACTGGTGGATTGCAGGCCCGCAGGTGAGTTACAGTATCACATTTTTTTTTTTACTCAAAATCCACCTTGATTTCTTTTTGTCCCATTTAAATTAATGAATTATTTAATTTATTTGACGTTAAAATGGGTTTGCATTAACACCGTTATTAACACGTTAAACTGACAGCACTAATGTGTTGTGTGCATGTGTATGATGTGTTCATACAGTATTTATGTTTTATATGTGATGTGTTTATATGTGTATGTGTGATGTCTACGTGATTTGTTTATACTGTATGTGTGGGTGGGTGTCTGTGTGTGTGTGCATGTGTGTGTATTTCTGTGTGATGTGTTCACTATGTATTTGTTTAATAGGTCTATGTGTGTGTGTGATGTGTTTATATTTGTATAACACAGGGATATGTGTGTGTGTGATGTGCTTCTATGTACTTGCCGTTTGTGAGAGTGTGTGTGTGTGTGTGTGTGTGTGATGTATTAAAGCTGCTGAGAAATTGGCCTGTAAAGATTTGACAAGTAGTGTGTGTTTGCCAAAGAAAAGTGACAGTGATAATTGCCCACTATAAAGCCCCTTCTCTAAAGCCCTCAGACACACACACACACACACACACACACCTTTCTCTAAAGCCCTCAGGGTTAAGGGTGGAGAAGAGATGGACACACACACACACACACACACACACACACACACACACACACACCCTCACTAAAGCCTAGCCTTAAGCTCATGGGTGGGGGAGACTTAATCACGCATGCACACACACACACACACACACACATTTTTTTGTTTTGTCACTGCATTACAAATACTGAACATTACTTTTCAGGAGCTAAATATCCTGCGTGTCGTGTTATAATTTTTCAATGTTGTCTGAAGCCTTGTATGTGCAGTAGGGTCTGATGATGCTTACATGGATATTAAAAAATACTTCACATTTAATATGACCTTGTAGCAAACTTGGAAGCATCTATGCTTCCTTCAATATTGGGCAAAACCAATGTACCTTCAAAGGCAGTATTTTATGCATTTATTCATTTTGGACATGCCTTAATGCCTTGCTGCTCCAAATGCTTCCTTCAAAGGCACTTCTCCCACACCCTGACCTTCAACACGACAGCAGGAATCTACCCATGAAACCGGCCCCAGAATGGACGGCCCTTCACAAAGAGAGATGTGCTTACATGATATTTGCTGTTTATATTATGTAACTTTGCACTTTTGTGTCCATAAACTTGACACTTATCATACAGTATACAACCACTCTTTCATTCATTCATTTGTTCGTTCCGGTCTCAAGACATCCAATTCAATCATTTGGCGGGTTTACATGGACACTTCTAATCTGATTAGAAAGATTCCATGTGCATTCTATAGAACAGTATCCAAGGAGATGCATTCATAAATGCCTTCTGAAATGGAATATTGGGTTAAATAATCAGATTAGAAGTGTCCATGTAAACAGGGCTATAGACTTGTTTCACACCTGAACATTCCGACATTCCATGGTAGTAAACTGAACATTCTATCATTGAAATGCATTGGATTTATGCCTCTTTCTGACTTGAAAAAAATGGGTAATAACATTTCAAACATGTTTAAATTCACTTTCCTTCAAATAATACACATTTGAAGCACACAAATTGGGAGGTCCCGAATAAATTGAAGCTTCATGCACATAAATGTAAAACCACTTTTATCTACTCGGGACCTCCAAATTTGCGTGCTTCAAATGTGTATTATTTGAAAGAAAGTGAATTTAGACTTATTTTAAATATTATTACCCATTTTTTTCAAGTCAGAAAGAGGCATAAATCCAATGCATTTCAATGGTAGAATGTTCAGTTTACTACCATGGAATGCTTTTAGAACCTCGGAATGTTGAGGTGTGAACAAGCTATTGGCATAATGGGTCGGACTAATGTCAGTATAGATACTGGTGGCAGACGTGGCTTGGACAATGTCACTAGGAGATATACTGGGCCAGCTGCACTAGTGATCATAAGCTGGGGTAGAAACAGGTCTTGGGCTGCCCCTCTGCACTTGCAGCTGGGGACTCTGCATAGTCAGCTTGTTAGAGCACAGGTGTTTGGAGTGGGGGGTGGGACAGCCAGGGGCGCTATGACAGACCCCCAAATATTTTAATATTCAATTCAATATTGTCTGGGCCCCCTGTCAGTGCCAGGACCTTAGAGTCATCTTAAACCTCATTATTCTCTTTATAAACTCATAAGCGTACCTCCCCACTAGACTTAGCCTGACAAGGCAGACTATAGCATGTATTGTATAGTCTGAGCACAAATGATAGACCGTGGCTCAAGCATCTGCGTTGTCTTTCAAACCGCTTCTGCTCATGATAGGCTGGTCCTATGACAACGACTCTGACTACATCCAATCAGAGCAACAAAGAATCTGATTTAAACAATGGTAAGCCCGCCCATAGACTCCCTGCCCACCTAGCCATGTGATTGGTCACAAGCACACAACTCCCCTCCATGAACACCATGTACACTGCATGATTCTGAAACAGTCTGTCTCTCTAAGACCCACTCTCGTCCTGGCTGCTTGTTCAAGCGGAGAAGCTCTGCCATGGGCTGAGTATCAGAGACAACAATAACCTAAGCGGTGATGCAACCAACCTGAGAGTATCAGAGACAACAGTAGCCTAAGCAGCGATTTTAAAACAGCTTCTAAGCAGTGTCTATCAGATGCAATAGCAAAGACATCCAAACTGGTGTTAAGTACTCCATTTCCCCTCAGACTGTAGCACAGTGAACTCATGCATCTACCTACCCTGTTTATGTCTTGTTTCTTGTGTGAGCAATTCTTCTTGGCAGCCCTGTGCATTTTTTTTACTATTTGTATGTGTCAATATCTTACTATTTATTTTATTCTAATAGGGTATGTCTTTATTTTTTTAACTATTTAACCATTTGAAGTAAGAGTAAACCGCTGAAGTTTTCCAATACCCCTGTACATTTTCTCCTAGCTGTTATTGTGGGTCGTTATGGCGAGGGGCCTAAGGCTCATTGTGGGTCGTTATGTAATCAGGTGAGAGAATGCCCCCCAGGTCCATCCCCTCAATTCACACTCACTTCACAGAGCTGCTCACCTGCTATCATCACATCACCACTTTGTTTTTCTTTGCTTTCTTCACTCCTAAGACTTTCACCTCAAGCATTAATCTGAGGGGCAAACCACTCCACCGCCTCCACCCTGAAATGACTGGTCAGCTTACTGTAGACTAACTTACTGAAGCTCATCACACTTTACCATTGTGTCTCCACCCTGAAATGACTGGTCAGCTTACATTTGTACCTTGGAGCCTTGTTATGATGTGTTGAAGACTATCAGTGAAATCTGACTGTGTTCTTAATATGAAACATTTCTTGGACATGAATAATGACATACTGGGGAAGACAACAGTCTACGTTTAGTAGTGTGTTTGATACGTAGCATGTTAGCGATCATTGCCACAACAGATGCTGAATGTGTTTGTTTTATACAATCGTAGACTGCTGAGTCTATGACTAAGACAAGCCTGAATCGGCCCATTCCTGTATCTTCTCATTCCACCACCTGCACTTCTCTGACACTCTGACCCTTGACACGAGAGCAGTCAACTACTCTTGAAACATGCCCATAAACTGATATGGGGGGGTGGGGGGGGGGTTTAAAAAAAAAAAAAAAAGAAAAGGAAAAAAAAACATGCCCATAAACTGCTGAACGGACACCCCTTCAACACGCGAGCAGTAATCTACCCATGAAACATGCCCTTAAAATACAGAACGGACGCCCCTTCAACACGAGAGCAGTAATCTACGCATGAAACATGCCCCTAAACTGCAAAAATGGATGCATTA
>JAODXP020000032.1:26039033-26041111 GCA_027497455.2 Sardinella longiceps | reverse complement strand
TCTAAGACTACTAGTGTGTACTTTATGACTACTAGTGTGTACTCTATGACTACTAGTGCATCTGTGTGGAGATGAATGCAGTTCTGTGCCGCGGGTCACGGCCAAATGTCATGGAGCTGGTAGGGTTTCTCCCAAGAGAAATGTGTGCCCAAACCACTAAAACAGCAAAGGAATAGCCAATACTCTATAAGTACCTGTAAAATAAATAAATAAATAAAATAAAAATTCAAAGTGAGCTCGAGCAAATGTACAAACCAAGGAAACAGTGAAGGAATGACCGTTAAATGTGCAGTTCACTATTCTAGTGAGAGAGAGTGTGTGTGTGTGTATGTGGTGATCTCTTTATCTACTTTATGATCTCATAGGCTTGCTATCAGTTTCCATTAAGTGTGTGTGTGTGTGTGTGTGTATGTGAGAGAGAGAGAGAGAGAGAGATTGAGAGAGAGAGAGAGAGAGAGAGAGTGTCCATCCTCCTAACGACCCGACGTGATGCAACCGTGACCTCCTATCAGTATTTCCATTGTCTTTATCATCGACGATCCTCAAGGGACCTTTATGTGTATCAAACACACACCCAAAGACATAATTTCCTCAAACGCATCCAAAGACATACTTTACATTGTAAATATACACACATGTACGTTATACTGTAAAATATGTGTTATGCATCCATAGACACACAGTCCATGTACAAAGGCATCCTTTAGAAGATGGAACAGAGGGGTTTGTTGTGTGTGTGTGTGTGTGTGTGTGTGTGTGTGTGTGTGTGTGTGTGTGTGTGTGTGTGTGTGTGTGTGTGTGTGTGTGTGTGGAGCTGAGCAGAGTCCAAAGAGTGGGTTTGTGTGTGTGTCTCTGATAAGGGCTGGATAAGATGTGACTGAGTAAACCCAAAGAAGTCATAAACCTTCAGATAAGGTTGCGATGCTGCACACACACACACACACACACACACACACACACACACACACACACACACACTCAGTCTGACATACCGCCTCACACACTCCTCAATATTTGTGTCCGGACACTGGTGGGCAAATGCTCTTCCATACACTGATGACACTCGTTACCTTTAATCTGTACTCACGTTTAGGCACACACACACATACACACACACACACACACACACACACACTCACGGTTGTGTGGGCTGCCCTGCCACACCCTCTTCAGAATGCCAGTGAGGAGTGAATGATAGAGCAGAGGAGAGGAGAGGACAGAGAGGAAACGAGAGCGGAGGAAGGACACAACAAGTCGAGGCGCCGTTCTATTGTCTCCCGAGGAAAAGGCCAAAGCTCACAATGGAAAAGAGTCGAGTTGAGTAAGTCGCCGACTGTAAAATCCAGCTGCATATTTTAACCTGTATTTGAGTCGAGCAAGTTGCCTAAACTCCTGCAAACTGACCGACTGTGAAACCCTGCTGCTGTATTTGAGTCCAGTAAGTTTTCTTAGCACCTGTCAATTGGCTGACTATGAGACCCTGAGGCGTATTATTTTAACCTGTATTTGTTAAGCAAGAAAAGTGATCTGACACACTTACTGTACATTTTTCCCAGATGAGAGAAAATATACAGGCCCCTTTTGTGTCAAAAATACTGCAATACTGTCTTTCATTTAAAATTCATTTGTATTTCTGCATGCTCAAATTATTGCATAAGCCTACTATATGGTGGTAGTATTGTAAAAAAAAAAAAAAAAAAAAAAAAAGTGATTCTGCAGTTGGCCTGCAATGCATTTTTCTCCATCTGTATTTGTTAAGCGAAATGAATCATAAAAATGTGATGATGCATCATGTTCATTAACACATATAAGCTTAATTTTACTGTGATCTGTCGCCTTACAGATGCTAGCCTGTGGTCTCCAGGGGGACTATCACTGTTGGAGAGCACAGCTACACACCGCTAATCACTCAGGAGGCTAACGCCAGCTAGCTCTAACTATGCTGGCTAACTGCAGCGGATCATAACTGCTTAGGATCTTAACCACTGACTCTACTTTCCTTGGGAGTGTCTGCTGAGTCATCATACTGGATATATTACAGTTGGCTACTGGAGGCAACTAATGATTGGATTTTATTG
>JAODXP020000032.1:26031533-26036533 GCA_027497455.2 Sardinella longiceps | reverse complement strand
CTCTGTTTTTCATGTTTCTAAATAAGAGTCTTTAATCAGATAAGGACCTCTTCTGTCTTTCATGTTTCAAAATAAGAGTTTTAAATCAGTTGAAGAGCAGATGTTTATAACACTTCAACATTAAAACATAAAAATATGGAGTCAATCAGCCCACATCCCTGTTCTCTGAGGCTATGTAGTGCTATATGTAGGTATCACAATGGCAGCATTTGGTAGAGAACAGACCGAATATGTCAACTTGCAGCTAATGCTAACAGATACAGGCATATGACGAGAAAGAAATTAATTAGTGCAGAGAAATCATTTTTTGTTATTTTCTTACCTCCTGTGTAATGTGTCTCCATTCTATTTGTTATCTTAGCTCCTCATCAGAATGACCTTGAGATGACATGTGTGAGTGTTTTACTATTAAGACCGACCTTTACCCAACATGTCGGAGGGTTTGATTCTTAAAGCAAAAGTTTGATGTAACTCAAGCACACACACACTCACACACACACACACACACACACACACACACACACACACACACACACACACACAAGCCTGCTGACTCTACTACATAACAAGTGGAATAAAAGAATTTAGACCAAACACAAACTCAAACTCAAACCAGCAGTGTGTGTGTGTTCTTTCATTCAGAGAGAGAGAGCTATTTATCTTTAAGACGTGGATGTTCTGGCTCTGATTAAAAGTTACGTTTACAACTGACATGACAGCTCAGCTGGATCCCAGTCTTACATTATATCTATGCGATCTTCAAGAGCAATTTAACCCAGAAGAATAGATGTGACTTGCCATACAATTAGGGGAGTTAGACAAGTGGTGATGGCGCGAACAGTCTCATTAGAGATGGAATATTAGAACACATCTTATTTCCTTAGATGGTGTAGCTGTGTTCTCATATGATTAAAAAAGCTTCTTTATTTAAAAGAATATAAAATAATTGTCTAGGTGCATGCATTCCTCTACCAATTGGCCCAAAGACAATGAATGTGGACCCGACCATCAAGAAATTCTCCAGAATCTTCTGAAAACCCACGCTGCCTCTGTCATTCAAAGTTCAAGGATAACAACAGTAGCCAACATTGGTAGTAATAGGTAGCTAAAGCAAGTGGGTAATATTGTATGTCACCACAGATGTATTTTCTGGTTTCAAAACATTAATATAGATAGCCGTGTTATACTAGTCCTCAATAATAGGTAGCCATGTTATGCTAGCCTGCCAGTGATCAGAAGCTATGTTATGCTATGTTATGCTAGCCCTCAATGACAGGTACAGTGTAACCATGTTATGCTAGCCTGTTAATGACAGGTGGCCATGTTATTCTAGCCCGCCAATGACAGGTAACCATGTTATGCTATCCTGCTAATGACAGGTAGCCATATTATGTTAGCCTGCCAATGTTGGGTAGCCAATCATGTTATGCTAGCCCTCAATGACAGGTAGCCATGTTGTGCAGGCCTTCCTTCCAGTGCTGAATCTGCAGAGGACTATAGTGGAAGTCGGGGGGTTAATGCTTTAGATTCATGTGGAGAAAATTACATTTAATGGCCTTCATCACACATCTCACAAGGAAACTAAGCAGAAAATGAGTTGGAGTCTGCACTGGAAAGATTAATGTAAAAGAGAGAGAGAGAGAGGTAGAGAAAAAGAGAGTGAGAGAGAGAAAGAGAGAGAGAGAATAAGCGGCCTTTGCCCTTGTGTGAGATTGGTTTATGAACGCTAGCCGATTCTGAATCATTAAGTCCGATTTTTGAGTCATAGGCTGTCATTAAGAATCAAAGTCATTGACTTTCAGCCACCTACTGACATTGACTTTCTCTTCCTCCCTCTCACAGTCTCTTTCTCCTTCTCTCCCTCTCTTTTCACATTCTTTCTCTAGCTCTGTCTGTACATTTGCACTCTTTTCCTGCTTCCAAAGTTTTCCAGCAGTGTCAATGTCACTTAACACTTTCTCTCTCTCTGTGTGTGAGTCCAAGCCCAATAACCTTCTAGTGTTTGTGTGTGTGAGGGAGAGTGTAAGCCAAATAATATTCTATAGTAGAGTGTGTGTGTGTGTGTGTGTGTGTGTGTGTGTTTGTGTGTGTGTGTGTGTTTGTGAGTTTGAGTGCAAGCCCAAAAAACGTTCTAGAGTGTGTGTGCGAGTGAGTATAAGCCCAATAACCACCTATAGTAGTGTGTGTGTGTGTGTGTACGAGTTAGTAAGTGTAAGCCCAATAACCACCTATAGTTGTGTGTGTGTGTGTGTGTGTGTGTGGGTGGGTGGGTGGGTGGGTGGGTGGGTGAGAGAGAGAGAGAGTAAGTGTAGGTCCAATAAACACCTAGAGGCCCCAGCAGGCAGTGGACTACAGCTCCCAGCAATCATAGTGAGCTCAGTGATGTGCCCAGAGCTACTTTTTTGGAGTGAGGAGGGCTAGCAGGCCCCTTTACAGTGGACATGACTACAATTTCCAGAAGTCATTGAGAGCTCAGTGCTCATGGGCTATCTCTCTTGACTACAATTCCCAGCAGTCTTAGCAAGCTCAGTGCTCATGGGCTATCTCTCTTGACTACAATTCCCAGCAGTCTTAGCAAGCTCAGTGCTCATGGGCTATCTGTCTCTTGACTACAACTCCCAGCAGTCATAGCGAGCTCAGTGCTCATTGGCAATCTGGCTCATGACTACAACTCCCAGCAGTCATAGCGAGGTCGGTGCTCATGGGACATCTGGCTCTTGACTACAACTCCCAGCAGTCATAGCGAGCTCAGTGCTCATGGGCTATCTGTCTCTTGACTACAACTCCCAGCAGTCATAGCGAGCTCAGTGCTCATGGGACATCTGGCTCATGACTACAACTCCCAGCAGTCATAGTGAGCTCAGTGCTCATGGGTCATCTGGCTCATGACTACAACTCCCAGCAGTCATAGTGAGCTCAGTGCTCATGGGACATCTGGCTCATGACTACAACTCCCAGCAGTCATAGTGAGCTCAGTGCTCATGGGTCATCTGGCTCATGACTACAACTCCCAGCAGTCATAGTGAGCTCAGTGCTCATGGGACATCTGGCTCACGTTAGAGACTGGATCCCTGCAGAGGCAATAGAGAGACTACCACTTCATCAATGTTTCAGAGACTCTGTCACCGCCATTAATGCCCTCTTGTTAAACCATACACACACACACACACACACACACACACACACACACACACACACACACACACACACACACACACACACACAGAGAGAGAGAGAGAGAGAGAGAGAGACAGACTGGCAGACTCCTAAGTCACTTTGGTGAATTTGAGACTTTTTCCCCAATTGGCTTATCTAGATCAGAGGGGCCCTGGCATCTTTTAGACAAAATACAATGGAATATATTGTATTTTAACATCAGAGAACAAGGTACAATATTCAATTAATCCATTCTATGTCACCTTTAAAACTTAGTGTGGTTGAAATTGATTTTTGAAAACTTGATTTGAGAAAACCACCACATGTTTGAGCACAGAATCATTTTACAACTGTGCTCTTGTGTATCCATCACTCCAGATTCAGTGCAAGAATGAACTCTGCATACTTGAGTAAATGTGGTGGTCGGTCACTGATGAAAATGTCTTTTCTTCTTATGTAATTTATTGAACTGAACCAACTGAAAACCCCTGCCGTGAAACAATGCAACTCGCTCAGTGGTGTCTCTGCCCCCAGTGGCATCTTCTAGGCAGCGCAGCCTAAAAACACTGTTCTTGATTTTGACTATAATGAACCTGACAGAAATACATTCATATGTTGTTGTTGTTGTTGTTGTTGTTGTTTTTAAAAGTTACTTCACTAGGCTATTTATTGCTTGTACATGATTTAACAACAAGTGCTTTTGTCATATCAAGATATAATAGAGTAAATATCATAGATCCATATGCTCCATATGCTCATCATCTACTTTATTGTTTGGATGGTATTGCCGACTCAATGCTAATACAACTCAATTAAAATAAACTGAGTTAATGAAGAGAGTTGAGTTTCCTTAGAGGGAAACAGAGAGAAAGACAGAGAGAGACACTTGAAGCTCTTGAAGCCCTTGAAGACCCAGCTCTTCCAAGAGTACCTCTTGTCCTAGTCCCTTCAACTACCTGGAATGCACTGATCATGCACTTACGGAATCACTATCTTGCTCCTCCCAACTCTTGCACTTGCTCTCCTCTTAGCCAGTGACACTCCCAGTAGGCTTGTATTTACTTGTATTGTCTGGTACAGTAGCTTGATTGTTATTCCTGTTTTTGTAAGTCACTTTGGATATAAGCGTCGGCCATATGCATACAGGTAACTAGAAAAGCACTTGGAGAGCGCAGACCTCCGCCAAGGCAATGTGGCCACAGACACAATATAAATTCCAGATCTTGTTCTGGATCACCAATCACCACCAAAATTGAAATCGGTTCTTACTTGTCCCCATACACATGTTATCTAAAAATTTCATCCAAATCTGTGCAGTACTTTGTTATGTTGTACATAGACAGACAGGCCGACAGACACACACACACACGCCGGCAAAAACATAACCACCTTGCCGGAGGTAAAAATAACTGTAGGAACAGAAAGAGAGAGTGAGAGGAGGAGAGAGGGACAGAGAGAGAGAGAGAGAGACGTTGAGAGAAAGAGAGAGGGAAAGAGGGAAAAAAGGAAAAAGAGTTGACTTTCCCCCGGCACCAATCCCTGGGTACCAGTGGGACAGAGAGAGAGAGCCACTCTGGCCAGTAAGACAATCTGACCAATCTGGACATCTTCCAGCACATCAAACCTCTAAATGTTTAAAGCACTCAGAGAGAGGGGGCACACGGAGAGAGGGATAGAGAGAGTGAGTGATGGAGGAGTGTATGACAGGAAGGGGAAGGATTTGTAGAGAGAGAGAGACAAGAGAAAGAGAGTGGCAGAGAGAAATACAGAGAGATTGATAGAGAGATAGAAAGAGAGAGAGAGAGACAGATGCAGCTCAATTTAGCCTGAAACAGACTGAGGGG
>JAODXP020000032.1:26024033-26026533 GCA_027497455.2 Sardinella longiceps | reverse complement strand
TTCCATTGGCAACTAACTACTATGCTTTTGGGACACACCAATTTTACCTTTAGCTTAGCATAGGTGCTGGAAAGTAAAGTTGCCAAAGAGTTGCTATCTGGCAACATTACATTCCAGCGCCTATGCTAAGCTAAAGCTAAAAAATGGGGAAAATTGGGGAAGCCATACTAGGAAAACGCAGGCACTGAGACCAAAATATATTATATATAATATAATATTCCTTAAAGGCCAAAGGTCTGCTGTGTTTTTTTCTCCTGATGTCTTGGCCTCCTCTCATTCCAGCTTCACCCATGATTACGGATCTCTTCCCCTCCTCCTCTCCTCTCCTCTCCGTCGCTATGGAAACGGACCTCCTGAGCGGAGAGGGGGAGAACGAGACGTCGGGGAACTTCTCGGGCCCGCCGCCACCCTTCGAGAGCTCTTGGAGCGTGATGACGGCTCTCGTGTCGCTCAGCGTGTTCCTGGTCGGCCTGGTGGGCAACACGCTGGCCATCTACGTGGTGCTGCGCTACGCCAAGATGAAGACCGTCACCAACACCTACATCCTGAACCTGGCGGTGGCCGACCAGCTGTACATCCTGTGCCTGCCCTTCCTCACCACCCAGAACGTCCTCTCCTACTGGCCTTTTGGGGACTTCATGTGCCGTCTGGTCATGACCACCGACTCCATCAACCAGTTCACCAGCACCTTCTGCCTGACGGTCATGAGCATTGACCGCTACCTGGCCGTGGTGCACCCCATCCGCTCCACGCGCTGGCGCCGCCCCCGTGTGGCCAAGGGCATAAGTGCGCTGGTGTGGACGCTGGCCGTGCTGGTGGTGCTGCCCGTGGGGATATTCGCCAGCGCCAGAAACCCACACAACTCCTGCAATGTCAACTGGCCCCATCCCAAAGCCCTGTGGGACACCGTCTTCATCATCTACACCGCAACACTGGGGTTTCTGTTACCGCTACTCGTCATCTGTCTCTGTTACCTGCTCATAGTCATCAAGGTACAGTATGTGTGTGTGTGTGTGTGTGTGTGTGTGTGTGTGTGTGTGTGTGTGTCTTCATCATCTACACCGCAACGCTGGGGTTTCTGTTACCGCTGCTTGTCATCTGTCTCTGTTACCTGCTCATAGTCATCAAGGTACAGTATGTGTGTGTGTGTGTGTGTGTGTGTGTGTGTGTGTGTGTCTTCATCATCTACACCGCAACGCTGGGGTTTCTGTTACCGCTGCTTGTCATCTGTCTCTGTTACCTGCTCATAGTCATCAAGGTGTGTGTGTGTGTGTGTGTGTGTGTATGTCATCAAGGTAAGAGTGTGTATGTGTGTGTGTGTGTGTGTGTGTGTGCGCGTCTGTGTGTGTGTGTCAATCATCTATACCTCAACACTTGGATGTATGTTACGCTACTTGTGCTACCTGCTTATGCTCATCAAGGTAAGAGTGTGTGTGTGAGTGTGTGTGTGTGTGTGTGTGTGTGTGTGTGCGTTTCTAACAGTGATGGCAATGTGAATGATTTCTGTAATTGTGTACAGCTATGATAGTAATATATGATGAGTGTGTGTGTGAGTGTTTCTGACAGCTAGTGTGAATGATTTCTGTAATCGTGTTTGCAGCTATGATAGTGATATATGATGGGATCTGTGTGTGTGTGTATGTGTGTGTGTGTGTGTGTGTGTGTGTTTGTGAGTGTGTTTCTGACAGAGATTGCTAGTGTAAATGTGATTTCTGTAATTGTATGTACAGCTATGATAGTGATATATGATAGGATGTGTGTGTGTGTGTGTGTGTTGCCCAGGTGAAGTCGGCGGGGGCTCGCGTGGGCCTGACGAAGCGTCGGCGTTCGGAGCGGAAGGTGACGCGGATGGTGGTAGTGATCGTGGTGGTGTTCGTGCTCTGCTGGCTGCCCTTCTTCATCCTCAACATCGTCAATCTCATCGTCATCCTCCCCGAAAACACCCTCATGGCCGCCGCCTACTTCTTCGCCGTCACGCTCACCTACGTCAACAGCTGCGCCAACCCTCTCCTCTACGGATTCCTCTCCGACAACTTCCGCCAGAGCTTCCGGAAAGCTCTGTGCCTCCACAAGACCGGCGGGGCCGTCGCCGACGGAGACATGGTGGGCTGTCCGAGCCCGGGGGTCGCAAGGATCCGAGGGAACAATGGGTTCCTCACGCGGAACCAACCAGAGTTCAACGGACACACTCAGACTGCACAGGTAAACACACACACACACACACACACACACACACACACACACACACACACACACACACACACACACACACACACACACACACACACACACACACACACACACACACACACACACACACACCTCACATACACACACACACATACACACACACACACACACACACACACACACATAGACACACACACACATCCTCACACACACACACACACCCTCACATACACACACACACACACACACACCCTCACATACACACAAACCCTCACATACACATACAAAGGACATGCACAGACTACCCAGG
>JAODXP020000032.1:26011533-26019033 GCA_027497455.2 Sardinella longiceps | reverse complement strand
ACTCGAGGTTCACTCTGTGCAATGGGACGGACAACATGTTTAAGCCAATGCCACGAACTGGCAGAGACTTCCTAGTGTATGACACGGACGAAAACGGCAATACAGAGCCCAATATGAATGAGCTATTGCTCCCAGTGTCCCTTAAAATTCTTATAGAGACTTTATTATCGCTACCAGCAAGCGAAACAAAGCCTTCGGAAATGAATGGCTCATACGACACCTCGCAGTCTGCCACACACGCAGAGGTAATCGCAGAGACCAACAGACCAGCGGACACTGGCACTGAAGCAGCCAGGGCCGTAGGTTCAACATATGAGCTTTGCAATGAACCACGTTTTGATTGAAGTACTGGACAGTCAGACTTCCAGTGACCCCTACCAAAACAAAAGCGACAATTGTCATCACGAGATGAGGAGATGTTAGGCCGTGGACGCAGGCCACTCTCGCCCCCATTCCCAATAGAGCGGGCGCGGTGCATCAGCTCCCACTCATCAGCCGCCGCGGCCGCTTGATGAGCCGTCTGAATATCGCGCTCCATAATGAAAGTTGCAACGTTTTCGGGAAGCGTGTTCTTGAATTGCTCCAACAGAATTAGATCAATCAGTTGCTCAAGGTTTTCAACATTTGCAGATATACGCCACCGACCAAATTGCAAAGTTAAATCTCGCACAAACTCGAGATGAGACTGTTCAGATTTTTTCCTCATTGAACGAAAGTTATGACGATAAGACTCTGGCACTAACTCGTACGCTTTTAGCACGGCAGACTTAACTTCTTCATAGATTTTACTGTCAGCAATTGTTAGAGACGAATAGGCCCTCTGTGCTCGACCAGTGAGCACACATTGTAGCAACAAAGTTCGCTCGATGTCTGACCAGGCATGAGCGTCTGCCACCCGCTCAAAAAGCTGGAAAAACGCGTCAACGTCAGATTCATTGAACGGAGGAACTAAGCGCAGATTTTTTGCAACATTTAGTTTTGACGTTGGAGAGGTTTCGACTCCGCTGAGCAATTTACCATCTCGAATGAGATCGAGACGTTGTTGTTCCAATTCAAGACGCTTTTTCTCAATGCTTTGGCGACTGGCCTCAGCTTCATTCATAAGACGCATCTTCTGCAGTTCAGTTTCACGTTGATAAACTAATAGAGCCTTCTGCTCTTCAAACGACAGAGAAGTCGTGGATTGCTTCGATGATGACGGCGCAGACATTGCGAAACAGCATGTGCATTAAACAAAAAGCGCTGAAATTATATATAATTAAATTAATCAGTTTACCAACGCCCAGCTAAATCCCGAAACCCACTAAATCGTGGACCCTAGACTTCAAACAGCGTGAGGCCGGGAATTTAAGCACCCAAAGCCCGGAAGCCTGAAAGAGCTGCCAATTAATGAGCAACTCCGCAGGCCTCGGAAGTGCTCCCGAGACAACTGCTACTAAGCCCCGTACTGTCCAAAAACAACAAATAAAACAACAAACTGCACACCCCAAGATGCGCACTTTGCCTACAATGGGCGGGGAAACCAACCAATTTCAATTGAACAAACTTCAGCGAAGTTACAAAAACGCAATTAACAGTAATAAAAAAATATCTGCTGTTCAGAAAAATCGACGGTTTTAAATTCAATCAAACAAACTACAAAATGTTTAACAAAGATAAATGAAAATGTTACGCTTGTCAACCGAAGTTGCACATACTCCGTCCCCCTTCAAACAAAGCGCAATTACGCACTCACCAGCTGGTGCCAATCAATGAGCCAAAGCCGCGGCACAGACGAAAACGAACCAAATTCAGCCCCAAAAATGTCTAGGTTTGACGAGCCCCCAAGTATGTTACGCTCCAAAACAGGAACGCAACATGTAAGAGGACACGGAGTATATATTAAACTATAAGCGGTTTATTTACAAACACAAAATAAAGAAAGTAGACAAAACGTAAGACAAAACAGATGGACAGCGGTTGGGCTTAAGGCCTCAGCAAAGGCTAAGGCAAGCGCCCAGGGTCGTGAACAAGACCAATGTCTCCATGCTCGCTGCCAACAGGATACTGGAGGATTGGAGGCACATTTAAGGCATCAGGCCACCTGTGCACCGGTGCACCCAATTCCAGCCAATTACCAATTTGACACCACCAGCACACCTGAATGAGAGCACAGAAATGACAGGGGAAAACAGGGAGAAAGGCAGGGAGAGAGGCCACGCCCACAGGGCGTCACAGTTACCTCCTGAACAAACTTTTTTTTTTCAAAATTTGAAGTTTACATTTTTCAATTTTCAGACCCTGGCTCTCAACACTTAGGGTTCTTTATCACGGGTCTAACACGGCTTGCATGTTTGAGTGTTTGTATGTGTGTGTGTGTGTGTGTGTGTGATGTATGTACATGTATATATGAAGAGTTCAGATGCAAAACCCCCTAACTCCACTTGACCTCTTTTTGAGAAAAAGGCCATTTTTTATCAGGCATTTACAGTGTTTTGACTGTAAACAGATATTTTAGACACGGCGGGGAGCAGGTTTTATTTTATTTTTTCACAAAAACATTTCATTTACATATTCTAGATTTACACAGGATTCACACAATATCATTAACTCAGTTTTCACAAAAATGGTGTTTAGGGGGTTTTGCATCTGAACTCTTCATATATATATATATATATATATATATATATAGAGAGAGAGAGAGAGAGAGAGAGAGAGAGAGAGAGAGAGAAAGTGAGATAGAGAGAGGGAGAGAGAGAGAGAAAGAGAGGGAGAGTGAGAGATAGATAGAGATATATATATATATAGAGAGAGAGAGAGAGAGATAGAGAGAGGGAGAGAGAGAGAGAAAGTGAGATAGAGAGAGGGAGAGAAAGAAAGAGAGGGAGAGATAGATATATATATATATATATATATATATATATATATATAGAGAGAGAGAGAGAGAGAGAGAGAGAGAGAGAGAGAGAGAGAGATTACATGAGGAAACAGCCCCCAGCTCTCTGAAACTTTAGACAGACAGATAGACAACCCTGCTGGCTTATGACTCAGCGCTGCCCTGAGTCTCTTTGTGTGTGTGTGTGTGTGTGTGTGTGTGTGTGAGTGTGTGTGAGTGTGTGAGTGAGTGTGTGTGAGTGAGTGAGTGTGTGTGTGTGTGTGAGTGAGTGAGTGTGAGTGAGTGTGTGCGTGTGAGTGAGTGTGTGTGTGTGTGTGTGT
The DNA here is from genome assembly GCA_027497455.2 of Sardinella longiceps. Taxonomy (NCBI): domain Eukaryota; kingdom Metazoa; phylum Chordata; class Actinopteri; order Clupeiformes; family Clupeidae; genus Sardinella; species Sardinella longiceps. The sequence goes on along the minus strand of JAODXP020000032.1, from coordinate 26,015,838 downwards.
GTGTGTGTGTCTCTATGTGTGTATGTGTGTGTATCCTGTGAGAGAAAAGTGCTTTATCTCTCATATACACACCATAAGTAACATCTGAGACACACACATACACATACACACACACACACACACACACACACACACACATAAACACACACACACACACTCTCAGACAAACACACATACCGGTACATACACACACGCATGTACACACACACACACACACACACACACACACAAACATAAACACACATACCGGGACATACACACACACATGTACACACACACACACACACACACACACACACACACACACACACACACACACATACAGTATACACACACACACACACACACACACACACACACACACACACACACACACACATTTATCTCCCTGCTCTTCTAAATCATTTGTCTGCAGTTTACTTATGTGTGTATGGTGTGTGTTTTAGTGTGTGTGGTAGCGCTGTTCTAATGTGTGTGTGTGTGTGTGTGTTATTTGCTCCTCTGCAGGGTGTGTGTGTGGAGGTGTGTGAGAGCGCCAAGCAAGAGCTCCTCTGCATGGAACAGCAGCCCAACCAGCAACCAGCATCTGCCACACACACACACATCATCAGCCAAACAACAATCTGATCAACAGCCAATCAACAGGAACCTCTACAGGCAACCAGCCAATCAGCAGTCAGAACACAAAGCCATCAATAGCCAACCAACCAACCAACAATAGCCAACCAACCAACCAACCAACCGATGTTTTTTATTATTAGTAGTAGTAGTAGTAGTATTTATTTATGTGCAGCTCCTCGATCCATGAACAAGCAACCAGGACAGGCCTGCCTCTGTGTGTGTGGATGAGTGTTTGTGTGTGTGCATGTGTGAGTGTGCCTGTGACTGTGTGTGTGAGAGAGTGAGTGAGTGTGTGTGTGTGTGTGTGTGTGTGTGTGTGTATACATACTGTACTGTATATCTAAGTGTGTCTGAGAGTGAGTGTGTGTCTCTGTGTGTTACATGGTCATTTAATGAAAATGTGTGCGGTGGCTGGTCACCAGCGGTCCTCCTGGTCATTGCCCTCGGTCACTGTGGAGCAGTGATGTTTGTTTATTTGTTCGTTTGTTTGTTTGTTGTTTATCTGGAGAAGGGAAGCTGCTAGAACATGACTGCTTCTCTATACATTCTAAAGTGGTGAGACATTTGAAAGTGTTTTCTGACCTCAGAAAGAAACATTACTGAGTCCACAGACATTGGATATGACTGTGATGTCACTCTCTCAGCCTGCCCTCATTGGATATGACTGTGATGTCACTCTCTTGGTCTCTTCTCATTGGATATGACTGTGATGTCACTCTCTCAGCCTCCTGACTGTGTGGGACTCCGTGTCCTGATGGATGGATTCCATAAGACACTGGCCAATCAAACTACAGGACCATAAGACAGTGGCCAATCAAACTACAGGACCATAAGATATTGGCGAATCACACAACAGGACCATAAGATACCGGCCAATCACACTACAAAACCATAAGATATTGGCCAATCACACAACAGTGAGACTCAAGGGCCAATCTATCAATCTGACTTCACACACACACACACACTCACACACACACACGCAAAATCTTGGTCCCCTTAGCACCCAGCAACTGCCTCCAACAAGAACAAACAATCTCTGATGGCACACAGCTTAGTGTGTTTGCGCACTGTCTGCGTCCGTCTGTTTGTGAGTGTATCTGTATGTGTGTGTGTGTGTGTGTGTTTGCGCACTGTCTGCGTCCGTCTGTATGTGAGTGTGTGTGTGAGTGTGAGTGTGTGTGTGTGTGTGTGTTTGCACACTGTCTACGTCCATCTGTATGTGAGTGTATTTGTAGGTGTGTTAGTGTGTGTGTCAAATGCTTCTTAAGGTGTAAATGAGTGTGTGTGTATCAGACTGTGTGTGTGTGTGTGTGTGTGTGTGTGTGTGTGTGTTATGCGCAGTCTGTCTGTCTGCTGGTTAATGACTAACTGAAGGGTGTAGAAGCAACAGAATTAATCCCTACTGACGCGCACACACACACACACACACATCCAGCCATGAGACGTGACGAACAAAGTGAAAATTCAAGAGACTTTACTACTTACTCTTACATGTACACACTCAGACACACACACACACACACACACACACACACACACACACACACACACACACACACACACACACACACACACACAACCACCTTGCACACATACAAACCACACAATCCCCCAAAGGATTCTACATTCCTCATTAAGCCATTCCATTGGTTACCTCCAATGCACCTGAGACTGGTTAGGCTACCTCTAACGCACCTGAGGAGGGGTATTGAGGGGCCCCATAAACTTCTTTGCACACCTCATATTATCACCTGGTGGAAATAGGTTGACAGAGTGCTTATTGGTTGACAGGGTGCCTATTGGTTATTTCTTGATAACGGGACACCAGAGACGTTCAACGCTGTTCCACATCAATACTTTTTAAAATGGTAACCATAACAACAGTAAGCAGCCTTGAGGATCTTCTTTCATACAATATGAAAATAGTACCCCAACTGAACAGGTTAACTTCTTTCAAAACGGAACCACGTCTCTTTGTCAGGCTAGTCCAGATGTAAGGTAATAATGGACTTGGCGGAACTGGACAGTCCTTTGTGCTCCGTGTCCTTCTTGTTATTCGCTTTCACCTTGTCCATTATGTTGAGACACCTCAGCGGCCGTGGTCCCTAATATATTATATTATATATTATTAATATTAAAACGCCCCTACTTACAGCACTTGCAAGGTGACTATGGCACCCCAATGTGGAACAAAACCTGAACTGAATGACACCAAAATCACATTTATTGCCTAGAAATTGATCTTGTCTTATTCTTTGATATGAAAACAAATACAAATGTACTGTTGAGAATTTAAGAAGTTTGTTTCTTTACCCATCTTTGTGGTTCTGGGGACCATAACCTTTCTCCCAGTGCAGTTCACACGCGCACACACACACACACACACACTCACACACACACACAACGAGAGATTTCTAACCTCCCCCACTTCAGAAGGTGGAGGTTGTGGCCTAACTGGGCCTGACTTTTTCATATTCTGTCACACACTCACTTACACACCCACACACACACTCTTTCTCTCTCTCACACTGTCCATTTACAGACTGACAGCCAATCAGAGCTTACCTGTTGTCTGGTTTTATCTGCTTCATGGTGTTGGTGGTGTCCAATGGAGATGGTATTGTACTGTAGCTTTGCAGTGTTTGTTATAAATATGTGTATAACATGTAATAACTATCTAATATGTAATAATAATTAGGTTATAACTATATAATACACAATGATAAGGTTCGCTATTTACTATGACAAATCTAAAGAACTAAAGGGCAATTCCATGTTGTGAATCTGAGACTATGAGGAAACATGTTATTATTAAAACATTTCGTACAGTTCCTTCATGTGGCCTCTACAGCTGAATACAGTGGAAACCACTAGTTGGTCCTGTGTCAATTTTGATCACTATAAGCGGTTGATTACTGTAACCAATATTTTGTTATTACACATCATTTTTATGCAGAGCGTCATCTAAATGCCATTTTTTAATGAGAAAAATGCAACGAGACACTTCAGCTCTGGATGGGACAAGGGTTAGGTCTCCTTGAAAAAAAAAAAAAAAAATCCCATAGGCCTTCACAAATTTGTGTTCTTTTTGCCGGTTTTCATTCATGAAATGACCAAAAATAGACACTATAAGTTGATCAACAGCATTTGTGTAGAAATGATTCTGTCCCAGTCCTTTTGATCCATATGTGGTTGATCACTAGAAGCTGTTTCCACTGTCCAACAGATCCTCAATCTCCCTGTGGTCACATGGGAGGGCCACTGGGCAATTTGAACAAGCTACACCATCATCGAGGAGGTGTTAACTAGCCAGAAGTTTGGTGCTAACAAGCTAACGGCTGGCAGATACATTGTACTGTCATAGATGTATTTTCTGGTTACAAAACCCATGTTTTCAGATTTAACAGGCATAAGTTTTCATCTATTTATCCAAAATATCAAGTCATAAATCCTGAACGTTTTAGTTTAACACACAAAACAGTGAGCGTTCTGTTAGACCGCTCTGTCTAACTGTCAGACAGCTCCGCTATGTTTGAACCAACTTCAGTTTGAATGTATCTTGAGACTCATCACGCATGCCTTCACCCTGATTGGCTATTCTCATGACTCATCACACATGCCTTCACTCTGATTGGCTATTATGAAAATCTCTTTGTTTTATCACCCAACATTAGCATAAAA
>JAODXP020000032.1:25981533-26006533 GCA_027497455.2 Sardinella longiceps | reverse complement strand
TGTTGTCATTCCCATTAACATCACAGCGTTTAGATTTTACAGCTGAAACGCGTCCTAGCTAATTTGCATAAAGTTAGCGTTTTTTTTTGCTTTTCTTTAGTCGCTCAAATCGCCGAACTTTTACAGTGGGTAGCTTTTGTCGCTCTTATCGCTTTTGTTGCTCTTGCCCGTAGAAAGTGAACGGCTTCCAGCGATTTTACAGCTTTAGTAGCTCTTGGTGTGAACGTACAGTCAGAAGTCATGTACAAACAAACGTACAGTTAGTCTCACTGTCTCACAACACATTTACAGCTTTAGTAGCTCTTGGTGTGAACGTACAGTTAGTCTCACTGTCTCACAACACATTTACAAGCACTCTGCCTTGAATATGTGTTTTACTCTGCCTTGAATATGTGTTTTACTCTGCCTTGAATATGTGTTTCACTCTGCCTTGAATATGTGTTTTACTCTGCCTTGAATATGTGTTTTACTCTGCCTTGAATATGTGTTTTACTCTGCCTTGAATATGTGTTTTACTCTGCCTGAAGAAGGTCATCTGACCGAAAGCTTGCATCATATAGAGTAAAAAAACTTATTTGCAAAGACTTGAGTGTGCAGATTATTCTTTACTTCTTATTGAGTTTCTTATTAATCCAGCACCTCAACAGATGAGGAGTGATTTTTTTTTACTTTTTTCACCAAACAATCTTGAATATGAAAAAACAATAAAAGGCAGGAAAACTTGACTGTGTGAAACAGAAGCCCTTGACCTTGCTGAAGCAGAGCAAAGCTCACTGATGCTTGTGGCCTGGGGTAGTCTAGTCACGTGACCTCTGAGCTTTAGCCAATGGGGATGGAGTGGAATGCTTGTGGCCTGGGGTAGTCACGTGACCTCTGAGCTTTAGCCAATGGAGATGGAGTGGGATGCTTGCTCATTCTCCCTCAATGAAGCAGTAGTGTCTGTTCAACTTAAAAGTTAAAAATCTTTAAGATATCGGCCCAAAATATCAGCCATACAGTACACACACATCTCGTCTATCACAGATTGAGTTTAAAACACACACACACACACACACACACACACACACACACACACACACACACACACACACACACACACAAATCTAGTCTGGTTGTGTTTCACAAACACACACAAACACACACAATCAAAACACACAATTGTCACAGATAACGTTTGACACACAGACACACACACCCACACACACACACACACACACACACACACACACATCATTGCCATCATTGATCAATGATGAAGAGAAGTCATGAAAGGATTAGTGGCTGCAATATGATTTGAGTGTCCAGTTTAAGGAGGAGTGCAAAAAATTTACATTAAAAATTAAAAAAAAAAATTACATTAACTCATTGACTGCCAGCCGTTTTCAGAATAGAGAGTTCCATACTGCCAGAGGTTTTGGGGAACTTTGACTGTTTTTTAAAGAGCCACAGAATATTATGTGTTACGACTACATAAACAATGAAACTACCACAAGAAAGAGCAGACTCTCTTCTTTCACCAGAAAATCTGCTTAGAAATCAGCAGGCGAACATAAGCTACTTTCTCCAAACTTCCCGTTGTTCACCAAAAAAGGGAGAAAATTAGCGTTTTGTTTGACAACGTTAGTGTCTTGGATGCGCGTATTTTTCGGTCTGTTAGCACGTCAAACATCGGGAAAATGTCTTCCTTTGATAAGACCACAAAAACAACAGTAACAGGGGGCTTTTGGTAATAAAATAGACATTGTTGTAACAAGGTAAATATATGCTATTACAGGCTGTGACAGCGATAACTCTGTGATCAACACCCGGCTCGCAAATTCTTACCTGACCCGGAACTGTGAGCTCGTTGGGCACTGAAACAAGTCACAACTGCTATTTCCGTTTGCCCAAGGTTGATCTCCTTCATCTCCCACGATCGGAACACTACTCGAACTACTATGGCAGTGACACATACTCTGATCGAGTGTGAACTGCCTAAATTTCTCCGATTTACGTCTGCACCTTGCTAACAGCATATTTAGCCATGTCATTAGCTTTCTCTACTTCTCCCTTGGCCATACCTATGAATCTATGCTCATCTCACATCCAAAGTGACACACTGCCACCCTCAGGATCAATTTGGAACAACAATTTTCGACGGAGAATTCTGATATTTACAGACAAGGTTCCCTAGGTCTTTCTGCAGCCCGCCCCATTAAAAACGCAGTTGACGTCTAAAGACGTCATTGGCAGTGAACGGTAGTATTTCAGTTGACGTCTAAAGACGTCATTGGCAGTCAATGAGTTAAAACTAAAACTGTCAACAGTAATAGAAATTCATGTATGCATATTGATTGACAGCATATTTCTCTTTGAAGGGGCGTCCATTCTGCAGTTTATGGGCATATTTTATGTGTTAGATTACTGCTCTCGTGTTGAAGGGAAGTCCGTTCTGTATTTTAAGGGCATGTTTCAGGGGTAGATTACTGCTCTCGTGTTGAAGGGGCGTCTGTTCTGTATTTTAAGGGCATGTTTCATAGGTAGATTACTGCTCTTGTGTTGAAGGGGTGTCCGTTCAGCAGTTTATGGGCATGTTTCATGGGTAGATTATTGCTCTCGTGTCAAGGGTCAGAGTGTCGGAGAAGTGCAGGTGGTGGAATGAGAAGATACAGGAATGGGCCGATTTAGGCTTGTCTTAGTCATAGACTCAGCAGTCTATCATCGTTTCAAAACAAACACATTCAGCATCTGTTTGCGTCATCCATTATTTTTCTGATATCGGGACACCTCGGTGGCCGTTATCCCTTACGTAAATACAGGCCCTTCATACTGTAGGCCATCACTAACCCAGCCACCAACCCTTAGTAAAGGCCCCAAACTTGTGAAAAGAGGACTGTTTTAGGTTAATCCTCCTAACAGAACAGACAAAAATAGACATACGAAGAAACTAATGTGAAAACGTATGTTTTAATACGGGTGTCCTGTACTGTACCGCGACACAATGTATTGTATTTGTGCGCTCTACAAATGAAATCGAATTGAATTAATTGAATTTTTAACTGACAGGAGGTCAATTCAAACAGGATAATATACTTGCATTCCCATTCATACATCCCATTTCAGCACAGAACTTGTTCAGTTTATGTTGAAAAAATAGCTAGTTAAGTCAATGAGCAAAAAAATAAATAAATAAAAAATACTGAGAGTGCAGGAAAGACACTTTTGATTTACATGAGTTTCAGCTACTGATCACTCAAGATGCATTCTATAGGTCTCTGTTTTATGCCAGTCAGCATTACTATTGCAATTATTGTAAGGTATCTTATAGTCATTTATGTAACAGTAGCAGCAGATTTAGTTATGGCCCAATGGGATGATTCATCATCAGCCCAGAAAACTAGATGTGCTCTACTTCCCTGTGGGGTAACAGAACTAAGCCCACCTGGATGATGGATGACTGGAGGTTTGACTGGAGAAGTCTGAGGGCCCTAACTAACTGACAGACTCAATTATCCACTGTCACGCACCAGCACTAAAAATAGTGCTTCAGGGCCATGGGTGGGGGAGAGATAGAAACACACACACACACACACACACACACACACACACACACACACACACACACACACACACACACACACACACACAGTACAGTGTGATACGAAGAAGACATACACACCTTCACTGAAAACCTGAGATTCTGGGCTATATGGGGGAGATAGTAACACACACACACACACACACACACACAGTACAGTGTGACATGAACAAGACATACACACCTTCACTGAAAACCTGAAATTCTGGGCTATGTGGGGGAGACAGTAACACACAAACACACACACACACACACACACACACACACACACACACACAGAGAGAGAGAGAGAGAGAGAGAGAGAGAGAGAGAGAGAGAGAGAGAGAGAGAGAGAGAGATAGTAACACACACACAGTACAGTGTGATATGAACAAGACATACACACCTTCACTGAAAACCTGAGATTCTGGGCTATATGAGGGAGATAGTAACACACACACACACACACACACACACACACACACACACACACGCACACACACACACACACACGCACGCACGCACACACACACACACACACACAAACGCACGCACGCACACACACACACACACACACACAGTACAGTGTGACATGAACAAGACATACACACCTTCACTGAAAACCTGAGATTCTGGGCTATGTGGGGGAGATAGTAACACACACACACACACACACACACACACACACACACGCACGCACGCACGCACGCACACACACACACACAAACGCACGCACGTACACACACACACACACACACACACACACACACACACACACACACAGTACAGTGTGACATGAACATGACATACACACCTTCACTGAAAACCTGAGATTCTGGGCTATATGAGGGAGATAGTAACACACACACACACACACACACACACACACACACACACACACATGCGCGCACATATAGAGTGTGACAAAAAGAAGGCTGAAGACACTCCTTCACTAGATCCTGGCAATAAGTGGGACAGACTCTGATAAAACTGGTGTCATATTGGAAGGAACAAACAAAACAAAGGATTGCTAAAGGCCAAAGATGTTGTTAGAAATCTTGGTGTCATCACTGATAGCAATCTGAGGCCGGACCGGCGGACCCCCAAAACATTCTTATCACTAAGTAGTTCTTCTCCTATCTCTTTGAGTTTATTTTGTCTTTATTATTCGATTGCCAAGCCATTTCCTAGCTGATATTGTGCATAATGCATATCAGGAAAATGGAAGCATATCAATCATGATAAATTTGAGTTTTTTAAATCTGAGTTATTTTTGGAGGGATTAATCAGAGTTAAATGTACAATGTGTAGCCTTCCAGTTTTAAAGGTACAATGTGTAGACTTCCAGCGCAACACATTTCAAAGTACGTATTACAGCTATGGTAGTCTGCATGCAGATGTCAGTTATTGTCTTTTCAGTATCCTTATTCCTTTTTGGATGAGGTAGAGGATTTCTGTTGTGATTTTTTATTTATATTTTGAACAAATGTAGTCTTCAATTTGTCTTCCTTTGAGGAGGGTGGGCCATACCTCACTGTCACACCATGCCATGGTATATCACATCCTGAGGATGTATGCTTTCTGAAACTAAATGGGAAATTAGTTTCCTTCTCATGCTTCAGGCCAAAATGTACTAGTTGTGTACATCTTCCTCCAAAATAGAACAGAATCCCATTCATTTCAATGAGAAATTTACTTCCCATTTATTTCCTCAACTAGGATTTCATAGGACTTTTAGTGTGTTGTTCTGAACATCTCATACAAATGATTCAAGCTGAAGAAAATCTTTTACAATTAGTCTGTCATAAAAGGCTACTTTTATGCCTGGACAAAACATAATGCATAATTCAGTACATTTGACCTTATTTGTATATGAAAGCATTTCACAAAAAAAAAATCCTCTCTTAATATCAGTTAAAAAGTGTGCAAGTTTTAAGGTGATATATAAAAGTTAAAAATGTTACCCAATCTGCTTGTATCGTTTCGCCTATTCACCTTAATCAACATCCGGTCTAGCAACGCATTGACTTAGTGCTGTGATATTTGATGTTTTAACGGTTTGATATATATGGTCTTACTATGAAGTTGTGCTCACTATATCCATCAATAAAGTTAGTACAGGTTGTCGCCAGATAACGAAATTATGTTTTCAGCAGTAAAAACAGTGTTTCCACAGCTACAATAAGGAGTTTTGTGATCATTGTATTTCATGAAAATGATGTTGATGTGAATGAGAGGCAGCGGCTAACAGAAGGAGGACAAACACGGAAGAAAAAAATATAAAAAGAGGCAGGGCTGCATAGGGTGAATATAAAATGCATCCATATTTCACCAAAGATTACCAGAAATTGGGGCCCTTAAATTTTATACAGTGGATCTGTATTTAGGGGACTTTGAACTTTCCATATAAGACAGCAAAATGTTTCAAAAGCGCCCTCTAGAGAGGAAACGACTGCTAATGGAGATGTTTCAGACGCTTTGCAGGAAGTGAAAACAATGTGAAAGTGGATGATCAAATCAGGCTAATAGTAACCTTGCCCATGTACATCTAATTTAAGCTCAGCCCACAACTAATTGACCCAGACCTTTAAGATAAAAATATTTCCCTGAATTTCCCTTATAGCCCTCAAAAACCCACATATTCAAAGCAACACATGGTAAACAAAGAGCTGAGCTCTGCTGAAAATGGTACAAGTACCCCTAGTCAAGGAAATCACATTTTAGCATTTTTCTTCCCATGAACATGTGGTCTATGATTAATGTGATTTGCTTATGATGTCCATTCAAGACAGTATTTGACTCTATGAAGATCCTCCTTGATCATCATTTTGCTTGCCTCTATGATGTTTTCTTCTGTACTTGCCTCGTCCCTGTACCAATCTCCTCCTCTTGTTTCCTCTGCCCACTCTTTGCGCATGGTGGTGTCATTCCAACGGCCTGGCATTTTGCAGAGACTTTCCACTTCTCTAATTCGAAGGAGCCGTTCTTCCGTTTTCATCTGCTCCTCACTGGCAGACGGATTCAGGCTTGTAGCTAAAGCACGGAACAGAGAGCCCAGTCCTTCCTCAGTTGCAGTATTCCATGAGGGGTCCCGGGACCAAAGACCTTTAAGAATCCCTGGACTAATGTACCATGGACATGTATAAATTGACAAGATTAATAATGTTCACACTACTCTAGCAACCCCAATTTGGACATGTATAAATTGACAAGATTAATAATGTTCACACTACTCTAGCAACCCCAATTTGGACATGTATAAATTGAGCAGATTAATAATGTTCACACTACTCTAGCAACCCCAATTTGGACATGTATAAATTGAGCAGATTAATAATGTTCACACTACTCTAGCAACCCCAATTTGGACATGTATAAATTGAGCAGATTAATTTTGTTTGCACTAGTCTGGCACAACATGAGATTAACACTCCGTACACGAGTAATATGTAGTTATTGAATCTTTATTACACATTAAAAATGGGATTAACATATCATACACTTATGAGTGTAGGCAGCTTTCAAAAAAATCTGGAGCATCAAATTCTGGGCCCTGTGCACAAGCAGTGGCCATGGGCCCCCCACATTTGCTGGAATACAATTACAGACTCCTGAAGGACCCTCCCCCCTCTTGGGGCTCTGGTAACTCAGTCCCCCTTTTACTACTACGACGCCCCTGCTCCCACCTCACTGCTTATTTGTGGCCCTCTTATCCCAAAGTCTATTGCTGGATGCAGGTGGATTGCTGAACACAGGTTTTGTGGAATTCACCTCTTGCTTTTATTCAAGTTCATTTGGAATAAGTAGGCTACACAATAACATATCAAAACACTAAACCAACCTCCAGCCCAAACCCAAAGGCTTATATCTAACTTAAGCTCAGCCCAAAACTAAAGGCTTACATCTAACTTAAGCTCAGCCCAAAACTAAAGGCTTACATCTAACTTAAGCTCAGCCCAAAACTAAAGTGACCCAGATCTCTAAGATGAAAACATTTCCCTCAAAGCCCTGAAAAACCCACATATTCATAGCAACACATGGTAAGCAGAGAGCTGAGCTCTGCTGAAAATGGTACAAGTACTCTAAGTCAAGGAAATCACATTTTTCTTTCCATTCACATCAAAGCGCAGTTGGCATCTTTTTAAGCACCATCATTTGCTTACTTTCTCCATTCAACATGTTGTGCCACTCTCCTAAGATCCATACTTAGGATCATTTTACTCATCTCTATTATGTGTTCTTCTGTACTTGTCTCGTCCTTGTACCAAACTCCTCCTCTTGTTTCCTCTGCCCACTCTTTGCGCATGATGGCATCATTCCAACGGCCTGGCATTTTGCAGAGACTTTTTGCTTCTCTGGAACGGAGGAGCCGCTCTTCTGTTTTGATCTCCTCTTCACTGGCAGACGGATTCAGGCTTGTAGCTAAAGCACGGAACAGAGAGCCCAGTCCTTCCTCAGTTGCAGTACCTGCCACGGAAGCAATGAGTGCAGAGTAACGGCCAGGTTCATGTTCCACCAGTGTTGCCGTTGTTTCAGCAGGTTTAGTTGATGGTTTCAGCTCCTCTGCCTTCTGGAGTTTACCATCAGCATCTTTTTTAAGGATGACAATGTTTGTACCAGTGGTTTCAGCAAGGACTTTAGCATCAAAGGTGGACCCTTTGGATTTGGAGTTCTTGATGTTTTCTGCGTGGGCCCGTGAGCGTTTTGTAATGTTCTCTCTAGCTTGCACAAATGTGTCAAATGCTTTAGCGCGGTTTTCTTGTGCAGCCTTGAGTTTATTTTCAGTGTCTTCAGTTTTTAAACGTAAGTTTACTTTGTCCAAGATGACATCGTTGACTTTGCCTTGGACATGATTAATAACATGACTGGAGAACTTCTGTTGGAACACTTCAACCAAAGCATCAGCCAGCTGCGCACTAGTGGAATCCACTAAGTCTGCCTTGAATTTTTTAAGCATCTCAGTTTCATCAGCAGTCCGTTTGCTTTGTTCCACTTCCTTCGGGAGTCCCTTGTCATCGCTGAATGTTTGCAGCCCTTCGTTAAGGTTTGAGAAGAACTTGCCTGAGAGTTTGAGCACTACGTTGATAGCATCTGCTGCCAGAGCAGAGATGTGAATTGTTTGGACGATTGTCAAAATTACTTTTAATTTGCCATCGGATTCTGATCTTGCACTATCAATCACTGTTGCAAGGTTTGAGTTGAGAGTGTTCTGCCAACTGAGATCATCATAGAAGGGCTGTAAAGCAGTTGTGTTAAACTGTTTGAACACTTTCAGAAGTTTTTCCTTTCTGTCCTCGTCCTCAAAGAGGTCAGAGTATTTCTGGTTCTTCTGAAGGTGTGAGAGTATGATGGCATCGATTAAGGGTTCTTTCTCCATTCGGGATTTCACATCATCAGCAATTCCCTTCTTCACTTCATTTTTGATAGCGTCCAGAACTTCATTCAGAATTTTTTCTTCTGCTTTCCCAAGTCCAAAGCCAACTATTTCTCCCACCATTGTTTTTGCAGTTTGTTTGACAGCATTTTTCAGGTTTGTCTTTGTTACAACGCTGAGACCTTGTCTAGCTTGACGAGTGAGGAACTTTGGCACAGCCTTCATCTGTTTGCCCACCTGTTTCATTACCACCTTGGCTGCTTTGTAACCCTTTGAAATCACCTTTCCAACTCCAAACGAAATGAGAGATATGGCAATAGAAATGGCTTTCTCAATGGCCCACGACTTCCAGCTGAATTCTCCAGTTATCATGGACTCAATACCTGTGATGACATCGGATATCCCCTCGGCGATCAAACCCATGCCAACCTGAGCAGCTGTTCCAAAGGTAAAGGCAGTGAGAAGGGCCCCTCCAACAATCTGTAGAACTCCAAGGCAGAACACCAGTAGAGCTTCCCACGGGAAGCGAGGTGCTTCCTCCACAGAAAAGACATATTTCAGACCTCGACTGTAGAGATTGTAGGCTTCTTGTTGAAGTTCTTCATCAGCATTTGATACTAAGGAGAACATGGGTGACTTTTTAGCAAGGGCATCTCTACCTTTTTCTTTGATTTCCTCCAGCTTTTTGATTCCCTCAGTTATGTTCTTGTCAAAACAGCTGAACATGCTGGACTTGGTTGTGAACTGTTTTTCAAGGCTGGTTGGCTCTTTGTTGGAGGCGGCAACAGAGGCCATTTTCAGAAACTGCAGGCAGACCAAACATTCCTCACTGAGATACTTCAGTGATTCCTGGGCCTTTTTGAGATCATCTATGGCTTTGTCAATGTAACCATCTTTCTGTTTTTTTATGGTGCAGTATGCATGGCTATAAAAAGCCACAGCTGCCCATGTCTCGTCTTGTTTCATAGCTTTTTCAAACAACTTCATGCTGGCATCCCATTTTTTCTCACCCATTAAAATATTACCAAACTTGATGTAGTGGTAGGTACTAGAACATGGTGATGTCTGGTTTTCAGTCTGACTTCTCGCCTGGGCCACATCAGTTTTCAGGCTCTTTAGTAGCTCATCTCTCTTCAACTGGTCAATGTCCTCTGATTTAGCTTGCAACCAAATTCCCCAGAACTCATTCATGATGGCCACAACAGCTCTTTCCTCATCTCCATCTGTTTTCTTGTAAATGTCTTCAAGAGTTTTGCAGTATTCTGCAAACAGCTCCTCGCGCAATTTCATCTCTTTGACATCATTCATCATTTCCCTTATTTTCTCTGCTGAAAGTCGCTGCCTTGTTCTCTTGGCCTCCTCTAGTGAAGATACTGTGCTGAAGGACTCATCCAGATGACCAGTGTTCATGATTATCTGTGCAGACCCAGGTCTACCTTTACGTGCAGTTCGGCCAAACGCCTGAAGTTCCACTCTTGTGTTTGTAGAAAGGAAAGACAGAGCTACAAATAAACCTCCATTGTTGTTCACCTCCTTGGAGACTTTTATGTTTGTACCACGTCCAGCAAGGTTTGTGGCAACAATCACATCACCAGGGAGCAAGTCTTTAGCGATCACACTCAAACTGTCTTTGTCACTGCGGCAATAGAGAATGATTTCACCTGGAATGACACCTTTTAGCTCTTCATGGATTTCTTTGGCCTTGTTGATGGTTTCACAGATCACTAAAGCTGCTCTTCCATTTCGGTATGGTTTAGTGGATATCTCCTCCATTACGACCTCTTTTAATGCTGATTTCCACTGTTCTTCTGATTCTGTGACAATACCCTTCACTTCAAATAATTTCTTCCGATTGAAAGATGGCATTTTGCAGGCTGAGAGATCTGGATATAGCTGCTTCAAAAACTGCATGTCCGTTTCATTTCCCAGTGTCCCAGTCGTTCCATAAATCTTCCCATGGTATTTCTCAAAAAAGGCAACGTTGGACACATAGTTTGTCACTGTTGAAATTGCGCTCATTTTGACTTGGTGTTTGATCTCAATAAACTGCTGCAGGCCATCACCCCATTTCTTACTTAGCTCCACAATGCCAGTTGATTTGAAGTCCACAGGACAGACAGCATCGTTTTCCACGATATACTCCTGTCCTTGCCTCAGCCTCAGTGCCAGGAAAGCATTCTGGACCCACACTGACAATTTGACCTCTATCAGGCCTTTCAGGAATCCAGGTACACTGACTTTGTTTTTGTCGTTTGTGCATGGGGTGTACTGAATCTTCTCAGAAAGCAACCCTGCAATGGGTTCAACGAGAATCTCTTCAGAATTGTAGAGAGGGCAGCACAAGCCACCATCCAAGACAAGAAATGTAATGTCTGGAATCTCTGGGTCGTTGTATGTGCTTGGCTTTCTGAGATTGAGCAATCCATTGTCATCTAGTGTATATATGATAAAATCATAGGGCACATAGTTCTCAAGGTCATTGAAAAACTCCACCACTGCATCCTGGCTCACAGTTTTCAGTTTATTGAAAAGGCCATCATTTCCACAATTGTAAATTTCCTCTGAAAATCCTTTTGGCACTGCATTTGATTCTTCAGCCATAAGCAAAACATCCATTGGTTCGTTGATTTCAGTATCGTCTGTGTTGATTGAGTCAAATATTGCCTTGAAGAATGAAGCAGGGGGACCCTGCACAAATGACTGATATTCTGTAGACAGTAAGCCGTACTGGCAGACATGGCCCCAGATCATGGTCATGATAATGTTCAGGTGCTGCATGGAGACCATTTGGCTGGACAGGTAGGTCAGCTGCACTCCTTGATCCAACAGCAGTGAGTCCACTTCATCAATTAAGATGCACTGAAAACCACGGTCAGGCCGCACATCTTTCATCTCAAAGATCTGGCGAAGGTGATCAGCTGCAAACACTTCAATTGTTCCGTAGATCACATCCTTCTGGTAGCATTTTTTACGGTCTTCATCAGTTTCTTTATTTGTGTTGGTGTCGGCTGTGAGGCCGAAATAAGCGTAGAATTCAGTCCATTCTTCTGCATCTCTTTGACATAAGACGCAAGAACTGGACACCACATCAACTTTGTCACCCCTAAGTGCACGCAGTGCTGCAAACATTGCTATGACACAAGACTTCCCTTCTCCAGTTCCCATCTCCAGGAGCTTTCCATTGTCAGACAAGGTCAGGAGGCACCAGCTGGTCATCTGAGTAGCCCTGGGCCACCACCTGCTTTTAGCCACAGTTAGATGCACAGCATTGCACAAGACTGCCAGGACCTCCTGAAGGTCTTCTGATTTTTTGCTACGACTCAGCTTTTTAGCTTTCGTCACATCTTTATGATTGCCAATTTCACCAGATTGAATCATTTCTTGCACACCTGTGACTACAGAGTATGCTTTCTCCAGTGTTTGCTCATCTACGTTTTTCATCTGCCGGATCTCAGCAAAAAGAGTGTCGGCGCTCTTTATTTTCTCATTTCTGAAACTTGTTTCTAAATGCTCAATCAGCTTCTGTGTTTCAGATGCTTTCAGGAGTTCAAGAACAGATTGTCCCTCCTCATCTCTCCATTCAGAAGACACTTGATATGTTTCCATATGATGTAAAATCTTATTGATAGAAACACAACCTTCATCATGATGGTGATCGGATAAAGCTCCAAGGAGTGTCAAGGCCTCACTAGGTGACCAAAGTTGCCGTGTTACAAGATTTGACACCATGTGAAATTGTTCACCCGTTGGGCCGTTTGAGACTTGGAATTGTGTGGTGCACTCAAGCAAGCTCTCCAGACACCATCGGTGATCCAGAGATTCCAGGAGATTCTCAAAGACATTCAAAGTGTAGACCTCATGAGAAGATAGGTCAGGTTTTTCAGCATTTTTCTGTGAAATAGTAGCAATCTTGCTGTTATTGTTTTGTGTTCCTGCCTCTGTTAGTTTGGTGCTGAGCAGCTTAAAGAGAGCTTTGACAAACCTTTTTTTGACATCCATATCCTCATTGTGAAAATTACTCATGAGGCTTTCCAGGGTGTCTGCAGCAAAAATATGAACGTCAGTTCCTTTCAGCCTTGAGAGTTCAAGGTCATGAGATTCCCTCAGACACTGTTCTGCAATGATGAATCCTCGACCATTTTGTTCAAAACAGGGCTTCCCTGATTCTGCCACTTCAAAGCCATATTGCAAGTAGTCAGAAACAAAGTCATCTATGGGTCCATACACAATTTCTGCTTTATATGCCTCCCTTTGTGCCACGCCAGTTTTCTTTACATTTGTGTCAGAAGAAATTCCAAGGTGCTCATAGAAGTCGGACCACTCCTTAGTTTGCTCATATGAGTCAACATCCGAACTGAGCACAAGGTCAACTCTGTGTCCATGGCAGACTTGTGTGGCAGCAAACATGGCGATGACACACGGATCGTCTTCCTTTGCAAGAAGCTGTG
Organism: Sardinella longiceps; assembly: GCA_027497455.2. Taxonomy (NCBI): domain Eukaryota; kingdom Metazoa; phylum Chordata; class Actinopteri; order Clupeiformes; family Clupeidae; genus Sardinella; species Sardinella longiceps. The sequence goes on along the minus strand of JAODXP020000032.1, from coordinate 25,993,155 downwards.
GCAACTCGTACTTCTCCGTCAGCACCAGAGCACACCAGCTGACCATCTGCTGCATATTGGGCCACCAGCCTCTAGTCTCGTAAACTGCTTTGCAGAGCTGATACAGGGCAGCATCAAGGTTTTCACTTTTAAAAGAATCTTTCACAAATGGACTTTCCCCAATGCTTTTAGTAATGATGCTTTCTATAACCCTTTCAATCTCATTAGTAACGTCATCATCCAAATTCCTGCTTTTCTTGTGTTCTGCCACAGTTGATTTGAGGGTCTGGTTGTCCTGCTTCCTCAGAACCTCCTGGAATTCTCCACGGAATCCCTCAGGGCTAATGGAGTCCAGAGCTTCAATGAGCGTCTTTCCTGCATCATCTCTCCACTGTGGTGAAACGTTGTACGCTTCTATCAATTCCAACACTTGAGATATTGGACCATCCTCTGCATATCTCTCAGACAGCTCTCTCAGGAGCACCATCCCTTCAGCTGCGGTCCACTGGCTCCTCTGCACAAGTTTGAGGAGTGAATGAGGAGCCTTGGTATGGCCATTCAGTTGAACAAGTGTGTCTACCAGAAGTCTCAGGCACTGGAGGCCCATCTTGGAAGTTATTTTCCCCGAAGCTTTATCCACAGCCTCTTGCAGTGATGTTGTGAGGGTCCCTAAAAATTCTACAAGGAAGAGATTCTCAGGGGTAAGCTCTTCCGCAACCCAGCGTTGAGCGATAAGGACTGCATCAACCCCATTGCTGTCGTGGTCAATGTAGAAATACATTATGTTCAGATATAGAGCTTGGGTCAGGAAGAAAGTCTCGGCAGGAGTGACTGCACATTGGCTAACGGACTCCACCAGGGTCTGTGTCCGATTGGCCATGTGTTTTAGGGAGAGTCCCTCAGATTGCTCCATAGCCAGGACACACAGGTCAGTGAGGAACACCTGAGCATGCTTCAATGTCTCGACTGAAGGACGTGCTTGGATCCAATCTTTGAACAGAAGCTCATCCAGAGTTGACAGTACCATTACCAGTTGTCCTGCTGTCAACTCAGATATGTTTAGGTGGGAAATGGACATTCTGAATTTGGAAGACAGGATCTCCATAAGCTTGTCACCACCGGATTCCTGGTCCCGCTCAAACTCATTGAGATGACTTATGAGAATGTTTTGTTTCCTCTCATGCTCCTCTGTGATGTCATTGATAAGCTCCTCCTCCTTCTGCTCATTAGCTTTCTGAATAGATTCCTCCAGCTTTTGGTCCAGTTCTCTCTGCATTCTCTCCTCTTCCCTCTGCCTCCTCTCTTCTTCCCTCCTCTCTTCTTCTCTCTGCTCTTGTCTCCTTCGCTCTTCTGCTTTTTTCTTCTCCTCCTCTCTTTTTCGTGCCTCCTCTCTTCGTCTTTCTTCCTCTCTCTTTCGATCCGCCTCGGCCTTGTTGAAGCAGTATTCACACTCGTATGCGTTGTTATTGCCAATGGGCCTGTAATATTCTCCTCCATTGAAGATATGCACTCTTCTACCATGGACAGTGCCTTGGTACAGGTTATCAAAAGACTTGCAGGGTGGGAGGACCTTGTTGCACTTGCAGCACCTGAGCCGGTTGCCCATGCTCGCTTCTGACGGGGCGTTCCCCATCTTTAAGGAATTCTTCTGTTGCTAAGCAACGTTGGTCACGTGTGATTTATTTATCTGAAAGACAAAAATGCAAAGATGATTTTTACATTCATTTTTCATTTATCTTATCTTCATACACATTGACAATTTTGTCATTTTAAACTTGTAAGCTTTTCTTTTACATTTACAGTATCCAAACACTAGTATGGAGACTCTTGGTATGCATATTAGTGAAGACCTGAGACTCTTGGTTAGGGCTGGGCGATATGGCAAAAAAAGTTATCACGATTTATTTTCTCAGATTGAACGATCTCGATTTTTAATCACGATCATGAATGATATAATGTAACCCCCCCCCCCCCCCAAAAAAAAAAATAAAAAATAAAAAATAAATAAATAAAGTAAAAAAATAAATAAATTACTTTTAAATTAAAAACAAAAAAACACTGATATAGGCTTAGGTCATAGGTCATAGGTCATTACACTGGCAGATAGGCTACTGCAATTTATTGATCTAATTTATTGCAATTGGTATCCCAAAAAGCATAAACTTTCAAATGAGTATAGCAGAAAAATGATACACATTAATTTCTGCCAGACAAGGTGAAATATGGTGTGATGCATACAATGTATGAGCATATTGTAATAACCTGCAAGTTTGTGTGATAATGATGTTTTGTATCTGTTAAGTTTCCTATAGGTTGCTATGTGCCTTTTGGGGGAATTAAGGGGTGGAGTTTAGGTGTGCCTGCTTGTGTGTGTGTGTGAGGTGCGAGAGAGTGAGTGTCAGAGAATTGGGAGAGAGACAGTAGCATTGCCGCTGTGTTGGAAGTTCTAAAAGCGAGAGTTGTGGCTAAAACAGCAACTCGTTCTTGTTGTAGGTGTCTACAATAAAGAAAGGGAAGTTTACCCTGTTAAACCGTGTCCAGCAGTAGGCTATCACAATACTTTAATTCAAGGTGAAATCAAATGCATTTATTGTTTCCATTCGCTCTGCAGGAGACTTTCATTTTAATGACGAGTTGATTTCATGTTAGACAAAGATAGTCTTTCCATCTGCATAAATACTATAGAGGACGGATGTCCAACACTCCTGGAGTTGAAGATGACAAAACGTCGGAAAAAAACTTTTATGTCTCGCATAAGGTTGAATGGGAACCGTAGTAGATAAACGTTGCAACCGCTGTGCCCCACTATTTCTCCCTTCCTCGCCTGTTTTACCGTCAACAACACTCTACAATTTAGTTATTTTTTAACGATCGCGCAAGACTTTCACTTGTGGAAGTGAACCAACATCTAACTATGGAATGCTCCCAGAATTTCCTAAAGACGATAGAAATGCGTGTGTCTTCATAAATACCCGAAACGACGGCTAAGTTCTCTCTGGTAAAGTTAGGCTTGCTCACAGCGGTGCAGGGAACTTGGATTGTTAGCAGCAGTTGGTGCGCACCTTTCCAACATGTAACGCACGTGATCGAGAAAATATGCGCACAGCTGATCACCGTGATCGAACTAAATTTGATCGCGATCCCTAATCGAGATCGCATAATCGCCCAGCCCTACTCTTGGTATGCATATTAGTGAAGACCTGATAAACCAGCTTAATTGTTCCCTTCCACAATTCACCCTGGCAGGTTGCGGCCATGTCCCAAAATGCAAATGTTAATTAAAAAAAGAGGAAAGTCCACACTTTACTGCTTTGCCGTTTCCTCAAGACAATGTGTGTCAAAATGGAAAAGAGGAAAAACAACACTTGCTGGATATTTACTTTTATTTTTTCTATAGGCATATTGCAAGTCTTTGTCTCTCGGGCCAGGGCTCGACTGGGGCCAAAAAATGGCCCGGGCATTTTTGGCTATGGGGGCCAACCATGATGTTATTCAATAACAACTACATGGCAAGCTAAAATAACATTGTTAGTTGGACACGTTGCATGAATAAGAGAGATTTCATTGGACTAGTCCAATATAATCCAGTACAATTATGAGTAAATTATGACCGCCTCAGGCCAAAAATGACACCCAATGTTACCCTTGGAACAAGTTATAACCTCACTGTAATGCTGAGCCGGGCAAACTACATTAAGACCCGAGGAACACATGTGGCCCCTTGGGCTATTTAATCTGGCCTGTGGAGCCTACCCAAAATAGGATAATTTCCCATTTAGCCACTGTGAATTAGATTATAGACCTGATTTGTCAAATTTGTTGTATTCATGAAGTATACTCCCCCCCCCTCCCCCTCTTTTAACCCTATATGTCCTCTCAAGAAAGTGGAGCTACTGGTTTGAGACTTGCTGATTATCTGGCATCAACACCCATCAACAGGTTGCCTGTCAGTCAAACCCAATGTGGCCCTACAGCCAAATTATTCCTCATCCCTGTTCTAATGGATCATTTCTTTTGGTACAACTTGGCAAACAAATAAGCAGGTACATATGCTAAGGTGACAATGAAAATGATATTTTCTCCTTTTTATTAATAAATAACTTGTGTTGAAAATAAAATTTAAAAGCCAAATGTTACCGTTTTTTATGATTGTTTAAACACTAAAATGAAATTTCCACACAATTTTCTAAATTCAAGTTACAAGTAAAACACTCCCTCAACCTTGCACACCATGTTTGTTTCACACTTTTTGCAAAACTCTATACACAGTTATATAAATAACACAGACACAGAAATCACTTTTCTGGTTTCGTATTTGCAATTGAAAGACACTGCCCTCCAAAAACCTGCACAAATGAATCCACTGAACAACATAGCCACTTACTGTAAACACACTCTCGTGCAAAATTGTAAGCGCAAGAAACATACACACTGCATATGTACATAGTTCTTCTATTCATGACAAATCTTTTCTAAAAATCTTTCTTTCTTTATTTCTTTCTCTATCTCTCCAAAAATGTACTATCACAGCAATATCAAGCATAGGTGTGGTCTTGTGTATTGCAGTTTATTCTTATCGTTTGTTATCTAAATTACCTCATACAATGTCTGGTAAAAGGTCAAGCAGTTGCCATTTCCCATATAGGGTTTTTTTTTTTTTTTTTTTACAAATATGTTTTGTATTATCAACATAAGCCCTATTCGCACGGGATTAGTATTACCTATGAACCTCTGGTAATTTGTAATAATTGCTGAGGATGTCTGTGATCTTAGTCCCGTGCGAATGCACCATGTCTGTAATTTGTAAAGTAAAAATTCCACCGAAAATTACCTACTGTATTTCGCCAAACACAGACGTCCTGTGATAATACTAGTCACGTGCGAATCTGCATCTCAGTGATTGGGCGGTGTTTGTTGTTTTTGTAGGGCGCCTTTTTTTCCGTTTTGTAGGGGCCAATTTTTTCCGTGTTCAGTAGGCTAATGGAGGCTGCCTTTGAAATTGTGAATGCCAATTTTGAGAGCATTTTAAGTGCAAAAAGTGTCTCTCTGCGAATTATATGGAGACAAATCCGCGGAAAGAGATCCACCAAAAGGACGAAATTTCGCAAGACTTTGATGTGGATGACGTGTAGCAGCATATATAATCTGGTTTCTAGCTTTGACATCATATCCGGGCCTTAATGTCAGTAAATTCGTGCAAAATGCAGACTTCGCTTATCCTGTGCGAATGCGCCACAAGAAACACAGAGGTGGGGAGGTAATTTACAAATTACCGACGTCCCCAGGTATTTGTAATCCCGTGCGAATAGGGCTATAGTGTGTAACTGACCGTAATATTGTCTGATCATGGGAAGACTGAGTTTACGAAATGATGCAAAATGGTGTTTTCATAATTGTGTGCATGTGTTTTGAATGAAGTGTATATGTTTTGACTGAAATGTGTCATATTGCAAACAATGTAGGAAAAAAGAAATCCTGTTTTCAAAATTTTGTCTAAACAATTGAAAAACCTGTAATATTTACTATAGTTTTTAAATTCTGGGAGGATAATCAAAACAAAGAAATACTAGCTTGGGAGAGAGACTGTGAGCTTGCTTTTCTGACAATTCAATAAACATGCAGTTATGGGAAATATTCTGACCACTCCACCCCACACAAAAAAAAAAAATGCTCACACTTAATTTGTTTCTTTGCCAATCACGTGCACTGCTACACTTTCTGAACCTTTCTACCATTTTGTGAAAATATGACCTGGCAAATGGCAAGTTTGTTGTCAAATGTTCATTAGAAGTTTTGATCAAAACAATTACTATTTTACATTAGGTTACCACTTATTGAAAACTTCTACTGAATTTTTGGTGACAAATTTGTAGTTTGCCACAAATCCCCAAAACTTTGCCAGAAGTTTGGGAGTTGGTAAGGAGGATACACTCACCTCAGTAAACTGTCCTTGCAGGTGTGTAGTCGTGGCGTTGCAGGACAGGTGAGGTGCTGTGACGACCGTAGTTGTGGCAGCGCAGGTGTGACAGGCGAGATGCTGTGAAGACCGCAGTTGTGGCGTTGCAGGACAGGTGAGATGTCGTCACCTGAAGACCGTAGTCGTCGTGTCACAGGACAGGTGAAGTGCCAAGAAGACAGTTGTCGTAGCGTCGCAGGACAGGTGAAGTGCTGGGAAGACAGTTGTCGTGGCGTCGCAGGACAGGTGAGATGTGGTGAAGATCAGCTGAGTGGGACGGTGCTCCTGTGGAGAGGTCTGCCTGTGCTGTGCTCACCAGCACCATTATATAGTCCTCAGCACTAGCCTGGACTGGCCAGCATCACCAGTCTGACCAGTACTACCCCCCCCCCCCTCCCCCCCGGGGTCACAAGCCCACTCCGTAAAGGTCAAACTGCCCGCAGCCCAGAGGTTAAACTGCTTTGTTAGGGAGAGGAACATTCCTGTCAGACTTTTTATGGAAGACAGGCCCAGCTATGAAGAGAATTAGACTGAGGATAATTATTTAATGTGTGTGTGTGTGTGTGTGTGTGTGTGTGTGTGTGTGTGTGTGTGTGTGTGTGTGTGTTTGCAATAATTGGTAGCCTACATGTTTGGAAAAGAAGGAGCCATATTAATAATTCATTCTACACTGATATTGTACAGTTTTTTATTCCCACTATTTATTAATTTTATAATAGAGCATTGTTTGTATTGAGAAAAAAATAGCATTCCAAATAAATAATGAAATGTTTGTGTGAGCTGAGAGTGTATCCAGTGCACTAGGCTACCTTCTTTTTTTGCTGTACTGTAGGCCTAATTGAAGGGAACTAACCAGTCATACTGACGGACACTCTAAACATTTATGCACTTAGACAATTTATAAATGTGGAAATGTGGAAGCAGTTGTCTGCTGCTTCAAAGCAATCAATAAAAATTGTAACTAAACACAAACAAACACCAAAACCAAACCAACAATCAACTAAACAAAGAAAGAGAAACCTGTCCAAGTAAGAAACGTAAGCTAAGAATGTTGTGTGAGGATGGAATGTCTGAGAGTGGTGCTGCAAATGCTCCAAATCAAAGTAAGAATGGCCTCCAAGGCTAGGTCATATAGGGACATAAAGAATTGCCACCAAGGCTGGGCCATATAGGGCCATAAAGTTTCCTTTAAAAACACAGTTCCTCCCCACAATAAACACCCTGCATTTCAAATGACCTAATCCTACATTTCAAATTACATTCACAAAACCCTAAATTCCTTTTGAAAAACTGAATAATCATCTCAGAAGTGGCCACAGTCCACTCAAAACTCATAGCAGCCATTAGACACTATATGACAACATCAGTAACACAGTATGCTGCTCCAAAAAAGTCATGCTGACTATCTGTAACATATGGACTGTATGGTCATTTGCTTAGAGTTTTGCAAAAAGAGTGAATTTAGTTTTGCAAAATGCAAATACCTAGGTGACAGTCGTCTATGGTTTTGTTAAAGGTAAAATCTACAAAATGAACACACACAGTACATTTTGTAGAATTGAGGATTTGATTCAGGCAATAGTGTTTAGTCCTGTAGCTTTTTGAGAAGAACTGGTGGATTGCAGGCCCGCAGGTGAGTTACAGTATCACATTTTTTTTTTACTCAAAATCCACCTTGATTTCTTTTTGTCCCATTTAAATTAATGAATTATTTAATTTATTTGACGTTAAAATGGGTTTGCATTAACACCGTTATTAACACGTTAAACTGACAGCACTAATGTGTTGTGTGCATGTGTATGATGTGTTCATACAGTATTTATGTTTTATATGTGATGTGTTTATATGTGTGTGTGTGATGTCTACGTGATTTGTTTATACTGTATGTGTGGGTGGGTGTCTGTGTGTGTGTGCATGTGTGTGTATTTCTGTGTGATGTGTTCACTATGTATTTGTTTAATAGGTCTATGTGTGTGTGTGATGTGTTTATATTTGTATAACACAGGGATATGTGTGTGTGTGATGTGCTTCTATGTACTTGCCGTTTGTGAGAGTGTGTGTGTGTGTGTGTGTGTGTGTGTGTGATGTATTAAAGCTGCTGAGAAATTGGCCTGTAAAGATTTGACAAGTAGTGTGTGTTTGCCAAAGAAAAGTGACAGTGATAATTGCCCACTATAAAGCCCCTTCTCTAAAGCCCTCAGACACACACACACACACACACACACACACACACACCTTTCTCTAAAGCCCTCAGGGTTAAGGGTGGAGAAGAGATGGACACACACAACACACACACACACACACACACACACACACACACCCTCACTAAAGCCTAGCCTTAAGCTCATGGGTGGGGGAGACTTAATCACGCATGCACACACACACACACACACACACATTTTTTTGTTTTGTCACTGCATTACAAATACTGAACATTACTTTTCAGGAGCTAAATATCCTGCGTGTCGTGTTATAATTTTTCAATGTTGTCTGAAGCCTTGTATGTGCAGTAGGGTCTGATGATGCTTACATGGATATTAAAAAATACTTCACATTTAATATGACCTTGTAGCAAACTTGGAAGCATCTATGCTTCCTTCAATATTGGGCAAAACCAATGTACCTTCAAAGGCAGTATTTTATGCATTTATTCATTTTGGACATGCCTTAATGCCTTGCTGCTCCAAATGCTTCCTTCAAAGGCACTTCTCCCACACCCTGACCTTCAACACGACAGCAGGAATCTACCCATGAAACCGGCCCCAGAATGGACGGCCCTTCACAAAGAGAGATGTGCTTACATGATATTTGCTGTTTATATTATGTAACTTTGCACTTTTGTGTCCATAAACTTGACACTTATCATACAGTATACAACCACTCTTTCATTCATTCATTTGTTCGTTCCGGTCTCAAGACATCCAATTCAATCATTTGGCGGGTTTACATGGACACTTCTAATCTGATTAGAAAGATTCCATGTGCATTCTATAGAACAGTATCCAAGGAGATGCATTCATAAATGCCTTCTGAAATGGAATATTGGGTTAAATAATCAGATTAGAAGTGTCCATGTAAACAGGGCTATAGACTTGTTTCACACCTGAACATTCCGACATTCCATGGTAGTAAACTGAACATTCTATCATTGAAATGCATTGGATTTATGCCTCTTTCTGACTTGAAAAAAATGGGTAATAACATTTCAAACATGTTTAAATTCACTTTCCTTCAAATAATACACATTTGAAGCACACAAATTGGGAGGTCCCGAATAAATTGAAGCTTCATGCACATAAATGTAAAACCACTTTTATCTACTCGGGACCTCCAAATTTGCGTGCTTCAAATGTGTATTATTTGAAAGAAAGTGAATTTAGACTTATTTTAAATATTATTACCCATTTTTTTCAAGTCAGAAAGAGGCATAAATCCAATGCATTTCAATGGTAGAATGTTCAGTTTACTACCATGGAATGCTTTTAGAACCTCGGAATGTTGAGGTGTGAAACAAGTCTATTGGCAGACGTGGGTTGGATAATGTCACTAGCAGATATACTGGTGGCAGACGTGGCTTGGACAATGTCACTAGGAGATATACTGGGCCAGCTGCACTAGTGATCATAAGCTGGGGTAGAAACAGGTCTTGGGCTGCCCCTCTGCACTTGCAGCTGGGGACTCTGCATAGTCAGCTTGTTAGAGCACAGGTGTTTGGAGTGGGGGGTGGGACAGCCAGGGGCGCTATGACAGACCCCCAAATATTTTAATATTCAATTCAATATTGTCTGGGCCCCCTGTCAGTGCCAGGACCTTAGAGTCATCTTAAACCTCATTATTCTCTTTATAAACTCATAAGCGTACCTCCCCACTAGACTTAGCCTGACAAGGCAGACTATAGCATGTATTGTATAGTCTGAGCACAAATGATAGACCGTGGCTCAAGAATCTGCGTTGTCTTTCAAACCGCTTCTGCTCATGATAGGCTGGTCCTATGACAACGGCTCTGACTACATCCAATCAGAGCAACAAAGAATCTGATTTAAACAATGGTAAGCCCGCCCATAGACTCCCTGCCCACCTAGCCATGTGATTGGTCACAAGCACACAACTCCCCTCCATGAACACCATGTACACTGCATGATTCTGAAACAGTCTGTCTCTCTAAGACCCACTCTCGTCCTGGCTGCTTGTTCAAGCGGAGAAGCTCTGCCATGGGCTGAGTATCAGAGACAACAATAACCTAAGCGGTGATGCAACCAACCTGAGAGTATCAGAGACAACAGTAGCCTAAGCAGCGATTTTAAAACAGCTTCTAAGCAGTGTCTATCAGATGCAATAGCAAAGACATCCAAACTGGTGTTAAGTACTCCATTTCCCCTCAGACTGTAGCACAGTGAACTCATGCATCTGCCTACACTGTTTATGTCTTGTGTCTTGTGTGAGCAATTCTTCTTGGCAGCCCTGTGCATTTTTTTTACTATTTGTATGTGTCAATATCTTACTATTTATTTTATTCTAATAGGGTATGTCTTTATTTTTTTAACTATTTAACCATTTGAAGTAAGAGTAAACCGCTGAAGTTTTCCAATACCCCTGTACATTTTCTCCTAGCTGTTATTGTGGGTCGTTATGGCGAGGGGCCTAAGGCTCATTGTGGGTCGTTATGTAATCAGGTGAGAGAATGCCCCCCAGGTCCATCCCCTCAATTCACACTCACTTCACAGAGCTGCTCACCTGCTATCATCACATCACCACTTTGTTTTTCTTTGCTTTCTTCACTCCTAAGACTTTCACCTCGAGCATTAATCTGAGGGGCAAACCACTCCACCGCCTCGGCTCCACCCTGAAATGACTGGTCAGCTTACTGTAGACTAACTTACTGAAGCTCATCACACTTTACCATTGTGTCTCCACCCTGAAATGACTGGTCAACTTACATTTGTACCTTGGAGCCTTGTTATGATGTGTCGAAGACTATCAGTGAAATCTGACTGTGTTCTTAATATGAAACATTTCTTGGACATGAATAATGACATACTGGGGAAGACAACAGTCAACGTTTAGTAGTGTGTTTGATACGTAGCATGTTAGCGATCATTGCCACAACAGATGCTGAATGTGTTTGTTTTATACAATCGTAGACTGCTGAGTCTATGACTAAGACAAGCCTGAATCGGCCCATTCCTGTATCTTCTCATTCCACCACCTGCACTTCTCTGACACTCTGACCCTTGACACGAGAGCAGTCAACTACTCTTGAAACATGCCCATAAACTGATATTGGGGGGTGGTGGTGGGGTTTAAAAAAAAAAAAAAAAAAAAAACATGCCCATAAACTGCTGAACGGACGCCCCTTCAACACAAGAGCAGTAATCTACCCATGAAACATGCCCTTAAAATACAGAACTGACGCCCCTTCAACACAAGAGCAGTAATCTACCCATGAAACATGCCCTTAAAATACAGAACTGACGCCCCTTCAAGACAAGAGCAGTAATCTACCCATGAAACATGCCCTTAAAATACAGAACTGACGCCCCTTCAAGACAAGAGCAGTAATCTACCCATGAAACATGCCCTTAAAATACAGAACTGACGCCCCTTCAAGACAAGAGCAGTAATCTACCCATGAAACATGCCCTTAAAATACAGAACTGACGCCCCTTCAAGACAAGAGCAGTAATCTA
>JAODXP020000032.1:25969411-25974411 GCA_027497455.2 Sardinella longiceps | reverse complement strand
CCTTTCACACACTAACACACATGGCTGTATAACCATTGGCCAAACATGCTCCAAGTTTCCGGGCATAAAGATTAGATGTGCAAAGATGACTGGAAGCCCTCATACTGATATTAGTATCACTGTGCCGTGTGCCCAGGAGCCAATCAGATATCAGTATCACTGTGTGGTGGAGACAGGAGCCAATCAAATATCAGTATCACTGTGTGGTGAAGACAGGAGCCAATTAGATATCAGTATCACTGTGTGTTGTGCACAGGAGCCAATCAAATATCAGTATCACTGTGTGGTGAAGACAGGAGCCAATCAAATATCAGTATCACTGTGTGGTGGAGACAGGAGCCAATTAGATATCAGTATCACTGTGTGTTGTGCCCAGGAGCCAATCAAATATCAGTATCACTGTGTGGTGAAGACAGGAGCCAATCAAATATCAGTATCACTGTGTGGTGAAGAGAGTAGCCTTATTCTAGCATAGTGAATTATATAATATGAAATGCAAAGGGCATCATCATTCTGAACTTAGGGGGGAAACCGTGCTGGTTTTAATGTTTTCTAGCGAGTGTCAACGTTAATTTCACCCAATATCAGAACTAGCTTGTTAGCTAACTCTCTGAGATTAGCATACGTTGTTGTGGTAAACAAAAGACGATCCTAAGCACAGATAAGCTAAGCTAAGTCCGCCCAAAAACTCCCTGTCCAGATACATTGTAATTAGCCAAACACCATGATGCCTGAATACAACCAAGAGCTTAACAGCCCAGAAACAGCTCAGATGCAATCGAGGTCTGAGCTATGGCTGGTGCCTAGACCTACTCGCTGAGCAAATTAAATTTGCTACCGCTAGAGTGTGTCTAGACTTCTAGGCTTACCAAATGGGTGGTGCATTATCAGTAATGGTGCTGCAGTGGTGTGTATTAAATGTAGCTTTGATGTCTTATGGTTTGTGTGTGTGTGTGTTCATTCAGTATGGTTGATGCCAGTGCTCTTGTATGCCTAAGACTAATGTCTCTGCAAAGAGACAATAACGATCAATTTACAGTAACTTACTATTTCAATTTTAGTTTAATCCTACTTTTAATCCCACCTTTTTATATCAAGGCAAGCAACCAGTCAGTTGGTACGCCTGTAATCAGGCATGGCGCCTGAATACTATTCAATTCAATTCAATTCAATTCAATTTTATTTGTATAGCGCACAAATACAGTACATTGTCTCGTGGCGCTTTACAGACAGTACGGGAAGCATCCATGAGAATCAGGCGCAAGGAAAAACTCCCTCGCTTTGTAAATAATTTGTTATGTAGGAAGAAACCTTGGGCAGATCCACGCCTCATGGACTCAGCCTACCTGCCTGGGGCCTAATAAAGTATCCGTAAAGTCTGATGCATAGATTGACCATGGTTGACACAAAACAGTATGAGTACTGAATGTAGTCAGAGATGATATGCACATAGTTTGTGTGACAGTCAGGGCCAAGGGATGGAGTCAGTAGTTGGAGTGTGGGATTAGTCAGTAATTGGAGTGGGATCAGAGTTCATTGGGTGTTGGTCGCCATCTAAGTAGTGGTCAGTAGTGGTCTAAGTACTATCAGGACTGCTGTAGTGGTGATGCAATGATGTGTGTTAAGTGATGTCTTGTGTGTGTGTGTGTGTGTGTGTGTGTGTGTGTGTGTGTGTGTGTGTTCAGTGTGATTGATGACTAATGTTTCTGCAAAGAGACAATAAAGCTCAATCTCTTTTCTACTGCATGGGTCGGTTATCTGTTTACAGGCTGTTTACAGGAAGCAAGACGGTTGGACTTTAGCACTGATATGAAATGGGTTAGGTTACTGTAATCAGTTAAATATTTACATCACATCGCTGCCTGATCTAGCCTACCTGCAGCTAGCAGACTGTGAGTGGTTGTGACGGTCACAGTAGATGGTGAGTGCACTGGATTGTTTACTAACTCATATAGATTGTTTATTTACTCATATAGCTTGTTTACTTACTCACATAGATTGTTTATTTATTCATATAACTTGTTTACTTACTAAGATAGCTTGTTTATTTACTCATATAACTTGTTTATTTACTCAGAGAGCTTGTTTATCTGCTTGTTTGATTGATATTAATTGAATGCCCTGAGAGAGGAAATATAGAAAAGACGTTATGGTCACTTATATGGTCCTCAAAGGGCTTTGGTGTATTTTGCCATTAATGGTGCCTTCCAGGCAGCACTGGGACAGTGGGTACAGGTTCCGGCATCATTCCTTTTCCTCCCTGTAACGACCACGCATAGAACAAAAGATTTTGTTCTAACAGATATCCAATGTTTCTGAGCGTCTACCCGATCTATCCTTTTTTATTTCTCAGTGGTGACGTACTGAACGTTACTTTTATCTGTTTTGTTATACTCCCTGTCTCCGAGACAAATTTCTCCCTGGTGAAGACTAATAAAGAAACCTAACCTTACCTAACTGCCTTCAAGACCAGCTTTAAAAAAACAAACAAAAAAAAACAAACAAACACCCGGGTGTGAATAATAAGGCCCGGGTGCCGGATGAGGCCCTCAACATAATTTCATGCGGCCCCGATTAAAAGGCTTGAAAGTAATTGTAGTGATACAAAAAATAGATTGTGTCACGTTTCCACAACGCAATCTTGGCAACTCCCTGTGAGGTGACTCATGGAACTGCTTACCAACAGGAAAATAGTACAATAGCTGGTGGCGCATCAGGACAGTGTTAGTAATTACTAGCCAGAGACACAGTAACCATCGGCATGGTTGAGGAAAATTCCAAAGCTTATGTGGCCCACCTCAAAAATGCGTGTGACTCCCCTGGGCTAGGTAACCTTATACAGTACATCTAGGGTTCTTATCTCTTTTGACAACCAAGTCAAATTAGGTTAGGTTAGGTAACTGTATTTGTACCCGAAGGTACAAATTTGGTTGCAGGTTAAAAAAGCTGTTACATTACCACAAGACATTTCCACAAGAGACATTACCACACAAAACAGTGACATAATAGTGACAACAGTGTCTAGACCTTGAGGCATGTATACAAATGATCTAATAAATAAATAAATAAATAAATAAATAGGTAAAATAGGTGCAGTCAATAAATTGAATAAGTTAGTGTGTTGTCTGAACTAGCTAGATTGCTATTTAACATTCTGATAGCTGAGGGAGCAAAACTACCTCTGTATCTCTTAGTAGATCCTATTCCCTCAAATAAAGATGCATTTGGGGCTAAATACTTTTTAAAATGTTGAACGCACATTATTGCCATTTCATGTTTTTTTTTTTTTTTTTAAATGAAAAGTGATTGGGGAAAAAGAAAAAAATAATGATTGGGGGAAAGAAAAAAACCCTCCGTAAAATGTTATTGTGTCTGTTCATACCATAATGAGCTGTTTCACATTGACAGACATTTAAAAGGAAATTGATTTGTTTTAAACAGATGTTTTACACTGACAGACAATTATTATATATTGTTATTTTTTTCTTTATCATTATTATTTCTTATTTGTTTTTAAAGCACATTGGATGACTATTGAGTATGGCAATGTGCTATATAAATAAACTTGAACTTGAACTCTGACAGATATGGAAAAGGAAATTGATGTTTTAAAGAGCTGTTTCACACTGACAGACATGGAAAAGGAAACTGTTTTGTTTTATAGAGCGGTTTCACATTGACAGACTTGGAAAAGGAAATTGATGTTTTAAACAGCTGTTTCACACTGACAGACATGGAAAAGGGTTTTTTTTAAAGAGCTGTTTCACAAACATGGAAAAGGGAATTGATTTGTTTTAAAGGGCTGTTTTACATTGACAGACACGGAAAAGGAAATGTATTTGTTTTTGACTATTGAGTATGACAATGTGCTATATAAATAAACTTGAACTTGAACTCTGACAGACATGGAAAAGGAAACTGTTTCGTTTTATAGAGTGGTTTCACTCTGCCAGATATGGAAAAGGAAATTGATGTTTTAAAGAGCTATTTCACTCTGACAGATATGGAAAAGGAAATTGATGTTTTAAAGAGCTATTTCACACTGACAGATGTGGAAAAGGAAATTGATGTTTTAAAGAGCTATTTCACTCTGACAGATATGGAAAAGGAAATTGATGTTTTAAAGAGCTGTTTCACTCTGACAGATATGGAAAAGGAAATTGATGTTTTAAAGAGCTATTTCACTCTGACAGATATGGAAAAGGAAATTGATGTTTTAAAGAGCTATTTCACTCTGACAGATATGGAAAAGGAAATTGATGTTTTAAAGAGCTATTTCACTCTGACAGATATGGAAAAGGAAATTGATGTTTTAAAGAGCTATTTCACTCTGACAGATATGGAAAAGGAAATTGATGTTTTAAAGAGCTATTTCACTCTGCCAGATATGGAAAAGGAAATTGGTGCCCTGGTGGTGGACAATGGTTCTGGAGTGACCAAAGCCGGCTTTGCTGAGAAAGACGCCCCCCAGTCTGTGTTCTCCTCTATCACTGGAAAACCCAGGCGACAGGTGAGGACACGTTTTCTGTGTGTGTGTGTGTGTGTGTGTGTGTGTGTGGGTGTGTGTGTGTGTGTTTGAGGCTTTGCTGAGAAAGACGCCCCCATTCTGTGTTCTCCTCTATCACTGGAAAACCCAGGCGACAGGTGAGGACACGTTTTCTGTGTGTGTGTGTGTGTGTGTGTGTGTGTGTGTGTGTGTGTGTGTGTGTGTGTGTGTGTGTGTGTTTGAGGCTTTGCTGAGAAAGACGCCCCAGTCTGTGTTCTCCTCTATCACTGGAAAACCCAGGCGACAGGTGAGGACACGTTTTCTGTGTGTGTGTGTGTGTGTGTGTGTGTGTGTGTGTTTGAGGCTTTGCTGAGAAAGACGCCCCCAGTCTGTGTTCTCCTCTATCACTGGAAAACCCAGGCGACAGGTGAGGACACATTTTCTCTCTCTCTCTCTCTGTGTGTGTGTGTGTAGAGTAAGGGTGGTAATATGGATGACCATCCATCGTTGGAAA
>JAODXP020000032.1:25876911-25964411 GCA_027497455.2 Sardinella longiceps | reverse complement strand
GTGAAACTATGAAGTGCAAGTATACAACACACCCAAACAAATACTCACACTCATACTCACACAGACACACACACAAACACACACTCTCCCACAAAAGTGGTGTAACTGCATTACGTTGCTTTGAGGTAATATGTAGATAAGGTCTATTTCATCAAGCAGATGAAAAACATTTCCTGGAAAAAGAACAAGCCTGTTCTAACCACAGATACCTGAAAGAATCTTGAATGTTGTGTACTTGAAACGGAACCTCACAGATGTTAGCATTAAACAGTGTTAACCTTCTATCTTTTTTGGCCATGGTACAGAAATGTGCATTGGGAAAAGTTCATGTAATGTTATAATTGAATAACTGATCAACTTCCACCAACATATGTAATTGGTTGTACTGGAGTTTTTTTTATTTTTGCATTTAGTTTTTGTTGTCAGGTCTGTTAAAAAAAAAAAAAAAACATGATAGATAGGCTACTCTTTCTCTTTTAGGAAAGACAAATGTGTTTTGAGCACTGATGAGATATAGACTTGTGTCTGTGTGTGCTTTTGTCCTTGGTGCACATTGGGGAGAGCCTGTTTAATAAACACACACACACACACAAACACACTTGGAGGAAGCTTGCGTGCCGTTTACTTGAAACACAATGTGTCTGATTGTACAAATTACAAATTGCATAGAGTCAAGTCATGTACTTTATATATCACATTTTAGCACAACAACACAGTTAATCCAAAGTTCATTACAGTGGAAGGGGGACTTTACTAACCACCACTAATGTGTAGCACCCACCTGGCCATTACAGCAGGCGCCAGAACACTCACCACACACCAGCTTGAGGTGGAGAGGAAGGGGGATCATATTACCACCAGCATGATGTTTTTTTATTGAGCACAAACCCTAGCTATCATTGCATAGAACCACCAGCATAATAGCCTGACTACCTATAGCACTGTAATTTCTCAAAGCGCATGGTTGACCTGCCTCCTTCTAATGCCTGGGTTTGCTACTGGTTGATGTTAGAAAATGTTAGAGAATGCTTTCTGAGTTCCCCATTTTTGGTTGGCAGTCGGCCAGACCTGCGACAGCAACGCCAAAGATGTTACGTCACTGGGAGGGCGTGCCAGGCTACCAGCATTAATGTTTTTATTGAGCACAAACCCTAACTATCATTGCATAGAACCACCAGCATAATGTTTTTTTTGTTGACCACAAACGCTAACTATCATTGCATAGAACCACCAGCATAATGTTTTTTTTTGTTGACCACAAACGCTAACTATCATTGCATAGACGCAGGTGTTACCAGCATGGTGTCTTTTATTGAGCACAAACGCTAACTATCATTGCATAGACGCAGGTGTTACCAGCATGATGTTTTTTATTGAGCACAAACCCTAACTATCATTGCATAGACTCAGATGTTACCAGCATGATGTCTTTTATTGAGCACAGAAACCCTAACTATCATTGCATAGACTCAGATGTTACCAGCATGATGTCTTTTATTGAGCACAGAAACCCTAACTATCATTGCATAGACGCAGGTGTTACCAGCATAATGTCTTTTATTGAGCACAAACCCTAACTATCATTGCATAGACGCAGATGTTACCAGCATGATGTCTTTTATTGAGCACAAACGCTAACTATCATTGCATAGACGCCGGTGTTACCAGCATGATGTCTTTTATTGAGCACAAACGCTAACTATCATTGCATAGACGCAGGTGTTACCAACATGATGTCTTTTATTGAGCACAAACGCTAACTATCATTGCATAGACTCAGATGTTACCAACATGATGTCTTTTATTGAGCACAAACGCTAACTATCATTGCATAGACTCAGATGTTACCAACATGATGTCTTTTGTTGACCACAAACGCTAACTATCATTGCATAGACGCAGGTGTTACCAGCATGGTGTCTTTTATTGAGCACAAACGCTAACTATCATTGCATAGACGCAGGTGTTACCAGCATGATGTTTTTTATTGAGCACACAAACACCTTTCTGTCACTGGCTCCTCACCTCATGTTGTGCTATTGTGACTTTTGTGTTTCTGATAACATACAGGTTCCTTATCATCTCAGTATCACGCTCTAGGGATAGTTATTAAAACTGCAGAGATGACAGATGATAAAACAGCAGTGGTTTCATCTATCAGTCATCAGCTGTCATCATTTCAGGGTGTGCCATAGTTCTATTATTACTGAGAAGATGCATTGTAGATGACGCTCCCTCTCACAACATTCCTTAGAATTCTCAGATTGGGAAGTTGGGGTTGGATAGATCTATGTGTAACAAAGTTAAAATGAGTGTTTATCTGAGGAGTTCACTGTAGCCACCCAACACACCAGAGCAGGACAACTGAATTATGAAAATAATTATTTTTATTAAATCAGAGTCTTCCGTTTCCGTTTCTGTTTCTTTTGTTTGTTTGCTAGTTAAAAAGTCAATTCAAAATCAGTCCAGGCACACAGGGCATAGCCCACAATCCAGCCACGTTGGAAGCAGGGGTGAACAGCACACACACAGTCACTGGGAAGGAGGAGCAGAGGAGAGTGATCCGGGCTCGCTGAGCGCACACACGCCGGACAGGTAGTGTGGGGGGAGGAGCCGATGACGTGGCCGCCAGAATCACAGCCCAGTCCTGCTTCGGCCCAGGGTCCAGGTCTCACTGGCGAGAGAGAAAGGAAGAGCTAATGGCGGCACACACACGCTATACTGTCAGAGCAACGGCACCACTTGTTCCAGAACTTAATACTTTCAGTGGCCAAGTCAAACAAAGTGTCACTGCAAATAGCACGGCAAATCAACAGATTCAGTGGGAGGCTAACACGCTATGTTTATGGCCACGGCAAAGCACACACGGCAAAGTGGTTTTCCATTCTATGTCTCCTTTAAAAGTGTTTTTCCATTCTATGTCCCCCCCCCCCCACACACACACACATACACTTTAACCCCTGTATACAAATAATCATGAAAGGTGGTGTCAGTGATGTTGGACATAACTTGTCTATAATGTTGGACATATGTGACGCTCCGGCTTTGCCGTGCCTGCATTTGCACCACGTATATAATTTCATGTTATAAATAATCCTAAAATGTGACTCCTCACTCATGGAAATTAAAGTAGAAAGTTGGATGACATCTCACTTTACAGGGTTGCTCAGAAAATGCTTATTGACATATTTAAAAAAAAAAAAATAAATAAATAAATTTTCGTAATTTCTTTGAAAACAACTCTGACGTCAATTCCTTTTCGCTTCAAGGGTATCCGAAATGTAGCCCTGTTATGAACACCTACCCCTTCGATGAAAGTGCCCTCCGCTTTCACGAGTGTCACTTCAAAATGAAGCTCACAGCTAACAAAGTGGAAGTCACTAGGGAGTGCTTGTTTGTTTGTTTGTGTTTGTTTGTGTGTGTGTTCACTTTGAAATACCTGTACTTATTTTGTAGCCCTTATTTCTAATGCAGTGGTGTCTGTCTGTTATGTGTCTGTATCAAGAACAAGTAGAGTGTGACACACAGATATGTTATTTCTGATGCAGTGGTGTCTGTCTGTTGTCTGTGTCTGTATCAAGAACAAGTAGAGTGTGACACACAGATATGGATAGTCATCAGTCAAAGAGTGTCTGTCATCACTTCACCAGAGACACAATAGAAGCAACGATGCTCCGCTTGAATCCTCTCTGATAGAAGCGCCTAAAGCAAGAGACACTGAGATAAGGACTCAGTGTCTGGCAACAGACTGGTTCTACTGGACCAGGCCATGGCAAAGAAAATAAATTTGTTATTTTCAATTTTCAATTATTAGGAACTTCTTTTATTTATTTTTTATTTTTATTTTTCTGGCGTAGTAATGCACCACAATGCATGCCCTGTTAAAACCCTCATTGAAACTCTTCCGATTCAAGGAAGCAAAGTTGTAAAAGTGAAACTATGAAGTGCAAGTATACAACACACCAGGGGCGCTGCTAGAAATTTTGGGCCCTATGACAAAAAATAATTTTGGGCCCCTCAAATATTGATTTCAATATAAAAAAATTATCTGGGCCCCCCTGTCAGTTAGCCTAGACTCTAGACGTACCCCTAGTGGTAGCAAATTTGAATTTGCACAGAGGTACGTCTAGAGGCCACTGATAGAAACCCGTTTTAGCCTTCCTCTGGAGGCGGATAACCAATCACAGCGCGGTATGTGTACAGGAAATCGTAAGGCGGGCTTTGTACGATGACGACAGCCCTGCTCAAACCAGAGCGGAATCGTCTTTGGCTTTGGACGAATTGCACTTGTCATTTTCTTTGAAAGTGAAACAAGAAAGTGCACTGAAGTTTTTCGTTCTGAAAAAGATGTCTTTGCCGTGTTACCGACGGGCTACGGGAAAAGTTTGATATACCAGCTGGTACCACTGGCCGGAACGCTAGCCTATTACGTGGAGAGGCAGTTTGAAAGACAACGCAATCACCCGCCCCTCCATTGAGGTACAGTCTATCAGTGGTCTTCAGACTATACATTCTTATGATATAGTCTGACGTGTCAGGCTACCTGTCAGTGCTGGGCCCTTAGAATCATCCTAACTTTCCCCCCCCTAACGGCGCCCCTGCAACACATCCAAACAAATACTCACACTCATACTCACACTCACACACACACACACACACACAAACACACACTCTCCCACAAAAGTGGTCTAACTGCATTATGTTGCTTTGAGGTAATATGTAGATAAGGTCTATTTCATCAAGCAGATGAAAAACATTTCCTGGAAAAAGAACAAATCTGATCTAACCACAGATACCTGAAAGAATCTTGAATGTTGTGTACTGGAAACGGAACCTCACAGATGTTGGCATTAAACAGTGTTAACCTTCTATCTTTTTTTGCCCATGGTACAGAAATGTGTGTAGCCGGTGGCGGTCCGCACCGCACACGGGTCTCGAACCCGTTACATGTGCATTGGGAAAAGTTAATCTAATGTTATAATTAAATAACAGATCAACTTCCACCAACATTTGTAGTTGTTATACTGGAGTTTTTGGTTTTTGCATCAGCTTACTTGACAAATGTTTACAAACAATATCTCTAAGGCCCGAATCACACACAAACTGCGCGTTCGCGGTGCGGGAGCGGGGCGGTCCGTAAGCGGTCCGTGAGCTGTGCCTGTGGGCTTGGGCATTCACACAAGAAATTGTCTCTGCGGTGTTCTGCGCGAAGCGGCTGCCCGAGCTCTGCATTCAAAATCTATGGACACCGCGCAAGTCCCGCTTACCGCGCTGAAAACGCTTGGAAAAATAGAACTTGTTTCTATTTCAAAAAAGCAGCGTGGGAGCTGCGCGGTTCACCGCTCAGAAACCGGACAGGAGCCGCGCAGAACACGCGTGCAGTCTGAATGAACTAACCTGTTAACATGTATTCTAAATGAAATCGCCCCAAAACCGCGCCCGCACCGCTTACGCGCCGCTCACGCACAGGTTTGTGTGTGAATCGGCCGTAAAGCATGAGTTGAGGCTGATAGATACTCCTTCTGTTTTAGGAAAGACAAAGATGTTTTGAACACTGATGAGACTCTTATGTTTGTGTGTTTCTGTTTTTCTGTTTTTGGTGCACAAGGGGGAAAGCCTGTTTAACTACAAACACCTGGAGGAGGCTTGCGTGCCATTTACTTGAAACAGAGTTTATCAACAGTGTGTCTCATTACTCAAATACCTAATATTTCAAGGAGTCATTCAAGCGTAGCTCTGTTACACAAGCCTGCCAACTGCACTTGTTTAGAAAGAATGTGACTGAAAAAAACGAAAGCAAGATTACTGGCGCCATTGACGCCAAATTCTACATTCTAGTAGCCGGGCTCCGCCCTACTGGTGACGCAACGCCTTCGGCTCAGCTACACACAGCAGGGCCACGACCTCGTTCAAGTACATTCACTGATCCCGCTACAGCGGGATCTCCACCCACTTTTTCGGGAACCAATCAACTTTGAGCAGCTCCAACGGCTCTCAGTCCTGTTCAAGCAATTCCCTTCGCGTCACATACGTCAGAGGAAAGAGTGGTATGATTGGTTTGGCTTCGGCACAGCATTTTCTAACATCGACCAGTAGAAAACCGATGCATTTCAGGGAGGCGGGTCAACCATGCGTTTTGAGAAACATTGTTATACGGGCTCTTGGTCAGACCAAAGTCTCGTAGAGCTTTGAAAGTCGATGGCAATCAGGCTAACATTCTAGTACAGGCAGCAGGCTCAGGACTATGCATGAATGACGCTGAACCATCACTTTCATAGGGATGAAGGTTATCAACATGATGATAGCATCCAAGCCATTACAGACTTGCTCAAAAGAATTAGAAAAAGTGAATTCTGCCCTCAATCCAGCTTAATTTGCTACTTTTTTCAGATGTGGTAGCACATTTCCTTGATAATTATTGCAATGGAGTAAGAGAATAGTTCAAGCTACAACTGCGTAATGTTGCCCCGCAGCACTAATAGAATATAACTTTTATTGTAAGTAAACAAAAAACACTTTCTGGAAAATTATTACAAGTAGGCTACTTGTAAAAAGAAGAGCCTGTTTAACCAGAGAGTTGTGAATTCTTACATAATATTATGTTCTTGCTTATTGTGCCTAGCCAACATTCTGTGGAGGTGGTGGTGAGTGACAGTGAGATAGGATTTGCCTTTAAGGCATTGTCAAGTGAGCAGATTTGATCTATTAGCAGTGGCAACACTAGTTTTCAAAAAAGGTTCTCAGGCAGCATACTGGCGCCAGCCAAAAATAGCGCTGTGAGAGTTCTGCCCAATGAACTCTCAGAGTTTGTGTTTACGTTAAAAGGGGGAATTTCCTTCTATTTCTTTCTATGGTCTTCTAGCTTTAGTTTGTGATATTCCAGATCACAGATCAAAAGGTTTTGAACAATTCAATCCAAATGAGTGTTTATTACAGACTCACAACAGGCTCCAAAAGTGAATACATGAAACCAAGTAGATTAGTGGGGGAAAAAAATAATGGATTTTGATTGTTCTTAACTTTCTTCCTTCTATTTCACACCAACAAAGGCTGGGAATCTTATTGTTTCTAGCTCATTACAAAAAGTATTTACGTTTTAAACCACAAAAGGTAAATGATTAGTAAATATATGAATCATTAAAAACTACCCACTGTTCCTTAACTGTGATTTAACAGTAAATCCTATATGACTCAGTATGTGTTAAAGGGACCATTATGCTTTTTCCAAGCTAACTTTTTTAGCTCCAATGTTCAGAACAGACTGTTTCTCATGGGCGTGTGCACCACGTAACTAGACACCTGCAGGGAGTATTTCCCCTGTAGCCTATGACAGACCACCCCTCAATTGATCATTTTCATTGTTCTCAGCTGCAAAGTACCTGCCAACTTCTCTACGTGGCTGCCAATGTGTAGGACCCCACCAGGGGGTCAAGAATGCGCAGATTAGCGGCGGCACTTTAGCATCGCCATATTTAAGTATGGAGTCACAATCCGAACCATGGCATGCACGAGAGTCATGCTTGGCACGAGCACTCATGCACTTACAAGTTGGTGGGCGGTTACATGCGAAATGTTATTTCTCCGGGGAGAGTAAAAGCAATATTTCATGATCTCTGGTTACTCTTTGCTTATTTCTTGAGGAGCTTGTGAAAAAAAGTGTACTGTCATTAATGCTATAAAAACTTCAGGCACGTTCTCGACAGAACTTTCTTCCTCGTGTTGTATGACAAACAAACTAGGTGCATTATCACCACCGTCTGGACTGAAGGACTACTGTTTTTGCAAAGAGATTCAACGTGAGTCCATGCGTCATTTCCAACTTTGGAACTTTGCGCATGGGCAGCATGGGCATAGCCTGGTCTGTTACCTCCAGTGTTCACAATGGCGTTGACTGTCAATTCACCGCATTTACTAGCCTAGCCTCGGCCATTCAATTCTATGGAGGGCGGGACTTAGTCGTTGTCTCCAGTTTATATATAACCTCCTTGGACCCCACTCACCTTACCCTGTGACATATGTAGCTAGAAAAATTCTAGAGGCAGTATAGACACAGATCCTTCAGGAGCCAGATATGTCATGGTAGTTCATGTCTATGGGAGCAAATTGGAGTCATCCGAGCTAGCAGCTACTAGCATAGCCATGCCCTCCCAGTGAGCTGCCACCCTAATCAGTGGCAGCTAGCACCCCAAGCAGTCAACCTCCTTAGATGCAAAATCCACGTAAAGCTAGATAGCGCAAATTTTATTTTTTGTATTTTTGTACACCATAGACATTGATATGTATTGTATGATTTTGACATGATCTAAAAAAAAAATAAAAAAAAAAATAAAAAAAAACTTCAGCACATTAACAGACTTGGTGCACATGTGATTAAAAGTTCATTTTCTACGGAATGGAGAGTCACATAGTCTTGACAATAATATGAAATGGGGCAGGGGGCTTTGGAGATCACAAATCATGTCCAAAATGTACATCCATTACTCAGAAAAATAAGGCTTTTAAAATTTCGGTGGAATTCTTGGATTCTCTCATAGACTTCAATGTTACAGAATGAGCACTTCCACTGCATAAATTCGAGCGCCGCCCAGAACTTCCTTATTTGGCATTAGCCTCATGACTCCAGGAAGTGGGTCCTCATGATTTATCTCCGTAAACAACGATCTCTGGTATAGACCCAAGAAAAGCCATAAAAAGTGATTTTTCATAATATGGGACCTTTAAACATCAATGCAGTTTGTAACAATTCATAAGTTTAATTAATATGTTGTGGTTTAAACATTGTATATTCATGTACCCTTATTGTAGCCTAGAACTCTAGACGTACCCCTAGCGGTAGCAAATTTGAATTTGCTCTGGCGTGTCAGGCTACCCTTATTGTAAAGTGGTACCCTGTGCAGGGGCGGTCCTACCGTCTTTGGTGCCCTGGGCGAACACCTTATCTGCCCCCCCCCCCTCCTAAAAAAAATAAAAATATTATAAAATAAAATATAAAAATGACGCAGCACACCTCATCACATTATCATGGCCGAGAACAAGAGGATAAAAATGACAAAACAAAGTTATATAGCCATTGCTGCTAATTTCCATTTTTTTCTATTTTTTGCACAACTCTTACGCCCCAGTAGCTATTAGTTACTCTACTATATGCATGTCTAGCTTCTACAGCAAAGGAGAAGATCTGAACCCCAAACCCCTCTCCTTTCTTGTGTGTAAGACTTCAGCACTGAAGTCTGAAAGAAGGCAAACCTCAAGGGATTTGGGGTGTTCATTTTCTGCAAATGGGTGATAGAAAACTCTTCTGTTCAAATTATAGGTCTACATCATAATGTGTAGTGATTGTTTTGGTTTAGTTTTATTTTTTGAGCTCTTGGTTATTAGATGGAACTCCAGCAGCCAAGTTTATAACACACCAGATAAAGATATTTCAAAATGGGGTGCAATCTTTACACTGAAATTGAACGCCCTCATTCTCAAGCAAATACATTACAAGTGGCACCAATGCATGCGTCTGGGTGTCTACTTTAATTTGATACTTCTATTGTAGGCGCAGATATACCAGTAACATAGCTTCCGAAAGACGGAAGATGAAACAAAACCGGATCACCCGCGATTATAATTTTCGGCGCTCGCGTACGCAATAATAATTTAAAAAACTTGAGTGCCGTGATGCCGCCCTCGACGATGGCGCCCTGGGCGACCGCCCATATCGCCCATGCCAGAAACCGCTCCTGACCCTGTGCAACTAAGAATGCTGAAACCTTAGGTTGTGTAAATAAATACCATCTGGGACTGTGCCCAGTCCTTCAGCCAGGAGCGGTTTCTGGCATGGGCGATATGGGCGGTCGCCCAGGGCGCCATCGTCGAGAGGGCGGCATCACGGGCACTCCGAATTTGGTATCAAATTAAAGTAGACACCCAGACGCATGCATTGGTGCCACTTGTAATGTATTTGCTTGAGAATGAGGGCGTTCAATTTCAGTGTAAAATTTCCCCATTTTGAAATATCTTTATCTGGTGTGTTATAAACTTGGCTGCTGGAGTTCCATCTAATAACCAAGAGCTCAAAAAATAAAAATAAACCAAAACAATCACTACACATTATGATATAGACCTATAATTTGAACAGAAGAGTTTTCTATCACCCATTTGCAGAAAATGAACACCCCAAATCCCTTAAGGTTTGCCTTCTTTCAGACTTCAGTGCTGAAGTCTCACATACAAGAAAGGGGAGGGGTTTGGGGTTCAGATCTTGTCCTTTGCTGTAGAAGCTAGACATGCATATGGTAGAGTAACTAATAGCTACTGGGGCGTAAGAGTTGTGCAAAAAATAGAAAAAAATGGAAATTAGCAGCAATGGCTATATAACTTTGTTTTGTCATTTTTATCCTCTTGTTCTCGGCCATGATAATGTGATGAGGTGTGCTGCGTCATTTTTATATTTTATTTTATAATATTTTTATTTTTTTTTGGAGGGGGGGGGGGGGGCAGATAAGGTGTTCGCCCAGGGCACCAAAGACGGTAGGACCGCCCCTGCCTTCAGCTATTAGAAAAATGAGGTGTGGTTAAGTGGAAAAACTCAGCAGTCATGCTAAACTGGTCACAGAGTAGGCCAACATCCGCAATCTGAACGTGCAGAGGTAAGGATTATTTTATTCACCCTTTTACCACATCAAAATAATGTTCAATCACAACGTGAAACAATCGTCCACTTTCACTGCCCAGATGGAAAATATAGGTTTGCAATTAGCCTCCGCAACACATGTTATGTGTGTGAAAGGTTATTTTACACATTTTGAATTGATGGGCTCTGTATGGTCATGAATGGCATGCGCACAAATCAGTCAAATCGATAGTTTTGAGCATGCAAATCCAAGCGGTAATGTGGATAATCTTTTCCGCAAGAAATGAAGGGCGACATGTTGTTGGTGAGTAGAACATTCTTTTACTTGCTGTGCTGCCCTGGTTCCAACCTGCACCCGTTTCATTTTAGGAATTAATCCTATGGGTCAGGCAAGCAGCTCCGTGCACAATGAATGACAAAAAACAAAATAGCGAAATGTTTAACTTCACTTTGCGTCTAGGAAATAACGTGATTATATGTGTTGGTTTATAATTAGCCTATTCAACGGTAATGCATTATTAGGCTATTTATGTGAAGTGTTACTTTACACATTTTAAATTGATGGGCTTTGTATGATCAAGAGAGGCCTGCGCAGTCAATCGATTGTTTTGGTGAGCTTGCAAATTCGTAGCCTACTATAAGACAGTAGAGGTGATGTTAAATTACGCACAAGAACATTGTTTTCTTGCATCCAAATAGTTTGGTCTGAAACTACCTCAAAACAATCTGTCAAAATAATTTTCTCAAGGGAGAAATCCCTAGTAGACAGCAGCAAGCCATTTCGGAAACAGCAAGTATTTTTGCCGACTCAAAATATTCTCTTCCAATTATTACGAATGATTTCAAAACATAATATTGTAACAATATTGCCAATAACTGACAATAGCCTTTTTACTTGCAGGGGATCACTTCACTATAATAATAATAATAATATGATTATGATTATGATTATTATTATTATTATTATTATTATTATTATTATTATTATTATTATTATTATTATTTAAAAAGATAATAATAATGAACACTTTTATAGACAAAGTTACATAACACAGTTATAATTTTTTCCTATGCATTTCTATTGGTGATGGTCATTACCCATTCAGAGGGTTGATGAAAAATAAACACAAGACTTGTGTTTTCCATGCAATAAGGTAATGTTTCTTCAGACTTCAGACAAAATGGCCAGAAATCATATGAGCCTACCCCAGCTATCCTTCAGAATAGGGAGGGTGCCTAAATGGTGCCCTGATTGTGCCAATGAAAGGACATCACAGAGGCTTTGTTTCCCAGTGAAGTGTGTGGATACTACACATAGCACAATGTAGCATTCATACATTAATGCACCTCTCTATTCTGAAGGGAAATTGAGGTAGCATCATGATTTGTTTGGCTGTTTTGATGTCTCGGGTTCTCAACAAACTGTCCTTACTGCAACATACGTCCTTAGGTAATGACAATACGTATATGACGTAGATGATATCAAAGGAGGTGCTATAATGTAGAATTGTGCATTTTAAGTGACTGGCATCATGTGATGTTTTTCACAATTAAAAAGTGGTATTCACTGCCATTGCAAAGGCTATTATGGAAAACTGGATAACACAACATGCATTACAGGCATAGGTTGTAAGTGTTTCCCACTGAAAATGTAAAATGATATTTCCACATTGTGTTATTTTATGATCTATTGTAGTTAACTTTGTTGTTTATATACTTCTTCTATTTTATGTTCTGATCTTATGATTCCATCCTACTCAGATGGCACATCGTATTTATACTTTGGACCAAGGATGCTTTGGGAAGGTATACAAGAGTACTTACAAACACCAGGTGGCTGCTATCAAAAAGGTTCCAGTGGACAAGCTCAACAAAAGAGACAGGGAGAGAGAGCGCGAAGTTTATCGGTGAGCAAGGTCCTCAAAGTCTTTTAGAATACCACCTCTGCATTATAAATCATGCCAGGGGAGAAATAATGTCAAAGTAGATGTAGGTGTGGATATTTGATTTATGGCTGTCATATATCTTGTCTGTTTGATATCCTTTAAGCAGAACAATCAGCAGGGACTCTGTAGCGCTACAGTAATAACCTACAAGTTTGTGTGATAATGATGTTTTGTTATCTGATGTTAAGTTTCCTAGGTTGCTATGTGCCTTTTTGGGGAATTAAGGGGTGGAGTTTAGGTGTGTGTGTGTGTGTGTGTGTGTGTGTGTGTGTGTGTGTGTGTGTGTGTGTGTGTGTGTGTGTGTGTGTGTGAGGTAATAAGGAGTGTAAAAATTTGGACACAGTGAACTTTAACGTACTCGTCGGACACGGTATGTCAGATTCAAGTGAAACTTGGTGTACATGACATCTAGATGCTGCTGATACTAAATTGCTAAAGGATTTTTGATATCTTGTATTATGTTGGAATAACATTATTATGAAAATTTATGATTTTGATTGCACATTACGAAACAGGAAGTGTGTCATAAAATCACACTGCATTAACCGTTCGGTCTGAAACTTCACAGGTTCATAGATGGTATGACTGTGATGATATCTACACACCCCGTGGGCGTGCCTGTTGTAGCGCCACCACCTGATCAAGCAGGAAATGTGCCAGAAATTGACAATACTTTACCCGATTGATCTGAAACTACACTGATTCATAGATAGTATGACTGTGATGATATCTAGACACCCAATGGACGTGACTGTTATGGTGCCACCACCTGGTCAAGCAGGAAATGTGCCAGAAATTGACAACACTTTAACCGATTGATCTGAAACTTTACTGATTCATAGATAGTATGCCAGTGATGATAGCTAGACACCCCGTGGGCATGACTGTTATAGCGCCACCACCTGGTCAAGCAGGAAATGTGCCAGAAATTGACAAAGCTTTAACAGGTTGATCTGAAACGTCACTGGTTCATAGCTGGTATGACTGTGATGATAACTAGACACTGTGTGGACATGCCTGTTATAGCGCCACCACCTGGTCAAGCAGGAAATGTGCCAGAAATTCTGTGAGAGAGTGTGTAAGAGCTAGAACAGTGTTAGTGAATGAGAGAGACAGTGTGAGTGTGAGATTGTAAAAGGGAGAGTGAGTAATTGTGTGTGTGTATGTGTGTGTGACAGAGAATGTGTGTATGTGAGAGAGTGTGAGAATGACTGAGAGAGGGAGAGCACAACTATTGCGAGTGAATGTGTGTGCATACTTTTGTGACTGTATGTGCATGCATGCATATATAGTTGGGTGGCGTTGTCTTTTTGACGTTCTATGTCACTTTGCGGTATGTGTTCTTTGCGGTGCACCTGGTGCGAGGGCCCATCATCGCCAGTGACGATAGCGGCTTTAATTATTATTATTATTATTATTAGCGTGCATGAAAATGTACTCTACTGTTCTTCGGTTTCTTCTTATTTTAATTAGAGTGCATGAAAATGCTCTCTATTGTTCTTCCTTTTCTTCTTCTTATTCTTTAAAGGAATATACCGGAGTGAATTCAAGCATAGTCCTGATGAAAGAGCTTGCTAAATGCGCTAGTTAGCGAGTGGAACAAAATAACAAAATAATTTGGTACAGCACAGACCGAACGCGAACGCAGAAGCGAACAGGCACTTTACACTGAATGAAAGAAGTTATCCTTATCCCGGTTGGGGTACTATTTTCATATGAAAGATCCGCAAGGCTGCAGGGCCGTAGCTACCATAGAGGACACTGAGGTCATGACCTCAGTAGTTTTTCAAGAGTTGGTGAAGGTTTGATAAGGTCTGAGTTCTTCAGATAGGCCTATCTAACATCTTAAAAGAGATTGTTAAACATCGCAAATGGGCACCTGCCTATTTCTTGAACCAAGACAGAATGTTAGAAATCGCTATTAAAGGTGCCATGCCACACCACTACAGGGTATTTAAATTGTTCTTTGAGGTCTACAAATAGGGTATGCGACTTCACTTGGACTGAGAACGGTCCAAGGAGACCGTAATTCGATCGTTTGCAGAGTGTAGGAATAGCCTTCGAAAATTTCATGTGGTTCTTCCGTTTTTTTTTCCACTGTGATGGGCTGCGCTCTGATTCGCTGCTGAAGCTGACGGTGTAAAGCACATGGGCTGAATATTTACATTATTTTTAATTGCGAATTGCGAGGTATGAAAAAAAAAACCTTGGAATATTATCATGAAATCGAGAAAGAGGATATCTGCACCAACCTAGCTTGCAGATTGTAAACGGCCACTTTGCAAAGGTAAGCTTACTACATAGTCAGGATGTCACAGTAGCCAACATAATCAGATACTTATTGCAAGAGTAGCCGACTGTTTGCCTATCCAGTCAGATTAACGTTACACTTACCAAGACTGTTGAATTTGCCAAGTTGACAAGTTCTTCCCAAAATATACAGGACACTGAATAAATGATGGACTAGCAGGTAGATGAGTTAACAGTTTGCTAAACTCATAGCCAAAGCTAAACTCACTAACGTCTTGATATTGAGTTAAAACTAAAAATAGTTGCCTGTTACCATTTCATGGATATTCCTTCTTTTTCGCGAGTATTTCAAGGGGCGGGCTTTAGTCAAATACAGGAGCGCATGGATTGGGCGATAATTCTCCTCAGTCAGCCAATGGCTGTAACGTGGTCTATACTACGTTGCACAGACCATGGATTCAAATTGACCTAATTTCTCCGCTATTTCTTTTAATGGGCTATTGCCGATAGCGAAGACAGTATTACATTTTCACATGCACGGTGTAACTCGGAGTCATATAGACCTATTCTATACCAAAAGCAACAGGTAAAAACGGTTTTGTGTGGCGGGGCACCTTTAATAGAATAAGCGCTTCAAATGCGATGAATTTATGTTCAAACCTGAGACTGTCACAAATAGCCTAAATGCACTGCTTGCATTTATTGGGAGACTTGAAGATACAATGCTTCTGCGTCATCTGCTGGAATTAGCTGGTAAACTCCACAAAGATAACACATGTTAACCTCAACTGACAAAGCTGAAGATGCTGTCCCCGCAACTCTCCCGCAAGTTTGTTTTGGACTTGGAGAGATAGACGGCAGCTGACCTGTACGTAGATCTCCCACAATTGACTGATAATAAGTCGTAATCATCCGTAACAGCGCAAACAGTCTTTCAAAAATGCATTTCACACCATAGGCTATGTTGACTGAGCCCTTACAGCCCTGCCCACAGAAAACAGCCATTGTCTGGGGCTGGCTTAATTACAACTGAGTTTAAAATGTTTTTATAATCTGAAGTTAGGGTAATATTTAGAGGAATTATTTGCAGATTAAAATACAAGATTGCAATTAGAGGCCTGCGCGGTACTAGATTTTCTGTCCCGCTCCCACCCGCTCCCGCAGCAGTCCATCCCGCGCCCGCCCGCACCCGCAATGAAAATTATTTTTTTGTCCCGCTCCCACCCGCACCTATACAATCCCGTCCCGCTCCCGCCCGCAAAAATACCGCAAGCATATAAGCGGTCGCTCCGGGCCCACGGCTAACTGGGACCCACTTTTGGCCAAATCTGTCTTGCTGAATTGTTGTAATTGATGATGATGCTCATTTGTACTAGTTGCTGGGGTAAATACAATAAATATGCCGCTGGTCCATAGATTGCACTCCAATGCCCTCTTACGCAATAAATTAAATAGCCTGCAACAGGCATTCTTCCTCTAATGCTACACTGTTACATTTTAAAAGCGAAACTGATGCTACAGCCAGTAACCTATATGGTGCTAAATGTTTAAGTATTAGGGGAGGTTTAGGGCAACTTTTTATTTTGATTTAATTTTGCGGGACTGCCGTGAACCATCTGCTTTTACCGCACCCGCGAAAGTCTCTCTCTGCTCCCGCCCGCGACCGCAAGCGGAGCTCATCAATCGTCCCGCGCCGCATACTTCTGCGTTGGGTCCCGCGGGTCCTGCGGGATTCCCGCGGGAGTGCAGGGCTCTAATTGCAATATTTGATACTGATTTATATTTCTTATGCTGATTTGTCATTTGATGCATGATCTTCAATTAATTTGAATTTAATTTTGTGCACATACTATAGATGTTGGTTTATAGGCCTCTGAGACGGAGTACCGTCACTACGGTTGAGTATGCGCTCCGGACTGCCATACCAATGAGCCTGGCTCTTTGGTGTTGCGGTCAAGTCGCACGTTTAGCACCCCGGAGACCCGGGTTCGAGACCGGGTGGGGTCACTGTTCTCTCCCTTCGCTACTTATGGTGTCAGAAGTGGGATGGCGACTGTGAGGTCAATGTAGCCAATGTGTGAGCTGTATGAGGGACCTCCAGGATAGGTTGACCCTGGTGTGAGGGACCCCAGAGATGGGTGAAGCACTAGAATGTGGGGCGCCCTGGGATGGGAGAAGTACGGCTGGTGGATGCGTGAGGGACGCTTGTATGCTGCGCTTCCCGAAGGGGAAGGTAGTGTGACGGAGTACCGTCACTACCGTCCATACCAATGAGCCTGGCTCTTTGGCGTTGCAGTCAAGTCACATGTTTAGCTCCCCGGAGACTCGGGTTCGCGACCGGGTGGGGTCACTGTTCTCTCCCTTCGCTACAGCCTCATGCCACATACTGTATGTATTATGTAACAGGAGTAGTAGCCTTTTGCCAGTATTACCATGGTCTTCAAGCTGGGGACAATACTTTTTGGTGCAAAATCACATTTATAAGCATACCTAACATGGAGCATTGTTGAGAGTGGTGTATGAATGCATATAATGAGTTATCCAAGAGGTGGCGCTGTTGTATAGGATGGATTTACGCAGGGATATATAAGGGGGATGTTACCATTTCTCGCTCTCTCTGTACTTGCTGCTCACAGGAGCAATATGTGTTCGGTAGCAATAAACTATGCCAAGTTTGGCTGAAGAAAGTGGAAGACCTGTTCATTCTTTGGAATTATTATTCCGCAGTGCTAAACAAGAAAGGAGTCTATCTATCAACAAGCACTCTCAAAATATTCAATGGCATTCGATAGCCATTGATTGATTGTTATAACAGCCTGTTAAAATGCACCAGAATGCAGGAAATTGCATCAGAATTTTTACAAATTCCTGGCGGAGAACCGCATGGTGCACTATGAAATTTTCCCCGTTGTAAACCATTTTTGACCTCGGTATTTGAAAAATCCTGGCTCCAGCCCTGCAAGTATGGTTGAAGATTGCGCACATCCCAACTAGGTGCAAGACAAGGCCCTGCAAGGCTGCATTCTAAAGAGCATTGATATAGAATGCTGGTGAAACCTTTTAACTCAACAATGCCTCAGGTGTCTTGTTATCAAGAATTAACGGACACCCTGACAGCCAATCAGAAAACAGTATTCCATTCCACCGGGTGATAATGCTTTGTAAGTTTTAACTTTGTAACTTTTTTACTTTTGATAAAATGACGATTTTGAAAAATTCCCATAGAGTTAACCTTGGACTGTCTTACAGTGGGCTACAGTGAGTGACATCACACTAGGGCCTTAGCCAATCATCTTGACCTATGCAAATATCCAACCGGTGATAATTAGTGGTGACATGATTTGGCCAGCTGCTCCAATGGCCATTTTTCAAACCTACAGTGTAGCTCCGGAGTAAGTTTAAACATAGCCCTGTTGCACGAGCCTAACTGCAATATATTTTGCACAACATGAAAGAATTTCGAACAGCATAGACCTGAGGATCTGAGCCAAGCCCGGGCCGGATTTGGCCTGCGGGCCAGGAGTTTGAGACCCCTGCAATAGGCCATTAGCCAATCAGAATTCTTTGCCTGATTTTCTGCCCTGCTGCACCAACTTTTACTTTTTAAACTGAAGAACAACCTTCAGTTGTATTAAGACTACAGATCATGTTCCTGTTTCCTCTGCCTTCTACCAAAATAAAAGTCTTCACTACAATAAACCATGATTAACTAATTTAACTGTTTAAAATTTTTATCTGTTCAGCCATTTAAACTGTTTGTTGTGAACTATGCATCCAGGCAACTACATTATTCTATGGCCCAGTCCAGGAGCGGTTTCTGACATGGGCGATATGGGCGGTCGCCCAGGGCGCCATCGTCGAGAGGGCGGCATCACGGGCACTCCGAAGTTTTTTTTTAATTATTATTGCGTACGCGAGCGCCGAAAATTATAATCGCGGGTGATCCGGTTTTGTTTCATCTTCCGTCTTTCGGAAGCTTTGTTACTGGTATATCTGCGCCTACAATAGAAGTATTTGGTATCAAATTAAAGTAGACATCCAGACGCATGCATTGGTGCCACTTGTAATGTATTTGCTTGAGAATGAGGGCGTTCAATTTCAGTGTAAAGATTGCACCCCATTTTGAAATATCTTTATCTGGTGTTATAAACTTGGCTGCTGGAGTTCCATCTAATAACCAAGAGCTCAAAAAATAAAAATAAACCAAAACAATCACTACACATTATGATATAGACCTATAATTTGAACAGAAGAGTTTTCTATCACCCATTTGCAGAAAATGAACACCCCAAATCCCTTAAGGTTTGCCTTCTTTCAGACTTCAGTGCTGAAGTCTTACACACAAGAAAGGAGAGGGGTTTGGGGTTCAGATCTTCTCCTTTGCTGTAGAAGCTGGACATGCATATGGTAGAGTAACTAATAGCTACTGGGGCGTAAGAGTTGTGCAAAAAATAGAAAAAAATGGAAATTAGCAGCAATGGCTATATAACTTTGTTTTGTCATTTTTATGCTCTTGTTCTCGGCCATGATAATGTGATGAGGTGTGCTGCGTCATTTTTATATTTTATTTTTTTTTTTAGGAGGGAGGGAGGGAGGGAGGGGGGGGGGGACCAGATAAGGTGTTCGCCCAGGGCACCAAAGACGGTAGGACCGCCCCTGGTCCAGTCCCATTTCTCTTCGCTAAGAAACGTCTTCACCTGTTTTATGCATGCCTCTATCGTTAAGACTGAATGGATATAAGGCTCTTAACCGGGGTAAACTGTTCAAAAGCCATCATCGACAAATTATCATTGAGAAAATCATCCATATGCAAGTGCGTCATTTTAGCCGGGGACGCCGGGGATATGTCCCAGGGACTTTTTGTCATGACAGATTTTGTCCCCAGCACTATTGACAATTGAAAATAACATATCGTTAACACAAAATCTCTAAGCATGGTACGTAAATGCCAGGGCA
Source organism: Sardinella longiceps (assembly GCA_027497455.2). Taxonomy (NCBI): domain Eukaryota; kingdom Metazoa; phylum Chordata; class Actinopteri; order Clupeiformes; family Clupeidae; genus Sardinella; species Sardinella longiceps. Next base: position 25,944,638 of record JAODXP020000032.1, on the reverse strand, counting down.
ACGATATCCACGCGAGTGCAAGGAAAGTTGTCTGCTTGCGCAATTAATTGTAACGATGGATCAGCAGTTGCGCTCATATTGAATTCCTCCACTGCCAGAGAATTTTCAAAAATAAAGCCAATCTCACTAAGGCAAAAAAAAAAAAAAAAAAAAAAAGGTAAGGTCTAAACAACAGCTGTGCTCATCTTGGTGTAAAACAAAGCAGATTTTCCCTAGGCCTTATGCGCAAATTCTAACATTTACTTTGTGGTAAGTAGCCTATCTCAGTGAGTGTAGATCATGTTACTTAGCCTACTGTACAAGATCAGACATAGACTACTTCAGCCTAGGCTAAAGTCTGAATCGAAGACTAGTCACTTTGGAGAAGTTATAGGAAGTTACCGCAAGCTTTTCTTTGAAGACATCAGCTGGTGAAGTATTGCGTCTTTTAACCGTTCAGCCCGACGTTTGTTGACCAAGAGATTAACGTTTTGTTTGGGACTTATATTGCTATCAATCTGTGTGGTTACAATAATTTACATTGGGACTAATAGAGCAGTTAGTTCATAGGAACCATTGAGTTTGTTTTCGGGACGTTTAATGACTTTTAAAAGCATAACTTTTAAAAGCGTCTTTCTGCATCACTGTCCGGGGCAGCTATTTTTCTTTTGAATTAGTCCCGTACATTTTGTGCCTATTGTAGGCTTTACTATTCTTTGGAAAGGTAAAGGCTACATAATAATTTATACCCTGGTCCTCGGACACATCGCTCACTCCGCCCTGAGATGAGCCTACTCATTCATTCATTTATTATTAGGTATGCAGGCCTAAATCATCGTGAACATAACAAGAAGATTTTTGGCAAATAGACGGAGGTTACAATGCGCTGTGTTTCAAATTGCTGCACGTTTAGGCTACCTTGATTGCATTCAGCTATACACCGGAATACAGGTCATTAGGCCTTTTGCATTTTGGCAAGAGTCGTTTAGGCCCCCTTGCCGTCGTTTAGTTCACAGCCAGGGAGCAGTTGTTCAGCCAGGCTAGCAGCTGAAATCTTTGCATCTCCACATTTCGTTATTATTGTACATTCGTTATTATAAGACATAGGCTAGCCTATATCAGCTCTAGTGGTCTGTCTGAGTAGCCTACATATCTATGGTAAATTATTTAATAACCAACTTAAGTGTGAAAACGTTTTTTTTTAGGTTATTTAATAAATGGTGATTTATAAATTCCTTGTGGAAATAATCATCCGCACTGCGTTAGATTAGGGCGGTTTGTGAGAATTAAAATAGGCTTGTGATTTATAAAATAAGCATCGCATTGTCATCGAAAGGGATCATGTTAATTATTTTTCCGTCACATTAGAAGCTTTATTTTAGCCTACGTTATAGGTCTGACTGAGATCTAGAGAGCGCAGCATATTGCAAGCGCTACTCGCATGCGCAAAGCTGTCCAAACATAAATTCCTCACGTATCACCTAGATAGGTCTAGATAATATTTTTTTCTGCGAAAAGATAGGCTTACATATTGCAATTTTATATAGACAGAAGCATAAAAGAGACATTAAGAAATTTCTATCCCCAGCACTTTGGAACCAAGCTGTATATCAGTGTTTTTGTCCCCAGCACTTCATAAATCAAACTGACGCCCTTGTCCATATGAGAGGCTCTAGTAATGCTGGTGAAAGATTTGCGCACTTTGAAAAAAATTGATCTTTCTAATAGTCATGTTATAACACACCAGTGCGTAATTCAAACCCTTTACATCAAACTACTAAGATATGCTTAATTGCAATAACGGGACACTGCTCGTGCATTCGGACACAGATCGGGTACCGACACACGCAAGATCTGATATCACCAAGTAATTAAGAGTCCAGGATCAATGTTAAACTTGTTTGTCCTGGATCAATGTACTCTAACCCTAAGCCTAACCTTAACCCTAGCCCTAAACCTAACCCATTGATCCAGGGCAACAAGTTTGACATTGATCCTGGACTCTTAATTACTTGGTGATATCAGATCTTCCAACCACACACAATCATTTTGTTTTAACTGATTGAGTCAGCAAAGAATCGTGGGTAATTTCATCTTCACCTCAACTTCACTTCGTTCGAAGTCTGCACCTGACCTCCCTCCTTTTGAAGGGGCGATTTGAAGGGCTGAAAGCCACTATCCCTTGGTCCTGAAAGTATTGGGACACACTACACTTACAGGTGAACGTGAGTGTTAGGACTAAAATCGAGGGGAAGTGGTAGTAATGGGACAGGGCATACCTAGCAACCACCATACGTGCCCAAGCAACAACCTAGTAACCACCTCAAGTACCCTAGTAACAGCCTAGCAACTACTTCCACAGTTGAAACCTTGCAACAAACATAGCAACCAACATGACTAACCTAGCAATCATTCTGGCAACCACCTCAAATAGCCTAGCAACAGCCTAGCAACCACTTTCACAGTTGCAACCTGGCAACCGACATGTTTAACCTAGCAACCACACTTGCAACCACCATAGCTACCCTAGCAACAACCAGGCAACCACCTCAACCATCCTAGCAACGGTTTAGCAATTACTTCCACAGTTGTAACCTAGCAACCACTCTAGCAACCACACTTACCCTATCAACAATCTAGCAACCACTTCAACTACTGTATCAACGGCCTAGCAACCACTTCTACAGTTGCAACCTAGCAACCAATATAGCAGCCGACATGATTAACATAGCAACGGCCTAGCAACCACTTCCACAGTTGCAACCTAGCAACCAACATAGCAACTAACATGCTTAACCTAGCAACCACCCTAGCAACCACCATACCTACCCTAGCAACAACCTCAACAGCCCTAGCAATGGCCTAGCAACCACTTCCATACTTGTAACCTAGCAACTGCCTCACCTACCTCACCAACCAAGATAGCAATTTGCATTTTCATGCACTCATAATTTTCCCTAAAATTACATTCTCTAATTATTATTATTTTTATTTATTATTTTATTTATTTTATCTATTTCCCCGGGTTGGGTTAGTTATTATAAATGTTCATCTGTCTAGCCTGTGTTACCTCTTAGCAGTAGAAATCTTTGCTAAATAAATTCATTCAGTGCTAAATGAATACACTTTCTCAACTAACTGTGCGTTCAGACCGAGACCGATTCAGGCGACAAGTAATTGACTTTGTATGGAGACCGGCGATTTCGGCGACAAAAGTGGCAGGTGACTTGGGCGACGAAACTTGGGCAACTTGGGCGATAAAATCAAGTTAAACTTCGGTTAACTTTATGTAATGAGCTATGATGTGGTTGGGCGATTACCAATCAGAATGTCGATTTACTGGGGAGATGCCTGTAGAGAAGCAGGATCGAACGTTTGAAAGCTAACATCATGGGCAAATTTGCCGTTTTGGTTGCTGTGCTCAAGCGATGTTTCTTGGGAGTCTTCGGCGACTCTTGGCAATTTATCGGTCTTGGTCTGAACGCACAATAACACATTTTCAAACCATTTAAGGTATGTGTTTTGGCACCTTTACTTAGAATCTGAAAGTGTAAGCTTGCTGTCATATTGTAGCTAAAATGTAAAAGTTTTTGAAAAATGTGAACGATTTTTTTTTGGTGCGAACATTCAAATTTTAAAAAATATCTCGCCACCCCCTTCACACATCTGAAAATATCAACAGTGGTACGTTGAATGATTGGTGGGCTGCTCTTGTTGGATACATTTTCTTATCCTAATAATTTTATCGAGACGGTTCAAACTGACAGAGCCTGGTTATAGAGTCGACGCTGGGATACCAGCAATGTAGCCAAGGTGGCTCTCGTTGAACTGGCTCCCCGTACAATGGCCAACAGTGGCTTTTTAAAGTGAAAAACTACCAAACCCCACAGATCCAAACCACAGTATGTAAAACACTTTGATCTCTTATCATGTTGATTGATCAGTCGCAGCTGTCCTTAGAACAATAAACTTTGATTAGCGAAAGGTGTGTGACCCTTGAAGTGGAATGTTGCAGAATGAGGAAAACACTGCGTCTGATTTTTCATGCAACACTCTTATCACAACATTTTCTTAGATACTATCAAATGGGAAAAAAAAAAAAAAAAAAATCTTGATAGAGAATACTAGAACAGAACGCCAGATAACCAACAAGCAAAATATCAGTACCAACACCTGGTACCAGCATCAGTATCAGCACCTCCTGCTATCAGTGATCTGACCCGAAGGCCTTTTAATGACTACCTTGTGGAATCAACAGTGTTGCACAGCATCCAAATTTGGTGAAGCTACTAGGAGAGCCATGGCTGAGCCTGGAGGACATGAAGTGGAACACTCCTATGGAATTCATCACTGGGGAGAATCTGGAGACAACACTCTTTGGGTCGTCTAAAATACAGGTCTGTACATATAACACAGTTTGACATCAGAATCAGAATTGGCTCTATTGATATAATATTCCTATATTATAGAAGGAATTTGACTTTGGAGGGTGTTGGCTCTGAATACACTTAACAATAGACATATGGTAGAATTCTGTACAAATAGTAGACATGATACACACGCTGACTGTACAATTACTAGACATATAATATAAATTATACAAGAAAGGCTCAAATATAGGCTGCATAAGATTCAAGTATTTATTTGTGACATAGAAATAGGCCTACTTTCGTAAATCAATGTGCTGTAGTGAAATACATGAAAGAGAAGAAAGATAGGCAAGAAAGGAAGAACAAAATTAGTAAAAAAAAAAAAAAACATACAGTAAAAGAACAAAATAAAGGCATAAAAGTCCATAATGGGATTCAAATCCATGTTTGCTTTAACAACCCAGACGTGGTCAGCGGGAAGGAGGAGATGTGACAGGCGCAGGCACAGGGGAAATCGTCTCATCAAGACGTGCGGCAGCCCTGTTATATGTTATGGCTCATCAGCGTAGTGCATGATCCTCAGCTAGGCAGCCGTGCAGTCAGATGATCTCTGCGAGTCGATTGGACCCAGCCCAGCACCGGAGATCTCTGCGCAAATGGGTGGAACCTGTCGAACTGCCACACTCCATACATCCGCTGAGATCTGCCAGCTATCTGCGCCATAGGCCGGGTCACATTCAGCTGTCCCCTCCAGACAGTCCAGAGTATCCCCCCATTGGCTCAGCAGTACAAAACGCTTGCGACGACCACAACTCTTCGGGCTCCGCCCTCCGTCCATTTAATTTCTGAGTGCATCATTTAATTTGAAAGCGTTCGTCTTGGGCAGAATTCAAACTCCCGAAACAAAATCAACTAATTAAGCTTAAATCAAATAGAAAGCAAACAATAAAAAAATAACACAAAAGTAAAAGGTCATGACTACCGCAAAGCAGTCACAAAAGGCAAAAAGAAAAGTGAAAAATAGCAGAAAAGTATGGAAAAAGAGGGAACTATGGTCTAGGCAGCCGACCACACAGTGCCATCTCTATAGCAACCATAAAGGTACACCGTCAATATACTTGAAATTATCAAAATCTCTTATGGAAGGCCTTGTTTCTGCAGTTGTCTTACAGTAAAAAGTCTAGAATCTGCTGTCCATTTTTGAAAATGGTGTTGATGTTGGACTCCCACTTCAGATTTTGTAAGATGATGGTTTCTAGTGTCTTGAAGAAGTCCAATTGTGACACAAAGCTAGAAAAAAGTAAGGCAGGAGTGCTACCTGGAACTCATTTATAATTTAGCTTGGAAGGTGCTCTTTGGTTAAGGGCTGGTTAAGATCATTCATTGATGTGACACAAAGCTGTTGGATATTGTGGAGAGGGCAGCACAGTGGGGCTAAAATGCACAACCATCTCCAGTGTCCACACCTTACTCATTCATTGATTAGACTATGGCATGAAGGCCTAAACCCACAATAAAAAAAAATCAGGAGTCGGGGAAGGGAGATAGTGGTTCCCTCTCAAAGTGGCAGGAAAATGTGCAAAGATTTTCAGCAAGGCTATTTGCAGTCTCGGCAGCAGGGGATGGTCTTCTGTAGCTGGTGATGTCTTGCAAGCCTCTCCATAGAGCTTTGGAGTCATTAACTGAAAAGAAAAAAAAAAAATCAGCTTAGTAGAGTAGCTTCTTTTAGCTGCCTTGATTGCCTTGGTCAGCAAGTTCCTGAGTTGCTTGAATAATGGCATTGACACTGCGTAACCCTAATGGGTTTATTTGTGTATGAATATTTGTATAAACATCAAATGGTCCTTGACTTTTTCTGATATTTTGACCAAATATTCGTCCTGTCCTGTAAGAATAAAACCAAAATTTCAGCTTCAGTTCATACCTTGTTTAGTTTCTGAGATACGGCTCTTCAAACATGGATAGACACAGCCTTAAGAACTGTGGAAAATTCCATTTTTCCATAAGCAACAATTTTTTCCTCCTCAAAATGCAACCTCCAATCCTAAAAATACAATCCACCACTTAATGTCATATAATCATGGTGTGCAAAACTCATTTCCTGAACATAATGTTTAAATCAGATATTTAATAAATTAAATGTGTCTTACAGTTGACTAGTACCATCACAGTGAACATTGCTGCTGGCATGTGCTTGGGGCTTCGTCATCTTCACAGTCAAACCATTGTGCATCAGGACATCAAACCTGACAACATCATGGTAAGAGCTCCTCTTTTCTAAAATTCCAGCCACGCTTAGAGATGTTTTGTCGCATCCAGGCACTAAAAAAAAAAAAAGGCACTACCTTAATCCTTACACTAAACCTAACCACCTCAACCTAACCCTAAATTGAGGGGAGTAGTGCCTTGAGGGCAGCGCCGCTGCCTGGAAGGCACTGTTGAGGGCAAAAAATACCAAAGACCTGTTTTGTCCTCTGTATGAAGGACAGACCACTCTGTGGTATGCAATGCAGTAACATGTACTCAGTTCAGTTGTATTATAAAACAGTTCATCTGTAAACTAAATTGGCACTTTATGGTATTTTAAGCTAACCTCACTCACGTCAGATAGCGCCCTCTTGGGCGGACAGACCAACGGGAGACCGTATTCAAAGCACCAGGTGGGATTATTGACGTAGCTCATCTCTTGCAAATTTACAAAACACAACTAACAGTATATAAAAAGAGACATCTACTGTATATTATGTGAGTTGAATCGAGTATTGTGGCAATTATGAGGCAGATATGTGTTAAGTGTTTATGTTTGTTTGGATCAGGGGATGCAACAGGGGGGTATTGCATCAACGGAGCTATTCACTAAGCCGTACTAATTTCGGCAAGCGGTGCTAGTTTTAGTGTGAGTTCAGTTCCATTACTCTCACTAACAGTAATCGCAGCTGAGTTGCTGGGGTAACATATGCTCCCAAACTAACCAGCTCCGTGGCAGGTTAACTGCAAGGCTTAATAAAGCGGTGTCTCAGAAAATGCAATCAGTCAGAAACACAAGTCACCCAAAAAGGTTCCATACACCTGCTTAATAATCTTTCCCACCAAATAAAGGTTGATAGGTTTTGCAAACACTATGATCATGCATGAATTCCCCTTTTTACTAAATTACTATTGATATTTCGAAGTATCTATTAGGAATAATTTTAGTTACGAATTAAAAACAAATGCATGCATAATCAGAGACGTGTCACATGCCGGCCCATCACGTGGGGTCCATTCAACGGTACATTGTTACGCACCGGTGCATTGCGTTAGCCTAATTGAATGATAAGTTTGCCCGTTACGCTCCACACCGGTGCGCAACATGCTTCTGAGGTAGTTCACTCTTGTTTTATGGGTGTGTCAGAGGTGTTCACCAATGAGCATCTAGGTGTATCGGAAGCTCTGAGATTTAAAGCGCTAGTGCTAAATATAACACAAATTCATGTTGTGTTGGCTAGTCCAAGGTGACAGCAAAAGCAGTGGTAATATTATAATTTTGTAGTATTCCTAACAATGATGCATTTAAACTACTGAGGTTGTTGTATAGTTCAGCTATTTCCTTGTCTGACACCAAGAGCAGAATGGCCCTCCAGGCTTCCATTGTTGCTGCACTGACGTGACTCAACAGTATGTTCAGCCCGACATCGTTTACGTTAGGTTCAACGTTATGCTCCGTTACGGCAGTTTTGAATAGGCTAGTGGTGTCTGGAGTTGTAGGCTACGTCTTAATTGAATGATTGATTGATTTCAGTCGCAGGTGCAAGTCTGCTGTGACAGAACAATGAGACTGGCAATTTGTTCCAACAAGCAATGGTCAAACATTATGATTCAAAATATATATTCAATCACCTTTTCAAATTTCTGCATTGCCAGTAGGCCTACTACTATAAAAATGTGATATTCAGTTATTTCACACAAAATTCAACAAATGACGTATGCATATCGAAGTTTCTTTCTTTTCTTTTCGTTCTGCCTTAATTTTATGACAGTTCATCAAGTTTTCCTAAATCACCTATTTAGGTCTAGTGTTGAGCTTGTGCACGCAGCCTTGTTTAAGTTAACGAGAGGCAGGCGCAGCTAACTTGCGTTGATGGAATGGCTTCAGCCTCATCTCTGAGTTGACTCTACTTGAAACGAGGCTTAATCATAAGCGCCGATATCATTAGCAACTTTGCAGGAATACCCCCCTGGTAGGTTTCGATTTAAGTGGTTGAAGTAAGATGATGGACAAGTGGTTTGTCCAAGTATATGCAAGTATTTTTGATGATGTCCGGTCTTCTGAAACAACTGTCATACGAAGGGATCTAAGATGGAGTAACCTTGCTACGAATCATCTGACGTGAGTGAGATTAATTTTAAGCAGTCTGTATTTCAATCCATTATGCTTACAGTATATGTCAAAGCAAACCGTGCGTTTTTTCCAAAAGTCAGGCATATTTTTAGGATTAAACAGCCCTCACGAGAAATCTGAATACATTCACATACAATAGCTGGCTGTTTGAACTGTGTTTTGGCTGCAACTTTTTTGTACAAAAAGCTTCAGTTTTGTGCCGTTTTGGGATGTTATAAACTGTCTAACCGAGAGAAGGGAAAGGGTTAATATCGAGTACCTAAGGAAATCGCCCGTAAAATTGAGAAATTGAAAAAAAAAAAAAAAAACCTCACAGAACAACGCCGTAGTTTGTAATGCCCACAGCCTCGATTGTCGGCAAATCTTTCCGCTCTTGAGAAAATTCTGACATTTTCATCAAGTACGGGTCACGTCCGATGTATTTCCCTACTAATTCCTTGTATTTTTCCCTACATACCGGCTCCAAACCACTACAATATGCACTTTTCTCCGTGCCTTCCATTGGTGGTGTTAAGCTTGCCTCCACCTCTTGCCCATCAGTTCGAATTGTTCGCGCTCCCGTTATCACGTCATTGAGACCTTGCTATTGCATAAACTCAAATCTGGTCACTGAAAAATAAATGGATAATATGGATTAAAGGAGGAGTTCCCATGCTCCTTTGTGCGCTTATTTCATTTCACTCTGCTAAGCAGCATGGTGACCATGGCCGATTTTCTCACCTGCTTTTGGTATCCGTATCCAACCATATTCTCAAACAATCTTCAGGGTAAAAGTAGCTCCTAACTGGGAGATTTAGGAGAGACTCCTTTAAAAAATTGGGGTGCCAGTGATAAGTGTTTTTTTTTTTTTTTTTTTTTTTGCAAAGAGTAAATTTGGCAAAAAGTAGCACCTCATACATAATCTCAATGAAGGTAAATTGCCGGGCTTTGATGGGATTCCACCTGAACTATACTTGAAATTTTGGTCTCAGCTGGGCCCTTTATTGTTAAAGATGATAAACCACACTATTTCAAGTGGATCCTTTTCAAGGGATGTGAATACTGCTACGATTACATTATTGCATAAAAAGGGAAAAGACCCAAATGTAGGGATGCACCGATACCACTTTTTTAAAAAACGATACGATACCGATACCGAGTATTTGCCGATACCGAGTACCGATACCGATATTTCTGAGATTGGGTTTCCATGAAAGTATGAAGCAAAAATTGGGCCTAATGTGCAAATGTGTGCACCTTGTATAATTGTAAATTGAGTGGAAGTTAATTTATTTAATACATTTATAAATGTATTAATTTGTTTAAATCTGAAAACAATCTAAAAAATCTGTAACAAAAAAACTTTCATCAAATTATAGCACGGAGCATACAGAATGAGACAGAATGTAGTCAAGGAAAACAGATTGTATGTCATCATGGCTGAAATCATTGAATTTTATTAAGCAGCCCAAAATATTTACAGCAAGTTTTTTTTTCTTTCTTTTTTTTTAACATTATGACATGTAGCCTAAATAAGTGTATGTGAGTGTTAAAACAAAAATGGACTATCTATTGCAATATTCACATGTGGTAATAGTGTCTGCTGTAATAACATGGTACAGTCCACCCCTCTGGCTGAAAGAGTAATGGCGTAACCTGCCAAGCTTTGAGCGTACCTAGGAGCTGCATGTGCTCAGAACGGCACCGTAACATTTACGCACACATAGAAAACTGCAGTGTGACTTTTTTTTGTAATGTACAATTGGTTTATTAATATGATCCGATTGGGTTTGGCTCATCTGTGCTCGGGAGACGTTGAGGTGTCGTTTTTAATTCGCAAGGAAAGTTTATGTGTGGCTAACCACTGCTGATCACGGCATCTCAGTAGCCTGCAATGATATGCAACAAAGCTGTTTATTGTAATAATAGCCACCTTATTTAATCACCAGCCCGTAGCAGTACAGATTTTACAATGTGCCTAACTCCTATCGTCGTCATTTATCTTAAAGCCACCACATGCAACTTTTAGGTAAAAATTCGACGTTTCCTATTCATTACACCTTTATGTAAATTGCCTAGAACTCACTAGACTTGATAAATGACATGTTCCGGAGTAAAACGAGCCCCTTCACGAGATTGTCCGACCCTCCTAGAGGCAGATACCGCCTATGCAAGATCAGGGAGCGCGTCCCGGCTATCGTAAGTTTTGGTTAGCAAGCAAGCTAGGTCACGTGACTTAGCCAGAGTTTACTGTTTGAATTACAACGCGATTTGTGACTTCTCAGCGCATTCAACTGTCGATACATTTTGTTAGCGGCGATCACCATTGACTATGCAATTCTAAATGGAGGATTATTGGCAGAAACGCTAAATAACTGCTTTGTTTGGTTGTTAGCTTACTGGATGACGCCACCGGATCCTGCATAGGTTCTCTTTAAAGCATTCCCAAATTGCTGACATTGCTGATTAGTCTGGAAAATGTGCTCCATCGTCTGTCTAATGCTTTCAGTTTCTCACTTGCTACTAGCCAGAGAGTCGCTAACAGATCACCGAAGCCAAATTTTCAGGTCGTCATCTCCCCCTAGAGGCCGAAGTCGTTTAGGACAATTCCACACACCGAATGAGTTCATTTTTGATGCGGTGAAAACAGTCTATTCATTGTTTTTTTTTTTTTTTTTTTTTTCAAAGGTTTCTTTATTGGTTTTTCAAGTGCAAAAAGAAATGTATAGGATGTTGATATATGGTATATGTTCAACACACAATAAGCATATCAGTTTGGGAAACTGACATTAGAAATAATACCACACATTGGTTATAAAAAGGCATAAAGAACAACAAACACCCCCCTCCCCCCTCCCCAAACCTTATACGGTTCACCATGTAACAGAAAATAATCAAAGAAAATAATAATAAGAATAACAATAGGAATAATAATAACAGTGATAAAACTTAAAACATTAAAGAAGGAAAAAAACAAACAAACAAAAAACAAAACAAAACAAAAAAACATACACAGAGCCTGCAACCTTAAAAAAATGTTACCACAGTAGTCTGTTGTCTGTGTGCACACAGTTCTAGTCTGTCACAGAGGGGAGGTTCAACTCCTTAATGTAATCAGACAAATATCCCCATGTTTTAGTAAACTTACGGGTAGAACCCTTCATGCTGTATCTTATTTTTTCTATTTTCATAAAATAAAGGATATCTTTAATCAGGGAACTGAATGAAGGGGCGTCAGAAGATTTCCACCTCAGAAGAATTAGACGCCTAGCTACTAGTGTGATAAATGCAACAAAGTCTGCCTTATATGAAGATATGGACACTGTACAGGGGAGAACACCAAACAACGCAGTAATAGGAGAAGGAGAAATTATTTGTTCTAGTACATTAGACAAGATATCAAAGACATTGGTCCAGTATTCAAATAGTTTGGGACAAAACCAGAATGTATGTGCCAGAGTCGCAGATGCTGAGTGACACCGCTCACATGTAGGGTCAATATCAGGGAAAAAACGGTTTAATTTCACCCTAGTCCAGTGAACCCGGTGGACAATCTTACACTGAATGACGCCATGTTTGGCGCATATTGACGATGAATGTACACGTTGTAAGACTGAGTCCCAGACGTCATCTGAGATCTCAAGTCCCAGGTCCTCCTCCCATTGAGTCTTAATTGGATTAAGATTTACAGGTCGTAAAAAAATAGCAGATATCATTCCTCTAGCATTAGGGAGAGGCATTAAAAGGGTGTCAATGGGGTTAGCAGATGGCACATTGGGAAAATTGGGATATAAGGATTTAACAAAGCTGCGGATCTGTAAATGTCTAAAGAAATGTGATGTGGGTAAGGTATATTTTCCAGACAGTTGTTGGAATGACGCAAATACCCCATCTATATACAGATCCTTTAGAGACTTGATACCCAAACTAGACCATACCGACCAGGCTCCATCAATTAGTGAGGGTGGAAACACAACATTTGAAGTTAGAAGAGAGAGGATGGAAACATCACCCAGATTGAAATGCTTTCTGAATTGATTCCAAATCCTCATTGATGTCTTAACACATATATTTTTAATGTATGGAGACAGAGAAAATCTGAGAGGGGAGTACAATAAGGCCTTCAAAGAAGCGGGTTTACACGACAAGGCTTCCATCTGTAGCCAAGCAGGATGTGGATTAAGAATATCTAAATGCAGCCAGTAGTGTAAGGCTCTATATTGGCAGCCCAATAATAGTACTGTAAATTAGGCAGTGCCATGCCTCCAAGTCTCTTAGGTCTTTGGAGGAGAGATTTACGAATTCTGGGTGCCTTCCTGTTCCAGATAAACTCTGTGATCAAGTTATCAATTTTACGAAAAAATATTTGTGTGAGGAATATGGGGATGGTCTGAAAAAGGTAGGAGAATTTTGGTAACGTGTTCATTTTAACAGAGTTAATTCTAGCTGGCAGTGATAGGGGTAAAATAGACCACCTTTCAAAGTCTTTCTGTACACTGGACAGCAAATTTGCAAAATTAAACTTAAACAAGTCCTGAAACTTTTCTGTGACCTGAACCCCCAGATAGGTAAATCTGTGATTTGCTATTTTAAATGGGAAACAGTGGGTAGGATATGCTCGGGCTGCTGCATTTATTGGGAAAAACTCACTCTCTTACTAAAATTTAATTTATACCCTGATATAGAGCTAAATGTTGTAAAAGACTGAAGTGCTGCAGGTATGGAAGTGGAGATATTTGACACATAAAGAAGAAGATCGTCAGCATAAAGAGACACCTTATGTTCTATACCTGATCTAGACACACCTGTAATATCTTTGTTGGATCTAAGGAGGATAGCCAGAGGTTCAATTGCTATCGCGAACAAAAGAGGGCTCAAAGGGCATCCTTGTCGAGTGGAACGGTGTAGGCAGAAGTATTCAGAGAAGTTGTTATTAGTCCTGACAGAGGCCTTTGGTTCAGAATATAACAACCGAACCCAGGCGATAAATTTTTGTCCAAGGCCAAATTGTTGCATAGTGTAAAACAGGTACGACCACCCCACTCTGTCAAATGCTTTCAAAGCATCAAGAGAAATCAGAGCTTCGGTGGTGGTAGATGAGGGTTGATTATAAATAATATTATAAAGGCGCCTTAGATTGTAGAAGGAATGCCTATTTCTAATAAATCCTGTCTGATCTGGAGATATGACAGTCGGCAGTATAGGGTCTAATCGAAGTGCTAACAGTTTAGAAAGCAATTTTAGGTCCACATTCAACAAGCTTATGGGTCGATAAGAGGCACAGTCCAGGGGTCTTAGTTCTTTTTAAGAATCAAAGATATGGTGGCATGAGTAAGAGTAGATGGGAGGGTGTGATTCTCAAATGATTCATTATACATATCAACAAGGAGGGGGGCCAGTAAAGGAAAAAAATGTTCTATAAAACTCCACTGGGTAGCCATCAGGCCCTGGACACTTTCCGCCCTGCATTGAAGCCATCGCAATCCTAAGTTCCTCCACAGATAGAGGCTGGTCTAATCTGCTAACAGCCTCCTCATTGACCTTTGGAATGTCTAATGAATTAAAAAAAAGATCAAATTCAGAAGAATCTGGAGTGTGCTCTGAAGTGTACAACAGACTGTAGTAATCCTTAAAGTGATCATTAATTTGTTTTGGGTCTGTTGTTGTGCCCAGTGGGGTCCTAATCTGATGTATTTGGTGAGAGGCTGCTTCTTTTTTGAGTTGATGTGCAAGCAACCGGCCCGCTTTATCACCCTGTTCATAATACTTATATTTAGACCTAAATAGCATTTCTTCCTCCTTTGGAGTAGAACAAATATGAAAATCTGCTTGTAGGGTAAGGCGTTCTTTATATAAATCAGGGGAGGGATTGGCTGCATATAGCCTGTCAGTTTCCCCAATTTTCTTTATCAAATGAGACAATTTGTCTTCTCTTGACCTCCTCTCAAATGCAGTATGTGAAATAATAATCCCTCTAAGATATGCTTTCAATGTCTCCCAAAGAGTGGATGCAGAAATATCAGGAGTTTTATTAATCTCTATAAAAGTTTTGATATGTGTGGATATGAGCTGGAAAAAGTTTTCACTAGATAACAAGCGTGTGTTTAATCGCCAAGGAGGCCGAGTAGAGTTAATTCCCTGAAAAGCTATTGTTAAAGAAACTGGTGCATGGTCAGATATTACTATGGGGTTGTAAGTCACAGACTGGACAGAGGGCAATAAATTATTATGTACTAAAAAGTAGTCAATACGTGTAAATGTCTGATGGACAGAAGAGAAAAATGAGTATTGCTTACCATTTGGATACAGAAAACACCATGGATCAGATATGTTAAATTCCTCCATAATGGATTTAATTAATTGTGCAGACTTTGATGAGGAGTGTATTTTGGTTGAAGATCGATCAAGGGCTGGGTTTATGCAACAATTAAAGTCCCCCCAAGTATGAGAGAGTGTGTTGCCACCTCTGTGAGCTTAGAGAAAAAAGTTCTGAAAAAATTATGATCGTCCCAATTAGGCCCATAAATATTTGCAAGAATAAGGGGAGTATTGTAAATTTTCCCAGTGACAACAACATATCTCCCATTTGGGTCTGCTAGGACATTAGAGCATATAAAAGGGACTGATTTATGTATGAGAATAGCTGTGCCCCTTGCTTTGACCTGAAATTTTGAATGATATATTTGACCTATCCAATTCTTTCTCAATCTAACATGGTCCTCTACTTTTAGATGTGTCTCTTGTAAATAAATTATATGTGCCCCTA
Organism: Sardinella longiceps; assembly: GCA_027497455.2. Classification (NCBI taxonomy): domain Eukaryota; kingdom Metazoa; phylum Chordata; class Actinopteri; order Clupeiformes; family Clupeidae; genus Sardinella; species Sardinella longiceps. The sequence continues at coordinate 25,929,163 of JAODXP020000032.1, read as the reverse complement.
GTTTACGAAGATGACCAAGAACTTTGTTACGTTTCATTGGTGCATTCAATCCCCTGCAATTCCAGCTGACAAAATTCAGCTCATTCCTATTGGACTGCTGCATACGTTTGTTTGTTAAAGCACTGATAAAGTAGGCTACTGTAAAGTGCCATTACAAATGAAAAAACATTAAAGCAGGCATAAGGGTAAACAGATGCATACAAAATCACACAAAAATCAAACAAAACACAAACGCAACGATAAGACATATCCCTCCCTTGCTAAAGCGTCTACCGAACATGACGCGCGCTTATCCCCCTAAACCTTGACGAACAAGCTGAAGTAGCACAGTCGCTCATGCACATTTCAGAGCCGTCTACGTGCTATGCCAGTGACTTCAGTTAAATCAACAGTGTAGCCTAGTGGCTAGTACAAACATAGTAACAAATTTTCAGAGTCTGGATTGAGATGTCACAAACAGACATAAGTTTAGCTGTCGCGTATATTGGAGCAAGCAAAGCATCACAGTTTAACTTTCCTCACCATCAGCAGTATTGGCCGTGTCGGGTGGTCCGAGGGGTTTAATGGTTTTGATGAACTCCACCGCGGCCGCGGGGTCTTCGAATGTATGCAATGTTCCATCAGGCAGCGTAATTTTCAGCAGGTCTGGAAACACCAGCCTGAATTTCACCCCTCTGATAGGACGAAGGAGGCGCTTTGCCTCCCCAAACTGTGCGCGTTTCTTGGCCACAGCAGTTGTGTAGTCAGGAAAAAACCACACTCTCCTTCCCTGGTAGGCGATAGGGGAGAGCTCTTCGGCCCTGCGTAGAATCCGATCACGGTCCTGGTAGTAGTGTAGGCGAATGATGAACGGTCTGGGAGGATCGTCTTTCTTGGGCTTCTGGCGTAAACTGCGGTGCGCTCTGTCCACGATAGGCTTATGGTCGAGTCTCAGAATATCCTGCAAGAGTCCAGAGACAAATTCGGTCGAGTTTGGGCCCTCCACATCTTCCGGTATTCCAACCAGTCGAATATTATTTCTTCTTGAACGCCCCTCTAGGTCCTCACATTTAGCATTCAATTGAGACACTTGCGTTTTCAGAGTTTGCACGACATTTTCCAACTCGCCCAAGCGATCACTCTGGTTAGATGCAGCATGCTCCAGCTCTTTGATGGTCTCGTCATGTGTGTCCACTTTTTGTTGCAACGGTGTTATCGATCTTCTCAGTTCGGCTCGTACCGTAGCAATCTCAGATCTCAGTTCAGTGGACAGCGAGTCAATTTTACCACAAATATCATCCCGGATAGCATTCATCATCTCCTGTAGCGAGCTAGCATCCACGCCGCTAACAGGTGAAGGGTTCTTGTCAGGCTTTCCCATGTCTTTCTGTCGTCCAGTCGGCATTACTCAATCAAATATTCACTAAACTTGTTACTGGTTAAATAAAATAGCTGTAGAGTCGGATATTCCGCCGAAATAAATAACAAATAGGTCACTTAGCATCAGAGCACTGAGGCACACGTCCTACATGGTCTGTGTCCACGTGCGCCCCCCCCAGTCTATTCATTGTTGAGTGGTATCGGTGCATGGTATTGGCAGTTTATGTACGAATACGAGTATGAATATTTTAACAAAGGTCGACCCGGTACTGGTATCGGTATCGGTGCATCCCTACCGAAATGACTGCGCAAACTACCGTCCATTATCTCTTCTCAACACCGACATTAAATTGTTTGCAAAAATACTCGCATTAAGATTGGAGCCATTTATGAACAAACTTATACATCCTGACCAGACCGGTCATATCATGTTAACATCAGAGAACAAGGTACAATACTCAATTAATTCTTACCCCTGCCAAGGAGGTTATGTTTTCGGTCGCGTTGGTTTGTCTGTCTGTCTGTCAGCAGGATAACTCGAAAAGTACTGCACGGATTTGGATGAAATTTTCAGACAACGTGTATATTGGGACAAGCAAGAACTGAATTGATTTTGGTGGTGATCGGTGATCCAGAACATGATCTGGAATTTATATTGTGTCTGTGACCACATTGCCTTGGCGGAGGTCTAGTTCTTTTTATGTCCCCTTTAAATCAACATGTACTGTACCTCTGTTATTTCACTATTCAAAGTGCTGACAATAGGTATGAATACCACCAATTGCTGGCTGACATTGTGTGATCATTAGGTTTGTGTAAACCTTCTATGTCAACTGTTACCTTACTTGAATATTCTGCAATATTACAGGTAGAATATGACACTCACCGTGCTGTCATTATAGATTTTGGACTGGCTAAATTTGTCAAGGATGGAATATCGTCAGCCACAAACATGGGCAACGAGGCTTATTCTGCTCCTGAAATCTTGCAGCAGGGCTGTGCCAGGGACACACGGTCAGATGTCTGGGCGATGGGCAAGGTCATTGGCGAGCTGTATGCCAGAGTAAGACTACCCACTCATAACCTCACGCCCAGCATGATTCACAGGCACCTGAGTGCCCATCCTGTTTGTGCAATAGTGTCCAAAATGCTCAATAGCAATCCTGCAAGCAGAGCTAGCATGGATTCAGTGATACCTTATTTCTGGGGAGAGGCAAAAGGACCCGCATATCCTGTTGAACCATCTGTACAAAAATCTGCAAAGAAGCCAACACCAGAAACCAAAAGAGCGTCTCTGCACACTACACAGTAAGCAAACTTCATTTTCCAAGAAATACACTGCACCATAGACAAATAAACACACACACAGGTCAAAATCACACATAATATTTAGTAAGACAATGATCTAAGTAAGGTAAAGAAATTACATTTCTAATCAACCGTAATTTGTTTTGACCGTAAATTGTGAACGAACACTTACTCATTGCATGAGTTTCTAAGATTTATCTGGAACGTAAATTATGTTCTGACTGAGCATATCCTGGTAGGAATGATTGATGAAAGAGGCTGTTATACTGTTATAACATTATTTTCACATCTACAATGTTTCTGATTATAGTTCTTCTGTGTTTGTGGTTTTTCATCTATTAGCTATGAACACAGACCCAACATACAGCACAGTAAGTACTTTTTCATAAAACAGCCATCAGTCAAAAACATCCAGGAAAGGTGGTCATAAACACCTGGAGTTTTCAAAAGTAGCTGCTTTCACTGACTGACATCTGTTTACGTGCAAATAAGAGGTGCAACCACATAGCATTCCCCCCACATTTCCCTATCAACACAATCTTAAAGACAGGTACAGTAACATACATCCCTCTATTTTTCACTTTATCATTTTATATCACTTACTGTAGGCTACATTCACACCAAGAGCTACTAAGTTCAAGTTCAAATGGCTCTATGCAATGGGACGGGGCGCATGCGCAAGCTGCGACTGGCAGGAAAAAGACAGACCGTCTTAATTGTTCTACGTTCGTTGTGTCCCGAGATAACAATATCTCAAGTGATTATAATTGTGGACAGTGCTTCTGACTGAAGTGACATGTATCCAATTCGCGTTATATCGCTATTCTTGCTACCTCTCCTGTTCTACCTGGATATCATCTCCGCCTGCCCGGACAGGAGGCAATACAGCAGAAGTGAGCTGCTGCAACTTAACTTTGTGAGACCGGCTGTTGTGCCAGACATCACGCTGCAAAAATCCTGGGCCTCATACGAAGATATCCTAATAACATCTATGGAGAAGCAGGAAAAGGGGAAAGCGAGGTGGCGTCTGGCTACGATTGAGGAAGACGCAACTAAACCGGCTTCCACTGCCCTCTATAATCTCTGGGGAACGTCCAATCCCTAAGAAATAAAATCGACAAACTCCAGGGGAATGCCCGTTTCCTTAAGGATTACAAAGACTGCTGCGTGATGCCGTTTACGGAGACCTGGCTAACCGAACATGACCTGGACTCGGACCTGATGATCAGCGGTTTTGGAACACCACACCATCTAGATCGGGACCGTGAAGTGACGAAAAAGACCCAGGGAGGAGGGGTATGTCTCTATATTAACCAAAGATACTGTACTTCGGTTACAGTGAGAGAACGCATCTGTACCCCTGATGTGGAACTTTTATCAGTGTCGATACGCCCCTTTTACTTGCCGCGTGAGTTTCCCCAACTCTTCATTACAGTTGTGTATATCCACCCTAGAGCACACGCCCCCTCTGCTTGTAAAACTGTATATGACGACGTACAAAAACTGCAATCTATCTCCCCTGACACCCCGGTTTTTATATTGGGTGATTTCAACCACTTTTCCCTTAAAAAGACAGTCCCCAACTTTCACCAGTATGTGACCTGTCCCACAAGGAGGGATAAGACTCTAGATCTCTGCTGTGGGTCAGTAAACAACGCATATGGGCCATGGAGACCATAATTGTGTGCATCTCCTGCCCACATACAGAACAGTTCTGAAGAGGGAAAAGGTCTCCACAAAAAACATTAAAAATTGGACAGAAGATTCTGTGCAGTGTCTACAAGCATGTTTTGACTGCACCGATTGGGACATGTTTATAGAAGCATGTGGGGGAGATTTAGATCAGTTAACCGATGTAACATGTTCATATGCTGCATTTTGTAGAGACATTATTATATTACATTATTATACCTAGTAAAAGGGTAAAAATGTACTCTAATAACAAGCCATGGGTTACCAAATCTGTTAAATCCTGTATACAGGCTAAGAGACTCGCCTTCAAACATGGGACTGCCTCTGAATTGTATACAGCAACAAAAAACATGAGAATTGAGATCCTAAGGGCTAAACAGGACTATAAGACAACTCTGGAAAATAAAATGGCTGCAAAGAACTTGGGCTCAGCCTGGTCAAGCATGAAAGCCATTGCAGGCATCAGTAACTCAAAAAATACAAGCACGGTCACTTTAGAAGGTTATGATACTGACCCTGAACTGGCAAATTCTCTTAATCATTTCTTCTCTCGATTTGACACTCATGACTTCAGTAGAGAAATACAGGAACTAAGTCACAATTTAGCTGATCAGAACCACTTAACAATTGAAGAGGGGAAAGTTGAGAGAGTATTCTCTTCAATTAATCCAAATAAAAGCTATGGACCTGATAATATATGTGGTAGATTGCTCAAGTTGTGTTCTAAAGAACTTTGCACAATTTTTAATTACATTTTTAATAAGTCTTTACAAAATCAACATGTTCCAAAATGTTGGAAGGATGCAGTAGTTGTTCCAGTTCCCAAGATAAGCTGTCCCAAATCACTGAATGATTTTAGGCCCATTGCACTGACATCTATTGTCATGAAAGCTTTTGAAAAAATAATAAGAAATGAAATTCTAAATATGACAAAGTCTGATATTGACCAATATCAGTTTGCTTACAGGCCTCACAGAGGTGTTGAGGATGCAACAGTCACTTTGATGAACATGCTCAGCTTTTATTTATAGATTTCTCCTCTGCTTTTAACACAATCCAACCTCACATTTTAGCAGAAAGACTTTTAGAGCAATTTGATCTTTGTTCAAATCTTGTTGGCAGGGTTTTATACTTTTTAACCAATAGGACACAAAGAGTGCGAGTCAATGGAGGTCTGATCAGACATGTTCCTCCACTGGCTCGCCTCAGGGCTGCTTTCTGTCTCCCCTTTTATTCATCCTGTACACCAGGGCTATTCAATTGGCGGCCCTCTTATGACAACTGTACTTATATTAGAGTCCTTGCGTGTTTACCTGTTATTTGAATTTTTTTCTTTTAGCCTACATGTTGGAGTGCAAAATAAGTTCTGTAATAGGACATTTAGGGATGAATAATTCACTTTAAAAACAAAGTTATTGTATTAAATATTCTGTTCTGGTAATTTAAAAATGTACATTTTGTAAATAAATACTTTGTAGCTATTGTTAACATGCAAAGTTATTGTTAAAACAAAGCAAATATGTATTTTTAATTAATGTGTTGCGATTTGATTGTTTGAAAATAGTGACCGCGAAAAGTTTGCGGCCCCGCTCAAGTTCTTGGATTCTAAATGTGGCCTCCTTGGAAAACTAATTGAATAGCCCTGCTGTACACCAATATGTGCTGCAGCAGCAGGGAGGGCAGATTTATTTTAAAGTATGCCGATGACTTGTCATCGTAAGTCTGCTACAGGGAAATGAAACAGGTCATGGCCCAATTGTCCAGGATTTTGCAAACTGGTGTGATAAGTCATTTTTACATATGAATATTTCCAAAACAAAGAACATGTGTATAGATTTTAGGAAAACCCCAAAAGACAAGGAAACCACCAGCATAAACGGGCAGACAGTGGAGTGTGTTGACAAATATAAATATCTTGGAACAATCATTGATGATAAATGAAATTTTGAAGCAAACTGTGAGACAGTGTACAAAAAGGGGAACCAACGTCTATACTGTCTGAGAAAACTGTCCTCTTTCCACATTGACAGTAAGCTGCTTACCATGTTCTACCGCTGTTTTATTGAGTCAATTATCTCTTTTAGCCTGGTGTCTTGGTTCAGCAACATACCATTAAAAAGCAAGAATCCCCTGAACCAAATTGTGAGGTGGGCTAGTAGGCTAACTGGGAAGCCACAGCTGAACCTGGAAGATTTTTATAATAGGCAGCTACCCCAGCGGACATTTGGATATCAATTTGACGTAAAATTGACATCAAACATCGACATCAAATTGACTTCTGAATTAGGTGAAAAGTGAAAGATGAATCGATTTCAAAATGTCAGTACCAATTTTACATCATTCTATTGATGTCCAAATTGTGTCAAAATGAGGTGAAAGGTGAACGTCAACTCAACATCAAAATGTCAACATCAATTTGACATCATTGCACTGATCTCAAAATAGTATCAACATCTGATGTCAAAATTAGGTGAAAAGTGAGTCAAGTTGATGTCAAACTGTCAACATCAATTTTACATCATTAATGTCAAAATGGGGTCGACATCAAATATCAAAAATTGGATCAAACTGTCAACATCAATTTGATATCATTCTATTGATGTCCAAATTGGGTTTAAAAAGAAAGTCAAGTTGACGTTAAAGTTTCAACATCAATTTGATATTGTTGTATTAATGTCAAAATAAGGACAACATTCAATGTCAAAATTTGGTTAAAAGTGAAAGCCAAATCAACATTGAAATGGTACCATCAATTTGACAATATTCTACAGATGTCAATATTGATTACAACTATCAATATCAGTTTGACGTCATTTGACTAACATCATAATTGGTTTAAAGCTGAAACTCAAGCTGACATCAAGTATGTCAACATCAATTCAGCATCATGATGTCAATTCAGCATCATAATGTCTATATTAAATTTCAAAGTCAAATGTGTAGCTATGATGGCTCTCGCCTACGGTGTGTACACAGCGCGTAGGCGGGGCTAGAGAAGAAGGTTCGTGTTTTTACACACATTTTGTGTGGATAGGGCTCTAAGAGTTAGCAATTTCACAAAACCTGACACTCTGGAACTGGAGGTGGGCTAGGGATTGGCATGAGGTCCAAATTATTGACCTCATGCTTAATAGAACAGCGACTGGATGTTGTAATGGAACATCTTGATAAGCTATAACTTGTGATGTTAATATCCTAATAATATTGTAGATATTTCATAGAGAGAAAATGCTGATAAATCCTAAACGTCAAATTGACATATTCTACAAATTTCTGGACGTAATGTTGATGTTGGTTTGATATTGATATGATGCTTTGTTCCTGACATCAATTTGATATCATTTTAATATCAGCTCTATTGACCTTATGTTTATTAGAGCAGTGACTGGATGTTGTAATGCAACCTCTTTACACGCCATATCTTGTGATGTTAAAATCCTTATGAAATTATAAATATTCAACATGGAGTCAAAATCTTGATAAATCCTAAACGTCAAATTGACTTTGACTACAAATTCCAAGACATAATTTTGATGTCATTTAGATATTGATGTAATACTTTTTTAAGGACATCAATTTGATATTATTTTCATGTCAACTCTATTGACCTTATGCTTAATAGAGGAGTGGCTGTATGTTGTAATGAAACCTCTTTACAGGCCATAACTTGTGATGTTAAAATCCTAATGAAATTGTAGATATTTCATATGGAGTCAAAATGTTGATAAATCCTAAATATCAAATTGACGTTGACTACAAAGCCATTGACATAATTTTGATAACATTTAGATATCGATATGATGCTTTGTTACTGACATCAATTTTATATTATTTTAATGTCCACATTATTGACCTTAGGCTTAATAGAACAGTGACTGGATGTTGTAATGCAACCTCTTTACAGGCCACAACTGGTGACTTTGAGATCCTAATGAAATTGTAGATATTTAGGATGGAGCCAAAATCTCGATCAATACTAAAGATCATATGGATGTGTACTACAAATTCCTGGACATCATTTTGATATCAGCTTGATATCGATATGAAGCTTTATGTAGGACATCAAAATAATGTTATTTTAATATAAAATTTATTGACCTTATGCTTAATAGGACAGTGACTGATGTTTTAATGAAACCTCTTTACAGACAATAACTTGAGATGTTTAAAAACCTATTGAAAATGTAAATAGTTATTATGGAGTCAAAATATTGATAAATCATAAACGTTAAATTGACATTGACAGCAAATTTCTGGACATCAATTTTATATAATTTTAATATCAAGATGATGCTTTGGTTCAGGACATCAAATTGATGTCAATTTAATGACAATTGAAGCTTAAAAATCAGTAATTGGATTTTTTAATAAACCCTTGTGAGACCTCTTAACATGCCTTAACTTATGATGTTAACATCTTCATGAAATAATGTATATTTCACATGGAGTCAAAATCTTGATGAATTCTAAACGTCAAAATACGTCAAAATGCCCACTGAGGATAGTTGGGTCTATCCTAGAGGATGAGTCCCACCCACTGCACAGTGAATTTCAGTTTCTCCCATCAGGCCGCAGGTTCAAAATGCCTGCCTGCAAAATTAAGAGATACCGAGGTAGTTTTGCTCCCTCAGCTATCAGAATGTTAAATTGCAATCTAGCTAGTCCAGACAACACACTAACTTATTCAATTTATTGACTGCACCTATTTTACCTATTTATTTTTTTTCATAAAATTTGTATACATGCCTCAAGATCTAGACACTAGTCACTATTATGTCACTGTTTCGTGTGGTAATGTCAGTCTCTTGTGGAAATGTCTTGTGGTAATGTCAGTATTGTCTGTTGTCTATGTGTGTTACAACTTTTTAACCTGCAACCAAATCTACCTTCGAGTACAAATAAAGTTACCTAACCTAACCTATCTTTATTGTCCCCAAAGGGCAATTCATATGAAGCGAGCAGAAACACTCACCAACAGAGTACAGATACTGATAGAAACATAAATAAATAAATAAGATCACAAAGTGTTTAAAATAGCTGTTACAGCAGGTAAAAATGAATCTGTTTTGAATCTGTTAGTTCTGCAACCTTTTAAAGGGGTCATATTATGCTTTTTTAAAACTACCTTTTAGCTCTAATGTTCAGAACAGGCTGTTTCTCATGGGAGCATGCACCTGGTAACTAGACACCTGCAGCCAACACATTGAGGATTTTTCCTGTTGCCTATGACAGGTCTAGCCTGACATAGCCCGCCCATAATACGAATGTTCATCCGTATCCATGGTCTGGGAACGGTCCTCTGGGCGTGTTTACATCGGTGAGAGTCTACGCAATAAGTGAAGCCGATTAGACGAGCTTTCCAATCGTTTCAAACCAGGAGTGAATGCCCTCCCTCCGAGTATAATCGCGTCAGGTTAAAGAACCTCCAGACCATGAATACGGATGAACAGCAGTATTATGGTCGGGCTATGTCAGGCTATGACAGGTCATCCCTGTCAACTCTTGCCAATTTATCACTTGTGGTCTGTACATACAGTAAGAAGGGATCTCAGACCCAGAAACTTTGGACTGGTTGCTCGGCTTCTTGTGGAGTTACATGTTCCCAGCATTGTGAATAAAGACAGATCTAACTACTTGCCTGCTTCATATTTTTCACCAAAAAGTCATGTCACAACAGGGTAAAAGAAATAATGTACAGTATGTAAAGAAAGGTCTCTGTTATGAAATGCAGTTTTCATCCTATATGACAGTGCAGTTTACTGTACTTCTATTGTGCTCTTACGATTCAGAAGATGAAATGGATGAAATCGCCTCCCTGGTCGTTGACAACGGCTCTGGAATGATCAAAGCTGGCTTTGCTGGAGATGATGCTCCCCGTGCCGTGTTCCCCTCCATTGTGGGACACTCCCAGGTAAGGTTTTTTTTTTCTTCTTTAAGTTGTACCTTTTACCAAATGGATGAGATGTAGTTCTTAAGATGTCTACTTAAAATTGTGTCGCTCTTGCATAATTCTCAAGTTGTGCATGCAGTTCAATCCATAGATGAAGTAGCCAAGCCACTGCCTTGATATTTATGCTGAAAGAAAATAGTTCCCCGTCATGTAGATTTAGAAAATCGCCGTAAATCTAAACTTGAATGGGCAGAAGATTGCCCAAAATAATGTTAAACCTTGTTTTTGGATATGATACGATGAAATACGATGGTTAAGATTAACAATTTTTGACAAGGGCTTCTGTTCTGAGAATTTTCGGTTACACTGTTGCATCTTCCCATCTCCAGAATGAAAGCCTACTGTATGAACACCGGACCAATCCTTCCTAAAACGCATTAAATGTCTGTTTCAAAGGTGTGAAACTCACCGAGTGGTCTGTAGTGTGATATTCTGACTTAAATATCACAGCAAAATAGGACTTCTAGCAAGTTCTATCATTATTTTGGATCTTGTGAGTGACGTATTACTTTGCAGCAGTCAGAGGGGTTTGACTACAAACTACAATAAAACTTGCAAGTCATATTATGAAGTTAAGAACATTTTTATGCCCTTGTGTGTATGTGTCTGTATTTAGGGTAATAGTCGCAGTGGCAGGGGCTACTACGTTGGAGACGAGGCTCAGAGCAAGAGGGACATCCTAGCACTGAAGTACCCCATTAAGTGTGGCGTTGTCACCAACTGGGACGACATGGAGAAGATCTGGCAACATACCTTCTACAACAATTTGCGTATTTCCCCTGAGGAGTATCCCGTCCTGCTCACAGAACCCCCTTGAACCCTAAGGCCAACAGGGAAAGGATGGCAGAGGTAGGTATTTTCCAAGGATCTAATGAGTGGCTGATGTGCCTCTTTAGTTGTCAGAACAGTGAGCCAGCATCCTGATACCATAGGGACGTTCGCCCTGTGTGAGAAGTCTTTATATTCAAATGCGACAACAAATGGAACGGGTGAATTTGCCGTCGCCATGGTCAGTGTTGATTTATTTGACTGCACGCATGCGTTGCCTTGGATAGCGCGTATTCTGGGAGGGAAATATTCTGCCAGTGCGTGGAGCTTCCCATAAGGCAAGGGAACACACTGGAAAAACAAAATGATGAAATTTTTTTTTTTTCCTCAGCGAAATGATCATTGTTCACGAGTCACAAGGCTCAAGTCCGAGTCAAGTCTCAAGTCATTGAGGGCAAGTCTAAGTCCAAGTCTGAAGTCTTTGTTTGTGCGACTTAAGTGCGACTCGAGTCCAAGTCTGGGACTCGATTCACCATCACTGTGATGTGCATTATCTGTCTTGATTTGCTTGCTTATTTCTTTGTTTATTTAGTCTTACCATGTTACATGTTTTGTTAAAATAAAGGTAAAATAAAGTTAAAGATAAACGATGTATGAAAGGCATTGTTAGGGTATATCTGATCTCTTTGTTTAGCCTGCAGTCACATCAACACATATCTGAAGGAGGCAATGTCTTCAACTCGAGTCCAGAAAAATCAGGACCCAATGATAAACAGACAGGCTCATCACAGAATGACCAGACCGGACGCAAATGCAGGACTTGACTTTTAATTGAGAAACAGAACTTGCACAAGGGCAATAATAAACAAACAGGATAAAAGTAGAAAACGTAACATGCCGAAAGTGAGCAGCAGAGCGTTCACACAGCAGCCTGACACAGCAGCACAGTGGCCCAATTCCAATTTTTTCACACCTGTGTGACATGTATGCGATCTTTTAACGACAGTCTGAACGACATAGATCAGATTTTTCACACGCAACCCAGGCCACTTGGGTATGTGGTCCTAAAACAGATACGTATCTTATCTTTTGACATGCGACTCCAGTCTGAACGGCCATGTCAAATGTATCCGACCTATACGTCACCAATACTTGTTAATTAAGCAACCGTGATCACAACAAATGTTACCGTGTGTAATATGCAAGGTAAATACTAGAGTTGACAAGAAGAGTAACTCATTTTTTTTAAAGCAGATTTTGAGTGCTTTATAAAGGCGTACACCACAGGTTCACTCCACTCATTTCGCTGATGAAAACACTGAAGGTTATTTAGACTGACTTAAGCTGATGGCAGGCATTTCTAGTTTCATGCTAGAAATGTCATAAAATATTTTATTCATGACGAAGATTTGGTGCATTTGAAGTTTACACTGAAGATCACATAGAAGCGCATACACGTCACATTTTATTGGAAATGTGAACAACCTCGCATAAACATCGGATCCTACAAAAATATCTGAATAGAGCATTAAGCCCTGCTGTGTGAAAGTAGGGGGCGGGCCTATTGAGGTAAATTTCTAACAGCTAATTTTTCATCACTTCACAATTATTTGCCTGCATGTTGACCCTGCCTCTGACTCAGTCTCAAGAGATATTAAGATGGATTGACTATTGGTTGTTCTCCCTATCAACAACAACATAGGCTATTGCTTGTTTCATTAATTGTTTAAATTCACCCAGTCTTGTCATCATCTTAATTTTACACCATTTTATGAAAATACTGAAACAAAAATACTAGACAATAAAAGTTTAGGATGCTATGGTTTTATACAACACTCACAATAAAATTTAATTATTGCTGATATCACAGACATTGGTAGGCTACTCTATGCAATAGGCAGCTTATGTTAACAGAAATAGCCCTGATTCACTCTGTTGCTATTTCAAGAAGTGAATCAATAATAGGCCTATAACCTATATCATCAGAGAAGACTGATTCTTGACATTCTTGACAATAAAGAGCTAGGTTTGAATTAAATGATAGTCCTATTAAGATAGCTTGATACATCTCCTAAGACTGACCAGGATTTTGCCTAGATTAGAAGAACTTCCTCATGTCCAATGTCTCTGCAGGCAGCAAATATTTCAAACAACTCATAAACCAAGAATAAGCTATCCTTAGGTTAAGTCTATAGCCTTCTTCATTGTTTAGTTGAACATTCATTTAATGTGGCCTTGAGTTAATTTTGAGGAAATCCAATAAAAACAATAAGGTTTCAGCCAAAGCTACTTTGTGAGGTGGCAATTAACAGAGCTGACGTTATATTACCTCCTCGGGAATCTGTTCCTTTCCTGCTCACTCGATTAATTTCCCTTACTGACTTACTTTGTTCCAAATGCCAAACACGGAGTGTGGACTTTCAGCGGTATGCATATTACCTACTTGATCATGTGGAATGGACAAACGATTGCATGCGGTGAGATGTTGTTGGTAAAGCTAAACGCGGAGTGCTACTCGTACTCTATTCAAGCAAGTGGAATGGATTCTTACGCAATGGATTAGAAACTACGCTATGGCTCTGTACCATTCCCAGGAGGCTTTGTTCTAAATATATTGCAGGTCGTTGTTAGCCTGACATAGCCCGACCATAATACTGCTGTTCATCCGTATTCATGGTCTGGAGGTTCTTTAACCTGACGCGATTATACTGCGGAGGGGTGGGCATTCACTTCTGGTTTGAAACGATTGGACAGTTTGTCTAATCAGCTTCGCTTATTGGCCGGTAGACTCTCTACCGATGTAAACACGCCCCAGAGGACCGTTCCCAGACCATGGATACGGATGAACATTCGTATTATGGGCGGGCTATGTCAGGCTAGGTTGTTGTACCCATACGAAAAAGATTTATATGAAACTTACATTTTTCCTACATTGTTGTATAATAATCTTATATATATTTTATAGGGGACTCAAAGCTCATACAAAATCCATGTAAAATGCACATACTGTGAAACTTCATTGTACAATGTTTTTGTTATGTTGTATAAGAGTCTTATATGGGGTTTATAGGGGACTCAGGCCACATGCAAAATCCATATAAAATCCATATAATGTGAAACTTATACAACTTTGCACCATGTAAGAATTGTATATGACACGTCCCATGTGAAAAAGATTTATATAAACTTTACAATGTTTTAGGCCTATATGTTGTATAAGAATCTAAGGTTGTGTAGGGCAGTCAAACCACAGGCAAAATGCATTTGCAATGTTTCTATATGTTTATGTTTTATGTGATTCACACATTGGTGAAATTAAAGGAATACTTTAACTTTTTATATAAATTGGTCAGTCATCCTCTTCCCTGAAGTTACATATGTGGGAAAAATCATTTAGGTCTGGCAATCCAAATTTTAGCTTTAGCTTAGCATAGGCACTGGAATGTAATGTAGCCAAAGAGTTGCTATCTGGCTACTTTACATTCCAGCACATATGCTAAGCTAAAACGCATGCACTAGGGACAAAATGCTTTTACCCACATATGTAACTTCAGGGAAGAGGATCACTGACCAATTTTCATAAAAAGGTGAAACATTCCTTTAATTTCACCAATGTGTGAATTACATAAAACATAGAAACATTGTAAAGTTTAAATAAAACTTTTCCATATGAGAAGTTATAAGCTTCATATATGCAATGTATTTTGCATATGGTTTGGCAGTTGTACAAACCCCATCTGAGATTCTTATACAACATAAAATACAGTACATATAAGATTCTTATAGGGTATATACATCAGATATTAGGCCACTGACATTTGCGTGAGGATGCCGTGGCTCAGTGGCTAGAGCGTCAGACCATTACCCTGGTGACCTGGGTTCGTTTCCGACCCGAGGTCATTTCCAGATCCCAGATCCTATCATCTCTACACTGTCCTATCTAATAAAAAAGCCCAAAAAATATCTTAAAAAAACATATGTGTTTTATATCTTATTCTTTATACATGCGGATGCCATGGTAGGTGTTGTTGCCACATCTTGTGTCAGACAGCTGTGGTCTAGTGGTTAGGGCTTAAGACTTGTAACTATAAGGTTGACAGTTCGATTCCCGTCCAATGCGTCATCTAAACTATCAGTAGGCCTACTCTCCAGCATGCAGCCCACTGTACCAGGTCAGTATAGGTAATTTCACTGTCGGCTGTGTCTCACCAATTCCATGTGGGTTAATTATATTCTTATCAAAATATAAAGCCTGCACAGTTTTATGTAAATTTCATGTATGTTACATGTATGTCTCATACACAAACCTATATGGGCAATTCCAGCGTTATGGACGTGACATTTTCGTGCATTATTGATGAACAAAAGGCCAGATAACCTCCGCAAACCTAGCAGTATTTCACAATTTTTTTTCATATTCTTCTGCAAACTCCATGGCTGAATACAGGCAAACAGAAAAATTTAATATCATGATTTGCATCATAAGAATATGAGCCTTTCAATTTGCGTTATGGACGTGACGAAAAACGGACAAACTTTTGAGAGAGCGTAGTTTTTGCTGTGAAGTGTGTGAAATTTCTAGAGAAATGTAAATATTACTACATTCATACCAAACAGGACACCTCAGGGTCATTCCATATCAAATCACCCAATGGGTTAAACCCCACCCCCTCAGAAATTGATGAAATTTGGTGTATGGGATCATCACACCTGAACATTTAATATCTGAAAATTTTAGCTCAATCAGACCAGCAGTTTCTAAGATATGCCAGGTCCAATTTTCAGATTTTTGCCAAAAATGGGCTGACCAGCCCACATTGACATTACCATAATTTGCTTATTTCTGGGTCAAATTCAACAATTATGGTGTCGTTTGAAAGCTAAGACCCTCAGGAATCTGATTATATGATTACTTTTTATGATTAGACCCATTTTGACTAAATGACCCTTTGACCTTTACTTTGGACCTGAATTTGACCTTGTGGATCATGTGACCATCAAGTGACCCCTGGTCTAAAAGTTAGGTCAACATGTTCTGTAGACAATATAAAAAAATCAGAGGTATAATATTTTTTGTTTGTCAGCAATTTTAAAACAAAGTTTGGTTGAACGTGACAAAATGGTCTTTCCATGCTATCTGGCTACATTACATTCCAGTGTCTATGCTAAGCTAAACCTAAAATGAAGCTAAGTTTGGGGTTGGCAGACTAGGAAAATGCATGCACTAAAACAAAGTTTGGTTGAACTTGATAAAATGTTCTTTAAAGGAATATTCCACCTTCTTTTAAAGCCCAATTGGTTATTCACTCTCTTACCTAGAGTTGCATATGTGGGTAAAAGCACTTTGGTTTCAGTGAATGCATTTTCCTAGTCTGCCAACCCCAAACTTGGCTTTATTTTAGGTTTAGCTTAGCATAGACACTGGAATGTAAAGTAGCCAGATAGCATGGAAAGACCATTTTGTCACGTTCAACCAAACTTTGTTTTAAAATTGCTGACAAACGAAAGATATTATACCTCTGATTTTTTTATATTGTCTACAGAACATGTTGACCTAACTATTAGACCAGGGGTCATTTGATGGTCACATGATCCACAAGGTCAAATTCAGGTCCAAAGTAAAGGTCAAAGGGTCATTTAGTCAAAATGGGTCTAATCATAAAAAGTAATCATATAATCAGATTCCTGGGGGTCTTAGCTTTCAAACGACACCAAGATTATTGAATTTGACCCCGAAATAAGCAAATTAGGGTAATGTCAATGTGGGCTGGTCAGCCCATTTTTGGCAAAAATCTAAGAATTGGACCTGCCATATCTCAGAAACCGCTGGTCCGATTGAGCTAAAATTTTCAGATATTAAATGTTCAGGTGTGATGATCCTTTACACCCAATTTCACCAATTTCTGAGAGGGTCAGGTTTAAAATCCCCCAAATTTTGGGTGATTTGACATGGAATGACCCTCAGTAAAGACAGAGAAAGACTTAAACTCAAATGTAAATGTAAAAAAAGTTGGTTTTCATTGGGAGACATGGCGTTATGGATGTGACGTTATGGACGTGACGTCTGGAAAAACCCTCCAAAACGATACAAAACAATTGTGAACGGTGGATTTTAACCTGTAACAAGAGAAATAGTAATATAACAATGAAAAATAACTGATAGCATTGCAGCTTTGTGTGTGTTATCACCCACTTATGCCCATTATAAGCCCCTCCATAGACTTACATTATAGCTGAATAGGGTAAAAATTTTAACAAACAGATATCCTTTCGAAACTTGCTCAGTTGAATATTTACATCGAGACAATACTTTTTTGTATTGGAAGATTTCTGAAAGAATTTGTATGTCCATGTAGGTGAGACTTAAAGTTTTAAGGTGAGGTTTACTTTTTCGTGGAATTGCCCATATATGTAATTTGTATGTCTCATATACAGAAACTTAATGTTCCTTATAATTTACTTATTCAAATCATATATATTGCGAGTTTCAATCATATATGACTTAAATGAGAAACGGGACACTTTTGTAGTATGTGCCATAGAAGATTTGGATAATAATGTATGTTTCTGGCTGGAAAGGTTTTTATATGTTTTTATATGACACTTCTTATAAGTTTCATATGAATCTTTTTCGTATGGGTAGTTAGATTTTTTTGTGGTAAACATAAATGTTTTATGATGCCAGAATAACAAGAATGAAATAAAAATTCAAATGCTTCATAAACTTCGCTAGATTGTTGGGAGAAATCAGAAGTGTGTAAGCCTAAACCATGACTGAGATAAAGAGTGATAGCAAGTGATATAAGTACAGATTGGATTCTAAATAGATTTCTAACGTGTCGTCATCACACATTGCATTCTGGGTTTGCCCCGGAATTAGACCCTAGCAACAATCTCTGACTAGACTCGCAAAATCTAAAAAAAAAAAAGACTTCCCACTGTTGTGTGATCGGGTGTATGAACTGGAAATACGATGGGGCCGTAAAAAAGTTACAGCTTAACTAACCGCTATCTCCGGGTCAAGATGGCGCCATTTATGATGTTTTTGATGTATCTTGGCAATCTCTATTGCAGAAGGTAGATTATATTAATGTAGTCAGCGCGGGGTAACTCAGTTATTAGCCAAATATTGAATATAGTTCCGTTTCTAACCAAATCTTCCCCGAGTTTATTTCTTTAGCGCTCGCGGGGGCCCTGAGATGTCGGGGACCTAAGCGATGGCAAGACCTGCGTATGCCTTGGGCCCGCCCTGGCTGTTTACACTGTCATGAAACAGATCAGATTTGTGGCACATGTGAGCAAAAAAATCGGATTCGGGTCACATGTAACTGGCAATGTAAATGCAGTGTAAATGTGTGTTATGTTTGTGTTCTGTCCACAGGTCATGTTTGAAACCTTTAACACCCCCGCCATGTATGTAGCCATCCCAGCCGTGCTGTCCCTGTACACCAACGGTCGTACCACTGGTATTGTGATGGACTGTGGTGATGGTGTCACTCACACTGTGCCAATCTACGAGGGACACGCCATGCCACACGCCATCCTCCGTCTGGACCTGGCTGGCCGTAACCTGACAGACTACCTGATGAAGATTCTGACCGAGTGTGGCTACCGCTTCACTGAGGCTGGAAGGGAAATCGTGAATGACATGAAGGAAAAGCTGTGTTATGTTGCACTAGACTTTGAGCAGGAGATGGGCACTGCTGCTTCTTCCTCTTCACTGGAGAAGTACTACGAGCTGCCTGACGGACAGGTCATCACTGTCGGCAACGAGAGGTTCCGCTGCCCTGAGGCCCTCTTCCAGCCATCTTTCCTGGGTGAGTCCTTAACAGAGGCAGACATGAAAAAATGAAAAGAAATACTGTAGATAGGTATGGGGCTAAAAATATCTTGATAATATTTGTAAATGCACAGAGGGTTATCTACAAATAGGTAATGGTTTGCAAATGTGTTCAGATATCCACAAATGCAAATTTCATATATGTAACTTGTAAGTTTGTCTTCACAAATAATGTTGTATTTGTAAATATAAAAAGTCTTTGAAAAACAATGCATTTGTAAAACTAGAAATTTGCGAACATTGTAACATTTGTGACATTGTGACATTTTGTGACCTAGTATCAAAAGGGGTCTATAGTCTGACTATGAGTGATGGTGCCTAGAGCGTTGTAATGGGGGGTCAGCTCTATGTTCCCACAACTCTATGTTCCCACAGCTCTATGTTCCCACAGCCCTATGTTCCCACATTTATTAGGAATTTTTATTTTTCACCGAATTTTTTGAAATTAGGCCCTACGTTCCCACAGCCCTATGTTCCCACATTTCTTAGGAAATTTGGGAAATTGGGCCCTATGTTCCCACAGCCCCATGCCCTATTTTCTCACAGCAATATGTTCTGATAAGGGCATGTTCACACCAACACAGGTAATATTTATCCAGTTAGCCCTTCCGTTTACATTCAAAAAATTATTGCTGAGGTCGATTTCAAAAATGATCGCTGAGGTGGATGAATATAAAATCGTTGTGGAATGTTGATGCAAACATTCTGAATTCTCGTTTTCATTGTGAATACGAATCTAGGCAGCACAGCATAAAAGAACTTTAACCCTTACCCTAAACCTAACCCCACTACCTGGGAGGCACCATTGAAGGCAAATAATACCAAAGATGGAATCTTGCTTGAACTTACATAGGGGGTCTACCAGGCAGGGGTAGAAATGTGGGACTATAGTGCCTGACTTTTAAGAAAGACAACAAAACTCTAAGAAATGTGAGAATATAGGGCTGTGGGAATATAGAGCTGTGGGAACATAGACACGCTCCCGTAATGGGATAGGCGCCACCAATGTCTGAGTACAACCTATGGCTCGTATTCGCTGAACAAATTCAAATTGCTACTGCTAGAGTACGTCTAGAGTTCTAGGCTAGTAGATAGGTAAATAAATTACAAAATATCCATCTTGGATTTCTAGTCTAATCTCTACTGTATCTATCCCAACAGGTATGAAATGCATTGGCATCCACGAGACCATCTTTAACTCCATCATGGGGTGTGACATTGATGTCCGTAGGAGCCAATATGAAAATATTGTGCTGTCTGGTGGTAGCACCATGTACCCAGGTATTGCAGACCGCATGCAGAAGGAGATCACATCCCTGGCACCCAGTACCATTAAGGTCAAGGTGAGCGCATTTACACACAAACCCCTTTATTCTGCCTTCTTGAAGATCCAGTTGGTTTTGACAGCTCGTCTGACTTGTATGCAATTGCGTATTTGTTTCCAGGTCATCGCACCCCCTGAGCGCAAGTACTCTGTCTGGATCGGAGGCTCCATCCTGGCCTCCCTCTCCACCTTCCAGCAGATGTGGATCAGGAAGCAGGAGTACGACGAGTCCGGCCCCTCCATCGTGCACCGCAAATGCTTCTAAATAATGTCCGGTTTGCACAACACCATTGGCGTTCAGGACTCTTCCCATACGAAAAAGATTTATATGAAACTTACATTTTTCCTACATGTTGTATAAGAATCTTATATATATATATATTATAGGGGACTCAAAGCTCATACAAAATCCATGTAAAATGCACATACTGTGAAATTTCATTGTACAATGTTTCTGTTATGTTGTATAAGAATCTTATATGGGGTTTATAGGGGACTCAGGCCACATGCAAAATCCATATAAAATCCATATAATGTTAAACTTATACAACTTTGCACCATGTAAGAATTGTATATGACACGTCCCATGTGAAAAAGATTTATATAAACTGTTTTAGGCCCATATGTTGTATAAGAATCTAAGGTTGTGTAGGGCAGTCAAACCACAGGCAAAATGCATTTGCAATGTTTCTATATGTTTATGTTTTATGTGATTCACACATTGGTGAAATTAAAGGAATACTTTAACTTTTTATGTAAATTGGTCAGTCATCCTCCTCCCTGAAGTTACATATGTGGGAAAAATCATTTAGGTCTGGCAATCCAAATTTTAGCTTTAGAGTTGCTATCTGGCTACTTTACATTCCAGCACCTATGCTAAGCTAAAACGCATGCACTAGGGACAAAATGCTTTTACCCACATATGTAACTTCAGGGAAGAGGATGACTGACCAATTTTCATAAAAAGGTGAAACATTCCTTTAATTTCACCAATGTGTGAATCACATAAAACATAGAAACATTGTAAAGTTTAAATAAAACTTTTCCATATGAGAAGTTATAAGCTTCATATATGCAATGTATTTTGCATGTGGTTTGGCAGTCGTACAAATCCCAACTGAGATCCTTATACAACATAAAATACATATAAGATTCTTAGGATATTGACATCACATATTTGGCCAGTAACATATGTGTGAGGATGCCGTGGCTCAGTGGCTAGAGCGTCAGACCATTACCCTGGTGACCCGGGTTTGATTCCGACCCGAGGTCATTTCCAGATTCCAGTTCCTATCATCGCAATACTGTCCTATCTAATAAAAAGCCCCAAAGATCTTTAAAAAAAACATATGTGTTTTATATCATATTCTTTATACATGCGGATGCCATGGTAGGTGTTGTTGCCACATTTTGTGTCAGACAGCTGTGGTCTAGTGGTTAGGGCTTAAGACTTGTAACTATAATGTTGACAGTTCGATTCCTGTCCAATGCGTCATCTAAACTATCAGTAGGCCTACTCTCCAGCATGCAGCCCACTGTACCAGGTCAGTATAGGTAATTTCACTGTCTGCTGTGTCTCACCAATTCCATGTGGGTTAATTATATTCTTATCAAAATATAAAGCCTGCACAGTTTTATATAAATTTCATACACATATAAATTTCATGTCTCATACACAAACCTATATATGCAATTTGTATGTCTCATATACTGAAACTTAATGTTCCTTATAATTTACTTGTTCAAATCATATATATTGTGCGCTTCATTCATATATGACTTAAATTAGAAACGGGCCACTTTTGTAGTATGTGCCATAGAAGATTTGGATAGTAATATATGTTTCGGCTGGAAAGGTTTTTATATGTTTTTATATGACACTTCTTATAAGTTTCATATGAATCTTTTTCGTATGGGTTCCAACCACCCCCACCCAGCGTCCTGCACGTCCCTATGGGGTGGGTGGTGGGGGGGTTGAGAACTGTATACTTTGGTTAAGCTGATTAAAATATGGGAAAAATAAAATACCAGCTTCATAGTCCCTTTGATTATTAAATGGCTCATTTTGGTTGATTCCCATTCTTTGGTTCACATACATTTAAACCGTTTCAAGGTATTTGGGGGCCCCAGGCAAACAGGGGCAGGGGGCCCTATCACCCTATATTTGTTGAAGCAGTAAAACCCTTGCCTGCAAAGCTTCATGCAGACTTAGAAGCGCCCAAGGAATTGAGTGATGAGGATTTACACGTACTGCCACCACACTAGCCGAGCTAGCTGGCATCCGTTACACTTGCACAAATGGGCGCACACAGTTAAACAGATATGGACACTTTTTGCTACTCTCTCCAACATCCAAGGTTTTTATTGCACATTTAGTTGGCAGGGGGTTAAAATCCAGCATTTAGTGTTGACAGTGTACATCTTGCCACAAACATGGCACCCTTCAAATGTGCGCTGAAATTACCCTGACGTTCACAGGTTTGTTTGACAGATGTAGTGAAAGTGTTTAAGACGTGAACAGTCTCCCTCCAATGAGACTGAAGTGAAAACTGCTTCACAGAAGTGAAACTGTGTGCGATCAAATACACCAAGGGTGTCAAACTCAAATTCACAGTGGGCCGGAATCCCAAAACTGGGCCCAAGTCAGAGGCCTAACTTGGGTCAAATGCCAACATAAAAGAAACACGATGAGTGTCATTCATTTCTTGTGCATCTCCTTCTTTCTGCAATACAGAATCTAAAGTCTAACTGAAGCTTAACTGTAAAATAAGAAACATGATAAAGAATCATTCGTTTCTTATGTCTCTGTCTTTCTGCAATTTAGTAAATTCCAATGAAAACAAGTTATTTTTCTCACACAATAAACACAGATTTCCAAACAACTCATTACAACAGCCCAAACATTACCAAGAGAAAAGTGCAATCCTGTAACAGGATTTGAACAATTTGAGATGGCAGATAAGGCATTGTGTTAGAAATGAATTGTGAAAATTGTGCAGGGCCCACATAGTCATATTTTGACCTGTCATTACATTGAAGTTCGATCAACTCCATTTGGAAATCGGCTGGTGCGCTTGATATGTCAACTGCGACATGCTGTGCGTGTCGTGCGCACAGCACGAATCTGCTCTTTTGGGCATCAAAGTCATCAAATCGCCGGATGAAATCTGCGCTAAACTTGCTGAGCTGTTCAGAAAATTGAGCACTTGGGAACAAGGAGATCTGCTTCATCATGGTTTGGCAGCACGGGAAATGTAAGAAGTTTTCCTGGCTGCAGCATTTGTGTCTCCCACAGACACAACTTGGTTTTACGAAACGAGACATCAGGAGAAGTTTAATTGACATGCAAAGGAAGCTACAGACGGTAGTGCAGTTAAAACGAAGTCTTAATTGTTTCAGTGTTGTGGAGGAGATTGCTACATCCGGCCGGCCCTTTACCGAGGGAGAACTTATTAAAACTGCATTCTAAAAGTTTGCTTTGTTGTGCCTTCCCAGAAAAAAGCAAGCATTTTCTAATGTGGGTCTGGCTAGAAACACTATTGCTCATCATGTATGTGAGCTCGCAACCAATTTAACAAGAACAGCCGATAGGAAAGGGAAAACGCTTTTTACATGTCCCTATCTTTAAACTTCTCCTGATGTCTCGTTTCATAGTGCCGTCTTGGTGCAAGATCTGATATCACCAAGTAATTAAAGTAAGTACTCTAACCCTAAGTGTGTGTGTGTGTGTGTGTTTGGGAATGTGTGAAAGAGAAAGTTGAGCAATGGAATGATTCTGAAGTGTTCTTTGGAAACTAAAAACATGAATGGGTGTGAGTAAGTGTGTGTGTGTGTGTGTGTGTGTGTTACGACTGTTGAATTCGCCCCTTGTGTGTCTACTATTTGACTAAAAATAAAAGGTGTGTGTGTGTGTGTGTGTGTGTGTGTGTAGCACAACATTTGTTAGATATTATTCACATATTAACTCTCATTTTTATGTAAAAGATTACAATAGGAAAATCTTGCTTTAGCTGTATTGCTCCCATCGCCCAGGTTGCTATTTGGTTTGTTTGTGTGTGTCAAGTCTGTCTGTGAATGTGTTCATGTGTGTGTGCAAGTGTGTGTGTGTGTGTGTGTGTGTGTGTGTGTGTGTGTGTGTGTGTGTGTGTGTGTGTGTGTGTGTGTGAGAGAGAGAGCGAGTTGAGCAATTGAATGATACTGAAGTGTTCTTTGGAAACATGAATGGGTGTGTGTGTGTGTGTGTGTGTGTGTGTGTGTGTGCTCATATGAGTGGGCGTATGGGTGTGCCTGCAACATTAACTTGCAAACATATATATATACACATAGCCTGTGTCTGATTTTTAGAGTGTATGAGAAGACACAACACTGATCATGTGACACAGCGACACAAACTTTTCATAACTACCATGTCTGCTATTTGACTAAGTATAATAAAGTGTGTGTTAGTCTGTCTCTGAGTTTTTTTTATTGTGTGTGTGATATACACTTCCACTGGTACCACTACATACAAGTAATCTGCTAAAATTGCTTTCATCCACGGCTTCTGTCTGTGTGTGTGTTTGTGTGTGTGTGTGTGTGTGTGTGTGTGTGAGAGAGAGAGAGAGTGTGAGAGAGAGTGTGTATGTGTGTGTGTGCGCGCTCTCTTCACTTTCTCTGTCTATATAGTCTATTTGGGTGTGTTTGTTAATCTAAGATAAGTTTGTAGAAGTGTGTCAGAGTTCATATGTTTGGGGCAAAGGTGTTGCGCAATGGAATGTTGCTGAAGTAGGCTATTCTGTGGAAACTGAATTACGCATCAGGGTGTGTGCAGGCATGTGTGTGAGATTGCAACACTAACTTGCGCGTGTATGTAGGCCTATATATAAGCCTCTCTGATCGCAAGGGAGTGAGAACACACACCGCTGATTATCTGACAACGACACGCTCTCACACACACACACACACAAACACACACAGACGTGCACAATAATATAAGTAAATCTTTCAGGATGGACGCATCTGAACTGACCACAGTGCCTCAGAAGAACCTATCAGAAACATCATCCACAGGTCCAAAGAGAGGTAAGATACTGATGGACTTTACTTGTCTATTATGAAACTGTGTAGGTAGCTCATAACATTTTGGAATTTGCCATTGATTGATTGATTGTATATTGATTGTACTGTATGTCTGTTTAAAAATCACACACAAGGTTGCTGTCCATGAATCTCAAGCTATTAAGGCTTTAGATTACGTTAATTATTATTATTATTTTTATTATTATTATTATTTTGCTTTTTCTCTGGTCTTTTTTTAAATTTTGTATTTCAGTAATTAATCAGGTAAATGAGCCAATCCACTGAAATTATACCTGAAAATATGTAAAAATGTCATAACATTTTTGAATTTGAAGGCTGAGTCCATGAGGCGTGGATCTGCCAAAGGTTTCTTCCTACAAAATAAATTATTTACAAAGCGAAGGGAGTTTTTCCTTGCCCCTGTTTCTCATGGATGCTTCCGTACTGTCTGTAAGCGCCGCGAGACAATGTACTGTATTTGAGCTCTCTACAAATAAAATTGAATTGAATTGAATTGATTTTTGCCATATTGTGTGATTGTATGTCAACTGTTTAAAAATGACACATAAGTTAGCCAGCCATAAATCAGTCCTAAAGCTATTAAGGCAATAGATTAAATAATGTTAACATTTATTTATTTATTTCTTTGTTTTTGTTTGCCTTCTCTGGTCTAGGTGCCTGTTACTTCAGTCTGGATGTAAACACAGCAAACAACTATGTCGATCTATCTTCGGACAAGAAGACAGCAACAAAGGAGCTGCAGTCTCAGTCGTATCCTCCTAACCCTGATAGATTTGATGCAGTGGCCCAGGTCCTCTGCTCACAGCCCCTGATGAGGAACAGTCGGTGCCATGTGGAGGTGAAGTGTTCTAAGGCTCTGATAGC
Organism: Sardinella longiceps; assembly: GCA_027497455.2. Lineage (NCBI taxonomy): Eukaryota > Metazoa > Chordata > Actinopteri > Clupeiformes > Clupeidae > Sardinella > Sardinella longiceps. The sequence goes on along the minus strand of JAODXP020000032.1, from coordinate 25,902,979 downwards.
AGTGACTTCCAAAAGCATCAAAAGGAAAGGATCTGGGGATGACGTCATCTTTGGCAACAACGACAAGTCCTGGAGTCTAATGTACAATCAAAACGGACCGTGTTTCGACAGCCACAATAAGGAACGCCGTGAGTTAAGGAACCCCTCTGGTACGCATGTGATGGTGCTTTGGGACGGAGACATTTTGTCGTTCTTGGACGTGACCCCCGGGTGTTCGCCTGTCCACTGGTCCCGGTTCAGCCTTCTGTCCTATGATGAGGACGAGCTCTATATTGGGTTTGGACTGCCCGAGCCAGACTCTTCCGCGTCACTGACCGGAGTCTACAGTCTTCCTGCCGTCCAACAATGGGCTCTACAGAGAACACACAATGAATCCGATACGGACATACAGGCTAACAATAAGAGAAGATAAGACTCTTTATTGTCATATGATATTATGTTATATTATGCATGCATTTGATGCTGACATACAGGTTCATAGATATGATAAGATTCTTTATTGTCATATGATATTATGTTATATACATGCATTTGATACTGACATACAGGTTCATAGTAAGATATGATAAGATTCTTTCTTGACAATATACATGCATTTGATACTGACATACTGTACAGGCTAACAACAAGAGAAGATAAGATTCCTTGACATCATTTATGCATTAATAATGAGATCATGGTGCAGTCAAAATGCAGACTTAAAAAAAGAAAAGAGTGTATAGAATTAAATGAAACAGTTACTGATAAACAGAAGATAAGAAGATACAGTACTTTATTGTAATTCAACATATAAAAATGCAGATTCATAAAACATTAGGGATATACATGTATAGAGGGTGTTGTACAGTCACTGTTATATGTACTAAATGGTGATATGTACAAGTTACAGAATATATATTCATGTGTGTTGTGATAAAAGTTTTCAACTCAACTCAAGTGTTATTTTATTGTCTTATTGCAGTTTATTGCATTCAAACATCAAAACAAGGATTGTTAAAATGATTGTGGTTTCTATAAGGGTTCAAAAATGTACATAAAGATGGTGCTCATGCAAATTTTAAGCAGATGCTGGACTCAAGGAACCTGCTTGGGAAATAGTTGAGCGTTTGGGGTACTGTGGAATGGTAGAAGGACAGCTGATGGATGTGAGAGGGATGCCAGTGTGTGTGAAACCGTGGGGTCACTGTTGTCTACTTTCTACTTTCACTACATACTGATACACCATTTTACAAATGATGTCAGAGCTTGACCATGAGAGTGGTCCTTGGGAAAAGAACAACAGTGCAGTATCATTGGAGAATTTGACTAAGTAACTTCATAGTTGTGATTGTGAAGACCTATAACTATCAGTGTACATAATGAACAACAAGGTGAAAGTATGCAGTCTTGACGGGAGCCATTGTTGGAAATAATAGATTGGGACAAATGTCCATTTACAAAGACCCTCCTCATTTATACATCAGACATAAACTATGACTTCCTAGACTAGCCTAACTCTTGTTTCTTCTGTCCCTATACCCATATGTGTCAAGACTGCTGTCCACCCTCCTAACTAATAAAAGGGAATTTTTATTCCTTTACCCCGTAACTCATGGTATAGTATAGTATAGTGCCACATGGCAATTGTACTCTATTTGGAGCTCTACAAATACAATTGAATTGACTTTTTTTTAATTTCTTGAGCTCTTGGTTACTAGATGGAACTCCAGCAGCCAATTAAGCCACCAGATAAAGATAGTTCCCTGTAAAAATATGGGCGATTTTTAAACTGAAATTGAACCCTGTATTGTCGAGCAAGTACATCACAAGTGGTACCAGTTTGATACCAAATACTCCCATTGTAGGATCAGATATACCCATACCAAAGCTTCCAAAAGACAGTGAAGCAAACCTGTGTCACCCGCGATAATTTTTTTGGCGATCGCTTGTACAAAAAAAACAAACAAAAAAAAAACGGTCCGTGATTTTAGGGGGGCTGAGCTAAATTTCAGGGGGCTTGAGCCCCCTAAAAATGGCCTAAAATCGCCACTGATAGACAGCAGAACCAGTTAAAATGTCTTATTTGCTTGTATGGCTACTGTGGAGGTAGAGATATAGACAGCAGAACCAGAGAACTTTAGAGCTATAGACAGCAGAACCAGAGAACTTTAGAGATATAGACAGCAGAACCAGAGAACAGAACCAACAGAGGGTAAGGGTAAAGAAAACCACACAGACACAAGTGGATTTTCTAATGATGATTTGGATTTAATTGTTTTTAATCATTTTAGCACTTCTACATTATTCATATAGCAAGAATATATTGATCTAATAACTAATTGTCACCTAATCATGGGCCACATAAAACATGAATTGAGAAATATAAACATTTATTGATGAAATTGGTTGGTTTAAATTGGTTAAGCTAAAAAATACACAATAAAAATTATTTAACTGCAATCTTTGAAGTATTTGTAATCACAAAACGTTTGCCATTGTAAACACACATGATCGATACAGTGTAGCGACATGTTTCTGATAAACACAGCTTTCATTAACAATCAGACTTAAAGAGAACCTATGCAGGATCCGGTGGCGTCATCCAGTAAGCTAACAACCAAACAAAGCAGTTATTTAGCGTTTCTGCCAATAATCCTCCATTTAGAATTGCATAGTCAATGGAGATCGCCGCTAACAAAATGTATCGACAGTTGAATGCGCTGAGAAGTCACAAATCGCATTGTAATTCAAACAGTAAACTCTGGCTAAGTCACGTGACCTAGCTTGCTTGCTAACCAAAACTTACGATAGCCGGGACGCGCTCCCTGATCTTGCAGAGGCGGTATCTGCCTCTAGGAGGGTCGGACAATCTCGTGAAGGGGCTCGTTTTACTCCGGAACATGTCATTTATCAAGTCTAGTGAGTTCTAGGCAATTTACATAAAGGTGTAATGAATAGGAAACGTCGAAATTTTACCTAAAAGTTGCATGCGGTGGCTTTAAAGGGACACCAGGCAGGACTATGGTTTTCTCCACCTACAGTCGCCGAAATATTCGAAAAAATACAACTGCATTACACATTCTCAACAATTGATGTAAATTTATTTGCAAATCAAAGAGTACAAACCAGAGATTATATTTTTTGTGTGTTACGTTGTCTGACAAGCCGGTAATAAATGCGATTTCAGTTATACCTACTTTCAGTTTCTATTTCGTGGACCCGACACTCTACCAAACTGCAAGCGGGATTACCGCGAAACAAATGCTTGAGTCTGACGAGAGAGCCATCGGTCACCCCGTAATGAACCATTTAATCATCGAAGTGACTTCGAGGCTGGTAAATTAACAGTAAAACGTTGCCTGGTGTCCCTTTAAATATTAATTAAACTTGTAATATATCCTCTTGTGGACTGATATGCATTTAGTCTCATTTTCATAATCAAGAGCCCTGTTTCTACAATTTGCCAAACCTCCCTTTGCAGTTGGCATTATACCTCTAATGTTATCTTTGTCATCTGATCTTTCATGATTTCTTCATCTTCTGAGTTTTTGATTAAACAGTTGCAATACATTTTTTGATATGTCAATGTCAATTTGTCAAAGTCAATTTATATTCAACAGCAGTTGACCAAACTGCTGTAAAATAAATCAAACAAAAATAAAACTTACTCAAACTTAATTGAATTAATAGAGAAGACTATAAAAAGAAAAGAAAAATACAATAAAAATGAGACTTAATCTAACTTAATACCACTTTTTTTTCAGAAGATTACATTCTAGAAAAATGGGCAAAATGAAACTTAATAAAACTTAATCTAAGGTAGCTCAATCTTACTTAATACATTTGTTTGATTTAATTTATAGATAAGACTGCAAAAAGAAGAAAATAGACAATGAAAAACAAAACGTAATCAAAGTTAACTTCATGCAACATTTTTTTTTTTTTTTTTAAAGATGGCTCCTTTCGAAAAAGGACCAAACAAAGAAACAAACTTAATATCTTGATATTACATAGCTAAGAAAAAACTTTTAATATTGGATTTGAAAAAAAAAATAAAAAAAATTTAGGGGGGAAGATTGTACAACAGTTTAGGAGCTACAATTGTAAAGGCACAGTCACCTCAACTATTGTATTTAGTTTTTGGAATCATAACTGCTCTGCTGATCTGAGAGTTCTTGGGGGTGTGTATACCTACGCACCTGGTAGATGATAGATTTAACTACTGCTTTAATGTCCTCTAGACATCCTAAAATGCCTGAGTATCAGTGCATTTGAAAGTTTGGTAGATCTGAGTATCTTCAGCATAGCATCATTTTCTAGGATAGAGCTTAAAGGGAGCAAATAGAGGGCAAGTAAAATAAATGCTAAAAGAAAAATTGTCCTCTAATCTAATTATGTTTATGTCTGAATCAAATGTGACTATTCCGTACAACCACATATCTCCTTGAGCTTCTCCGTGGCATAATCCTTAACGAGATCTGACATAACTGGTTTCAGTGGTTCTAGAAAAGGACTCACAACTCCCATAGCTCTCCCGACTTCATTGCCGAACTCTCCTCCCATAGCTCTCCCGACTTCATTGCCGAACTCTCCTCCCATAGCTCTCCCGACTTCATTGCCGAAAGAGGTTTTTTCACGTGACTTTGATCCTTTGTATGACTCTCCTTTTGACGTCCAATCAAGTGGCATATACTTCATGACTCTGTTCTGTTTGGCAGCATGAAGTCTTTTCTTCATTTTCTCACTCGTCAGATTATTCTTGACAAACTCTCCAGTGACAGATTTCAGTTTCGATTGGGCCAGAGAGACAACTTCACCGGTGAACTGCTGGTGGAACACATCTACCAAAGTGTCTGCCAGCATATCAGTGATACTCTGAGTTAAGTCTTCCTTAAACTTTTTCAGCAGCTCTTTGTCTGCAGCAGATAGGTCATTTGGCTTCACTTTCTGTGGAGATTCAATGAGTTCCTTGATTTCTACATGAAGTTTTGAGAAAAACCTGCCCGAGAGGGGCACCACTGAAGCAAAAGCAGTAGCTGCCATGGCTGCCATATGATGAGCTTGAAGGGCTGTCAGGAATATCTTAACTTCAGAGCTGCCACTTCCCTTAACTTCTCTTATTAAACTGGAAATGCTTGAGTTCAGTTTACTCTGCCAATCTAGGTCTCCGGAGCATGAATGCAATATTTGTTGGCTCTTTGTCTTCAAAATCTCCAGAAGTTCTCTGTTTCTGCGTGTCATGAGGTCCGAAAGCTGTTCTTTATCCTCAAGTTGAGAGAGTATAAACGAGTCTATTGATGCAGCCAAAGGATCTTTCTCTAAGTTGGATTTCACCTCATCATTTATTCTTGTATCCTTTCTGACTAGGTCTTTAATGCCTTCTAGTATTTGGGTCATTATTGCCTCACATGCCTTATCAAAGCCATATTCAGCTAATTTCTTTAGAAGAGCCTTTCCACCAGACTTCACTGCTGTCTTCATAGTTGTCTTCATAACAGTACTAAGGCTCTGTTTAGTTGTTTTGCCTAAAAGCTTTGGCAAGGATTTCAGATTCTTGGCTCCTTTTGCCAGCAGACTGGAAAGCTTGAGCCCCTTTGAGACTAGCTTGGCAACTCCAAATCCAATGAGAGACAGGCCTATAGATACAGCTTTATCTATAGCCCAGGATACCCAACTGAATGTTCCCGTTATCATTCCCTCAATGCCAGTGATGATGTCTGATACACCTTCAGAGATCAGTCCGACACCAACTTGGGCAAGTGTTCCGAATGAGACCACAGTGAGTAGGGCGCCTGCAATAACTTGTAGAACTCCAAGAAAGAACACCGTAAGGGCTTCCCAGGGGAAACGAGGCTCCTCCTTCACAGCGAACACATATTTCAGACCTCGCTGGTACATATTGTAGGCCTCCTCTTTCAGTTCATGGTCTGTCACCAGGGAGGAATACGCTGACTTTTCTGCGGTTGCGTCCCTCTCCTTCCCTTTGATCTCTTCTAGCTTTTCGATGGCCTCGGAAATGTTTTTCTCAAAACATCCAAACATTTTGCACTTTGATTCAAATTGTTTCTCGAGGCTGCTTTGGTTGTTGTCAGCTGATTCTATACCGGTCAAAGTGACAAACTTCAGGCCAGTGACGCATTCTTCGCTGAAGTGTTTCAGAGTGTGCTGTGCATTCTTAAGATCCTCTATAGCGTTAGTCAGATAATTTCCCCCCTTACTCATTATAGTGCAGTATGCATGGTTGTAAAATGCGATGGCTGCCCAACTTTTATCTTGTACCATTGCACTCTTGAATAGACTCATACTCAGGTTCCAGTTCTTCTTATCCATTGCAATATTGCCAAACTTGATGTAGTGGTAAATACTAGAACAGGGTGAAGTCTCATTTACACACTGATCTCTAGCTTTAGACAGATCTTTTACCAAACATAGGAACAGTTCATCTCTTTTCAACTGATCAATCATGTCTGATTTGTTTTGCAACCAAATGCCCCAGAACTCATTCATGATGGCAACAACAGCATCTCTTTTTCCTTGATCTTTATCTGTACACTGATGGATATCTTTTAGGGTTTGGCAGTACTCTGTAAAAAGGTCCTCCCTCAGTTTAATTTCTGTGATATCATATTCCATGTCTTTTATTTTTTCAACTGCAAGGCTCTCTCTGGTGCTCTTTGCTATCTCCAGAGAAGAGCTTGATCTGAGGCTCGATGACACATGCTCAGTTGTCATGATTATCTGGGCTGATCCAGGCTTACCTTTGCGTGCAGTCCGGCCAAACGCCTGTCGTTCCACTCTTGTGTTCTCTGAAAGGAAGGATAGAACCACAAATAGTCCTCCACTGTTGTTCACCTCTTTGGAGACCTTTATGTCTGTGCCACGGCCAGCGAGGTTTGTAGCAACAATTACATCACCTGGAATTAGTTCTCTTTCTATTTTGCTCAGACTGTCTTTGTCACTGCGGTAGTAGAGGATTATTTCACCCGGGATGGTTCCTTTCAGATCCTCATAAATCTCTTTGGCTTTGTTGATAGTTTCACATATCACCAAGGCAGCTCTTCCATCTCTGTACACATTTGGGGATATTTCAGCCATAACTACTTCTTTGATCTCAGATTTCCACTCTTCAGCAGAGAATTTCAGAATTCCTGGTACTTCGAATAATTTCTTACTGTTGAAAGGTGGCATCTGGCATTCTGAGAGATTTGGATATAAAGTCTTCACAAACTTCATGTCTGTTTCACTGCCCAGGGTTCCTGTTGTCCCATATATTTGGCCTTTGTATTTCTCAAAAAATGAGTTGTTAGAGATGTAGTTGGTCACTGTTGAAATTGTGCTCAGTTTGATTCTGTGCTTAATCTCAACAAATTGCTGTAGACCATCCCCCCATTTCTTGTTCAGCTCTATGAGACCAGTGGATCTGAAATCCACTGGACAGACTGCATCATTTTCTACCACATACTCTTGTCCTTCACACAGCCGTAGTGCCAGAAAGGCATTCTGAATCCAAACAGACACTTTTGCCTCAATCAGATCTTCCAGAAATGAGGGAACACTGACTTTCTCTTTATCATCAGACTGACTCTTGTCCTTGTTGGTATAATGAATCTTCTCCAAGATGATCTCTTTAATGGGTTTGATCAGGATGTCTTCAGAATCATAGAGAATAGAACACAAGCCATCCTCCATAACAAGAAATTTAAGCTCTGGGATATCCGGATTATTGTTATTTGCACTGGGCTTTAGAAGATGTAATACCCCACTGTCATCTAGAGTGTACAAAGTGAAACTATATGGGAGGTAGTTCTCAAGCTCTCTGAAAAAACTGACCACACTTTCCTGATCCACGGTTTTCAGTTTTTGGAGAAAATCGTCTTTATTACTTTTGAATATTTCCTCTGTAAATCCTTCATGGACAATGTTTAACTGCTCAGCCAGATACAAAATGTCTGTGGGATCTTCAATTTCACTTCCCTCCGTGTCAATCGAGTCAAATATGGCTTTGAAAAAAGAAACTTGGGGACAGCATACAAATGTCTGGTGTTCTGTTGACAGGAAGCTATAGTAACTGGTATGTACCCAGATCATGGCCAGAACAATGTTCAGGTGTTGCATGGAGACCATGGGGCTGGACAGGTAGGTCAGCTGCACTCCCTGATCCAGCAGCAGTGAGTCCACCTCATCAATTATGACGCACTGAAAACCACGATCAGGGCGCACATCCTTCATCTCAAAGATCTGTCGAAGGTGATCAGCAGCGAAGGCTTCAATCGTTCCGTAGACCACATTCTTTTTGTAGCATTCTTTTCTCTCTTCATCCTCAGATTTATCAGTGTTTGTATCAACTGTCAGGCCAAAATGAGAGTAGAACTTTTCCCATTCCTTTGCATCTCTTTGGCATAAGACAGAGGAGCTTGACACTACGTCGACCTTCTCACCCCTGAGTGCACGCAGTGCTGCGAACATTGCAATGACACAAGACTTCCCTTCTCCGGTTCCCATCTCCAGAAGTTTCCCATTGTCAGACAAGACAAGAAGGCACCAGCTAAACATCTGTGTGATCCTCGGCCACCATTTTCTCTCAAAGTTGTTCTCATGCACAGCTTTACATAGGATGGCCAGGACTTCTTGAAGGTCTGCAGGGTCAGTGCTGGTGCTCAGGGTCTTTGCTCTCTTTGGATCTTTGTAATTTGTCATTTTGTTAGAATCAATCATTTCTTTAACATTTTTTACTATGTTATAGGATTTACTAAGTATCTCATCATTAATGCATTTCATTTGACGTATTTCTTCAACAAGATTGTCAATGCTTTTTTCTTTCTCTTTCCTGAAGCTATCCAGTACATCCTGTCCATCTGACTTCAAGAGCTCAAGGAGAGACTTGCCCCCTCATCTGTCCACTTTGAGGATATTCGATACGTTTTCATCAGGTGCAAAAGCTTCAAAATAAACATGTCTGTACCATTGTGGTCAGTTAGCAATGTTTCAAGAAGGCTTAAAGCTTCTAGTGGAGACCAAAGTTGTTGAGCTACAAGATCACACACCATCTGGAAATGTTGAATTGTTTGCTGCTTTGAGTCTTGGAATTTCATTGCGCAAGTACATAAACTCTGCAGACACAGTTGGTCAAGAGAACATGGCTTTTTCTTGTTACTCTCTGTCTTTCCATGAAATGTCTTCAGGAGCATCTCAAAAAATGACAGAATGTAGATCTCATCAGAGGATGGCTCTTTTTCTGAACATATTTTTGAGATGGTTGTGATGATAGAGGCTTCCTTTAGGTTATTGCGGAGCACCTGAAGAAGAGACTGAATAAACAATTTCCTTACTTCTATATCCTCTCTCTGCAGACCACCTAGGAGGTTTTGGAGTGTTTGTGCAGCAAAAAACATTCTTTCATCTTCCCTTAGGTTGGGTAGGTGTAGCTTTGGGTCGGTACAGACACTTTGGACATCAGTGATAAATCCTCGGCTTGGGTAAGTCTTCCCTGTGTTAATCACCTCTAAACCACACTGAAAGTAATCAGACACAAAGATGTCCATGGTTCCATACACAATGTCCGACTCATAGACATCCTTCCATGATGTGCTACTTTGCTTCAAGTTGCTGTTGAAGGAAATGCCAAGATGTTCATAGAAGTCAGACCAGTACTTAGTTTGCTCATAAGAGTAACCGTCAGAGCTCAGCACAAGGTCCACTTTGTTTCCTTTGCAGACGACTGTGGCAGCAAACATGGCAGTGACACATGACTCCTCTTCTAAACCAACCAGTTCTGGCAGGTTGTTCTTCTCCGTCAGCACGAGTGCACACCACCTCACCATGTGTTGCACAGTTGGCCAAAAACTCTTGGTGTCAAACACCGCTTGGCAGAGCGCAATAAGGAAGTCTTGGATGGTTTCCAAGTTTTGGAAGTTTGTACATTTCAAGGATTCTTTCTTAAAGGCTTTGCCTTTTGGGTAATTTTCTGAATATTGTAGAACACCAACGGTAACATTTCTTATTATATCAATGACAGAATCTTCCATATTGCTCAGTGATTTTAATTCATGTTCTAGGTTGCTTTCATCTTGCTTTCTGAGAGTGTTTCGCAAATCCAGAAGAAATTTCTCAGGGCTAATATTGTCCAAAGCCTGGATGAAGGTTTGCCCAGACTCAATTTTCCTATCTGGTGCTATGTTATAAACATCAATCAATGCAAGAGCTTCGATTATTGATGCACTGTCTGCATATTTCTCTGATAATTTCCTGAGCAGGATCATTGCTTTTGAAGGGGTCCATCCCCACCACTGCTCAGTTTGAACAAATCTAAGGAGCACTTCTGTGGTTTTGGAATGACTTTCGATCCCATCTAGAAGCATGAGGAGATGCTTCAGGCACTGGATCTCCATGTCTGTTATGGACTTGTGGGTGCTATCGCAAGTGTTATCGCTGGTGTTATCGCGGGTGGTTTGCAGTGACTGCATGAGGGTGTTGATAAAATGGAGAACACAAAGATCCTTGGGCTGGAGGTCTTCTTCAGCCCACTGTTTGGCTATGAAAATAGCGTCTGTGTCACTGCTGGTTTGGCCACTGATGGAACGCAAGAGATTCTGGTAGAGAGCCTTGGTCAGCAGGAAACTCTCAGAAACACTGCATGCTGATTTGCTGACAGTTTCCACAAAGGATTGCATGTCATCAGCAATGTTTTGCAGGGAGGTTCCCTCATCCATATCCAGAGACTGGACACACAGTTCAGTGACGAACACCTGACAGTGCTGCAGGATGCTGAGGGATGGGGGGGCATGGATCCAGTCATCAAACAGTAGGTCACCCAGAGCTGATATTAGATTTTTCAACTGATCAGCAGTCAGTTGAGACAGACAAAGATTTGTAATGGGCACATTGCATTTTGTAGAGAGGATCCTTATTAATTCCTCTCTGTCTAGCCTCTCTGATTGAGGTTCAGGCTCAAACTCATTAAGGTGGCTGATTACTACTTGCTGCTTGTACTTGTGACCTTCTGTGACCAGTTGTTGCTCATACTTCTCCTGAGCTCGCTGGTGGGATCTCTCAAGTCTTTGATCCAGTTCTCTTCTCCTCTGCTCCTCCTTCCTCTTTCTCGCTTCTTCTCTGATCCTCTCCTCTTCTTGTCTTCTTTTTTCTTCCAATTTCCTCCTTTCCTCCTCCTGCCTTCTTCGCTCCTCCTCTCTTCTCCTCTCCTCAGCTCTCCTCTGCTGTTCAACTCTTGATCTTTCATTGTGAAAACAAGATGAGCAATGATATTGCTGATCTGCACCAACAGGTCTATAGTACTGCCCTCCATTATAAACATACCATTGACGCCCATCAAAACTTTGTTTGTAGTAATCATTAAAGGAAGTGCAGGCTGGCAAAACTTTGTGGCATTTACAGCATCTTAGCCGGTTGCCCATATTAGCTTCGGACGGTGCGTTCCCCATGACGGATTTGGTGGAGATGACGATGATGTCTGAGGAAACCAGAAGTATTTTTCAATGGATTTTTTGTCTCTGAGGTAATAGATTAAATAAAATCATAATAACTATTTCAGTTTCTAGAATAAATGTTAATATTACCTAACCTCACTCACATCAGATGTGTTGAACTCAAGCATCTGAGGGGGATTGTGCCCATTGAAAGGGATTTTCAGGACCAAGATGGAATGGACGGATCAATCAGGAGAACACATGCACCGCTGGGCGGAATTTTTGATGTTGCTCTTCTCTTACAAATTTACAAAGCACAACTAACAGTTATATTTGAAAGAGAATCTATATTATGCAAGTTAAATCGATTATTGTGGCAGATGGTGACGTTTATCTTGGTTTGGAATAGTAGAGAAACTAGAAATCTCGTTGTGTGATTGGCTTTAATAGCGTGTCACGGGTTGGTTTTGATGTGAGTGGTTGAAGTGAAATGGCAGAACTGATATGTCCAATTATATCCAAGGATTTTTGATGACTTTCTTACGAAGGGCTTTCAGATGGAGTAGCTGCTTGCAGTGTTATCATCTGATGTGAGTGAGGTTAAATATTATAGAGTACATATTAAAGTAAATTTGTCTTAGAGTAACCCCATTTGCTCAACTAGGGTCCTGTTTTATCAAAGTTCAGTGTTTTATATTTATATATTTATATTTTATATTTCAAAACATAGAATTTCTGAGATTTTACAGCCCCAATTCTGAACTACTGTAGGTGGGATACCCTATGAGATGTACACTGAATTGAATAATAACTTACAGTAAGAGTTAAAGTTATATTGTGGTATATTAAGGTCTTTCGATAGCTTTATTGGGGGTGTCTAGGCCGATTTAGATTTAATTGGTCCTGCCTTACCTATTTAGCTCATTTATAATCTCCCTTGCCTACAAGACTGGTGTGTGTACATGTCCATGACTCACTGAGTGGTTAGTAATTTATCATAGCATAAAATCCAGTTCCTGTTTAGTTATATCTGCTATTTTAGACATAATAATATCAACAATGATGCCTTTCAACAGAATGGCAAATACAACTCGACAGGAACTGTCTTTCACTATTATGCCTATTTTGAAGCATTGACAAACACCTCTAAGTAACTCCATGAGTTGCACATGTTTTAAAATAAAAGTTTAAACTTCTTTGAAGGACAAGATTGAGAAAACCCAAGAATACATAGTCATAAAAAGCAGGTCAGGGAGATTCGAATTAGAAAAGGGACTAAAGGTGCTAAATACAGGAATATACCTTAAAAAGTGTTTAGTTATTTGGCTAAATGGCTTGAACAGGGATTACAGTATTTTACACCTCCTGAAGAGTAAAACCTTTAAAGGAATAGTTCACCTCTTTATGAAAATTGGTTATTCACCCCCTCACCTGGAGTTACACGTGGGTAAAAGCATTTTGGTCTCAGTGCATGCATTGTCCTATTCTGGCAACACCAATTTTACCTTAAGTTTAGCATAGGCAATGGAAAGTAAAGTAAAGGTGTTCTGGTTCACTGATCACCACCAAAATTTAATCAGTTCTTACTTAACCCAATACACACATTGTCTGAAAATGTCATCCAAATCCATACAGCACTTTTCGAGTTATGTTTGTCTTTACCAAAACAAATGCAAACACATCATCATCAGACACGATTCAACCAACATCAGACACAATTCAACCAGCCATAATCAAGGACCGAACATATCTGTGTTAGGCATAAAAAATGTAAGGTGTTTTTTTTTTTTAAGGTGTTAATCTGGTTACTGTTTTAGAAAAACACTGTAAACTGAAAAACACTGTTGCTAAGGTGTTAATCTTTAACAGGCGAACACAGACTCTTCACCAGGAGGAGTAAAAGAATCCCTGTTCAACTCCTCATTTAGTATTTTTTAAGGTGTTTTTTTTTTTGTTTGTTTAAGGTGTTACTCTTCAGGAGCTGTAAAATAATCCCTGTTCACCTCGTAACTGTTGTAGAAAAACAGTAACTCACATAATCTGTGAATTGAATACTGTCTTTGGTGATGTAAATGACTAAAATCACAAATATTTTTAACAACATATCTTCAGGCGTTTTCCTAATATGATTTTAATATTCTTATTTATTTATTTATTTTTCATATTCAAGAGCATTCCAGCTTTAACAGAATTGGGGCTGTATGTACTATATCTGAATCCATACTAGTGCTGCTATGCTAGGTTAAGTTTAACTTACATACAGTAAGCTATTGAAGCTAATATGCTACATAAAAATTGTAAATTAATATTTTAAAGCTTGGTTATTACCTTATACTCCTGTGAATGAGAAGTTCCAGAGTCTTCTGTGTTTTATCCCGTCCTGTTGTGATTCTTCATCACAGGTCTGTGTGTTGCTCTATAGGCATCTACGGAAATAGATATATTCATCTTTGGGGGAAGCCTCAACTACAAATAACAAAAAAACTGCAAATAATAGGTAGCACTTTCTGGCTAGACTTAACAAGTTAAGTCTGTGGAATAATTCTAAGGATGTTCTGCTTTTCACAAGTGTCGGTAGGCTACAGTAGCCTACACTGCATAGCCTATAATGTGCATGGAGATCTCTAAGTTAAACGGTAAACAATCACTCATTTACCATACTGATTATGTGTGTGGGAGTGTCTCTGTCTTTATTTAGGAGCGAAAGAAAAAAGGTCAGTATATGTGTGCGTGTGTGTGTGCGTGTGTGTGTGTGAATTCATGTCTATGCATTTGACTGTCATTGTATTGTGTATACGTCTGTGTGTGTGTGTGTGTGTGTGTGTGTGTGTGTGTGTGTGTGTGTGTGTGTGTGTGTGTGTGTGTGTGTGTGCATAGAGATACATGTACTGTATATGAGTGCGTGTGAGTGTGTTGATGGTACTATGCTAGTAATGTAAATTCTAATCATACACTCCAATACTTTGTAAAGTTTCAGATAGTTCCATAATTTTTGCAATTTCTTGCTTGGCCAGATGGTGGTGCTGTGAATTACACATATCTGCTTGATGAAATGTGGTATGTGTGTAGCTTAAACTATATGTTGACTACATGACTCCATAAGGGGGTGCTATGGAGTCACTTAATGAAGCCCAAGCCACGCCTCTGTTTTACTTGAGTGGGACATAGCATCAGTGTGTGTACAAAATGAAGACTACTGTTTGTTCACCTCTAAAAATGCTCAGAAAAAGCCAGGGGACTCAATGCATTATGGAGCGCTATAGAGCCTGCCAAAATTTCATGGGTTTTGGGAACCACCTCAAAAAAAAGCTGAATTGATGGAAAGGAGAAGAAATATGATAGAAGTAATAGTAACAGTAATAATAAAAGCTGCCTTATCATCTTGTTGACTTCAAAGGACGCCTGAAACTGAAATGGTTGTGGCCAGTCAGGTGAGAAACATAAATTTTTTCAATCTCTAAAACAGTGGTCCCAAAATGGCAGTCTGAAAGAACCAAATGAGTCGCCTGACTAGTGGTACAAAAAAACTTTGATGCAAATGTTAATGCACCCTTTTACATGAACTTATCCCTTTAATGGGCAAGTTCAAGAAACAATAGGCAGAGCGGTGCTTATAGACGCCTTGGCTACTTAAAAAAAAAAATACTGACCTATAACAAACAGAATATCATCAATTCCCTGGAAGTGTCAATAGCAAAGCTTTAATTTTGTATTCAATATTTCATTGAACTGCAGAAAATGCTGTCTTTGAAGAACAAATCTTAGTCTTATTGATCTTTATTCATATGGAAGAACATTTAAAATAAATTTGTAGCCAACACTACTTTTTAATTCATTGTTGGCTTTTCATATAACAATGCAATCAATTGTTATTACTCAGGGATATTATGTGATTAATCAAGATTACAATTTATTTGTTGCCCAGCCGTGGTAATGTTAAAAAAAAAAAAAAAAAAAAAAAAAAAGACACAGACATTACATGAACATCTGGAATAAATGTGGACCATTTTTGACCAATGTGCATTGGAGGGGTAGTGGTACAGTGTACAGTATAGTGGTATGAAAATGCTTTTTACTTAATTACAAAATAAAAATAAGGGTTTAATATATTCAAAAACAAGTTAATTGATTAACTCATGGAGCCCTGGCTGAATAAATCACTAAATTGCAAAGATACTGAAAATTACAGTATTGTCATCTGGGTCACTTTTGACAGATGTTAGGCTATATATTACAGTGTTTTAAGTGGCACATTTCAAAGACAGACAGTAAAATTTTACACAATATTACTTGTCTATCGTCAGATAGAAGTGCATATTTCAAGAAACGGTTTCATGATAAGACAACTGTCTTGTGACACCAAAGCCCCTTAGTTATTGCAAGTTTGGCCCATATTTACTTGTTGAGTTCAGTCAAAGGAATCTTACTGTATCATTCCACAAACACAATATTCACTACAGTATTAGATGCACTTACCCAATGTTTTAAACACTCATGCAGATCAGGCAACTCAGTCAGGCAGGCAGGCAGGCAGGCAGAAGAGATCTCTATCGTCCTTAGATCAGCAATGAGGCCACGACTTATATAGGCCTGAGCCTCAGGGAGGAGCTACCTCATCTGCAATAAGGAAGTAAAAAAATGGATAACAGAGAAGTAATAAAGTCTCTGTTTATGGATGTTGTGGTGAGTTGCTCAAAGCTGTGTTTGTTCTCCAGGGTGCGTTCATGGTATTGTGGTAAAAGTTCTTTCAAAATATGGTTTTGTTACATTAAGCATAAGTATGACATTTGACAAGTGAAAAATGATATTGGTTCACCTTTGAAAGAAGGGAAGTCTAAAGTCACAAGTTGAACATGAAACCACCATTGAGACAGGAAGTTACTACTCAGGGTGACTTAGAAGTACATGTGTGTTAATCTTAAAGTGAAAGTTCAGTGTAACCCAAGCATAGTCCTTTTGTACAAGCCTGCACTACATAGCAAGAGAAATGAAAGAACTTTGAGGAAAGCATTGGAAAATGAACTAGGGGGCGCCGTGGCTCAGTGGCTAGAGTGTCAGATCATTACTCTGGGGACCCGGATTTGATTCCGACCCAAGGTCATTTCCCGATCCCACCCCCATCTTTCTCCCCCACTTGTTTCCTGTCCATCTCTACACTCTGATTAAAGGCAAAAAGCCCCAAAAATATCTGTAAGGAAAAAGAACTAAAGACTGATATCCTTTATATTTTTTATACATTAACAGAAAAAAAAAAAAAAAAAACTTTCAACCAATGTAAATAGACCAGAGGCTTCTGACTACCCAAATATGGACATCTCAATTCTGATTGGCCAGTTGATGTCACCATGACATAGTCATATACCGAATAGAAGGTCCTTGGAATTGCAAGTTTTGTATAAAAGATGAGATGTTGGGGAGTCTAGTGTTGTGCAAATTCGGCAGAGAGAAGCCTTTGCTCTTTGTCTATGTACTCTGGTGACACTTTGAATAAAAGTAGTCGATGCCAGTAGTGATTCGTTTGAGAGCATTTGCTGACTGAGCTGAGCATTTACTGAGCATTTACTGTCAACAAAGGAAATGTTAGAATCCTTCCGCCACAGTATTTAAATAATAGCACTGGTAAGAATATGAAAATGCCTTGTTTTGCTGACAAACTCCATCCTGGACAGGGCCGGACTGGGCCCACAAAATGGCCCGGGCATTTTTGGCCATGACGGCCCACCATTTTATTTAATAATAACAACGTTGTAGCTAGCTAAAATAACACTGTAAGTAGGACATATTGCATGAATATGAGAAATGTAATTAAATTAGACCAATAGCCTATCCTTCATGAAAACTATGAGTAAATGACAGTCCCGGCCCAAAAAGGACCGTCGGCCCACCGGGCATTGCCCTGTATGCCCTATGGCCAGTCCATGCCTGATCCTGGATATAATAATTGAATGTCAAAAGTGTATTGTAGTTTACTTGTCCCATGAAGGCCCTACTGTGTCTTTCAGTGTGATGAGCCAGTTTAACACTTTCAGTTTCTTTGGGACATACTGTACGTGTGCTTCGTGCTGAATATACTTTGACAACTGTGCAAACAGTGAGCAATGAACATGACCATAATCTTTACCACAATAAGGAAGTCATTAATAGATAAAACCAGGGTGCGATTTGTTGGGGGGGATGGCTCAGATTTCCCCACTTCTGGTTTTGGTATCCCTGCCTCTGCTTGAATAATTTTATCTCCGGTGGGGATAACATTTATCCCCCCTTGATATCTCATGACAGTATGCAAGCCTTGTGATGTGAATAAAGAACATCTAGCGCGCTTAAACAAGCAAATTATAAAATTCAAAAAATGCGTCCTGTGTCCTGAATTGCGTGCGTGACAACTGGTGAACTTTGTCGCGAACTTCAGCCTATGCGCAGTTGTTTTTTTCTCACTGGAAAGACTAAAGCTTGGAAAACGAAAGGAAACTTCATGATGTTATCACATTGCTTGAACAACTTTGTGCAAAGGAAAACAAACTGTTTGTCATAAGCATAATTTAAGTTTGATATGAAATGCGTGTACTGTCAACATATCAGGCAAAATATCCTTCTGAATCGCGGGGGAAGACAATTTTTGTCCCAGTCCGCCCCTGGAGACCATTTACTGACAAAGGAAATGGTAGAATCCTTCCGCCACAGTATTTAAATAATAGCACTGATAAGAATATGAAAAAGTGTATTGTAGTTTACTAGTCCCATGAAGGCCCTACTGTGTCTTTCAGTGTGATGAGCCAGTTTAACACTTTCAGTTTCTTTGGGACATACTGTACGTGTGCTTCGTGCTGAATATACTTTGACAACTGTGCAAACAGTGAGCAATGAACATGACCATAATCTTTACCACAATAAGGAAGTCATTAATAGATAAAAGAAGTACGTTCTGTGAGGAGGTCATTATCGTGGAAAATCTCCCGAGAGACAACAATAAAGTGGAGGGCTGTGGCATCACTCTGAAGGGAGATATTTCTACTACAATGACTGCCTCACAGAACGTTATCTTGCTTATTACACAGCTATGGAAAGCTCTAACCAACTGAGCCAAAACCCCGAGCTTCTAACTCACTGTGTTAGAAGCGCCCATGGAATTGGGTGATGAGGATTTACACACTACCACCAAGCTAGCCGAGCTAGCTGGCCTCCGTTACACAAAAAAAGAAGTAGAGTTAAGATGATTCTAAGGGCCTAGAATCACCCGCCCCCCCTAGCGGCACCCCTGATTGTAAACATGTGAAACGGTTTGTACACAAATGTTTTATATGCACAGTCGATGTCAGTAGTGATTCCTTCGAGAGCATTTACTGACTCTAGGTGTCAACAAAGGAAATGGTAGAATCCTTCCGCCACAGTATTTAAATAATAGCACTGGTAAGAATATGAAAATGCCTTGTTTTGCTGACAAACTCCATCCTGGATATAATAATTGAATGTCAAAAGTGTATTGTAGTTTACTAGTCCCATGAAGGCCCTACTGTGTCTTTCAGTGTGATGAGCCAGTTTAACACTTTCAGTTTCTTTGGGACATACTGTACGTGTGCTTCGTGCTGAATATACTTTGACAACTGTGCAAACAGTGAGCAATGAACATGACCATAATCTTTACCACAATAAGGAAGTCATTAATAGATAAAACCAGGGTGCGATTTGTTGGGGGGGATGGCTCAGATTTCCCCACTTCTGGTTTTGGTATCCCTGCCTCTGCTTGAATAATTTTATCTCCGGTGGGGATAACATTTATCCCCCTTGATATCTCATGACAGTATGCAAGCCTTGTGATGTGACTAAAGAACATCTAGCGCGCATAAACAAGCAAATTATAAAATTCAAAAAATGCGTCCTGTGTCCTGAATTGCGTGCGTGACAACTGGTGAACTTTGTCGCGAACTTCAGCCTATGCGCAGTTGTTTTTTTCTCACTGGAAAGACTAAAGCTTGGAAAACGAAAGGAAACTTCATGATGTTATCACATTGCTTGAACAACTTTGTGCAAAGGAAAACAAACTGTTTGTCATAAGCATAATTTAAGTTTGATATGAAATGCGTGTACTGTCAACATATCAGGCAAAATATCCTTCTGAATCGCGGGGGAAGACAATTTTTGTCCCAGTCCGCCCCTGGAGACCATTTACTGACAAAGGAAATGGTAGAATCCTTCCGCCACAGTATTTAAATAATAGCACTGATAAGAATATGAAAAAGTGTATTGTAGTTTACTAGTCCCATGAAGGCCCTACTGTGTCTTTCAGTGTGATGAGCCAGTTTAACACTTTCAGTTTCTTTGGGACATACTGTACGTGTGCTTCGTGCTGAATATACTTTGACAACTGTGCAAACAGTGAGCAATGAACATGACCATAATCTTTACCACAATAAGGAAGTCATTAATAGATAAAAGAAGTACGTTCTGTGAGGAGGTCATTATCGTGGAAAATCTCCCGAGAGACAACAATAAAGTGGAGGGCTGTGGCATCACTCTGAAGGGAGATATTTCTACTACAATGACTGCCTCACAGAACGTTATCTTGCTTATTACACAGCTATGGAAAGCTCTAACCAACTGAGCCAAAACCCCGAGCTTCTAACTCACTGTGTTAGAAGCGCCCATGGAATTGGGTGATGAGGATTTACACACTACCACCAAGCTAGCCGAGCTAGCTGGCCTCCGTTACACAAAAAAAGAAGTAGAGTTAAGATGATTCTAAGGGCCTAGAATCACCCGCCCCCCCTAGCGGCACCCCTGATTGTAAACATGTGAAACGGTTTGTACACAAATGTTTTATATGCACAGTCGATGTCAGTAGTGATTCCTTCGAGAGCATTTACTGACTCTAGGTGTCAACAAAGGAAATGGTAGAATCCTTCCGCCACAGTATTTAAATAATAGCACTGGTAAGAATATGAAAATGCCTTGTTTTGCTGACAAACTCCATCCTGGATATAATAATTGAATGTCAAAAGTGTATTGTAGTTTACTAGTCCCATGAAGGCCCTACTGTGTCTTTCAGTGTGATGAGCCAGTTTAACACTTTCAGTTTCTTTGGGACATACTGTACGTGTGCTTCGTGCTGAATATACTTTGACAACTGTGCAAACAGTGAACAATGAACATGACCATAATCTTTACCACAATAAGGAAGTCATTAATAGATAAAAGAAGTGATATGGTATCTCATCAGCTTTGAGGCCTAGTTTTATTATTGGGTGACCAAAGCACTAGCTTTGCCACAATAAGAATAAAGTACGTGTTATAGTTTGTTGTTCTTGTTTAAAGATAGTCAGGATTCATATCTTTAGTCGTGTTTATTAGGCACTTTCAGGTATCACACAAGTAGCCTCACGCATAACTCATAAGCGTATTACACCTAGTAACAACAGTGTGTCCCTGCGCACGTCACATCTCTAAGTCCTGTATTAGTGCGCGGCACTATATACTACATCCCCCTTTCTTAACTTGAAGATTACACTTCATCAACTCATAACTCTGTGTTGAATGACATTTTAAAACTCATGTTACTTTTAACTGTTACTATTTCTATAGTCAGCATCAACAACACACCTGCTGAGTAACTTCTGTCACCTGTAAAGACATTCTTATCAAAACATCAACTAGGCTATTTAATTCTAAGCCATGTCATCATAAGAAAACATATCTGATATCTAAAATCAAACATATCAAACAAGACTCAGTAGGCAATAAAAACAGATCACCATACAATTGTCATTTTCAATTCACATGTCTTTTTTTTTTCTTTTTTTTACATTTCTTTTCCTTTTTTTTTTTTTTTTTTTAAATACCGTCCATGTCTTACCACAGCCTTTAATGCTGACCCATCTGAAAGTCTTTAAATCTCTCAGGTGGCCTAACGACTCGACCACTCCTAGTTTGATTCTGTCCCGGGGCCTCAGTTTGTGTTGGTCTCGGGGTGGGTGGGTTTTGAGAGTTCACAGTCTCTGCTAAAGTTGGTAAGTCTGGCGGCTCTTCATCCTCCACACCTGAGGATGTCGGGGCACTGACCGTTGTCTTCCTCAGGTGCCTCCTGTTGCGCCTGTAGTGCTGCCCAGATGATGTTACTATGTTGTAGGAACGGGGTTCGCCTCTCTGTTCCACGACGACAGCTGGACGCCAGCCCTGGGCAGTCTCCATGTGGACCGTGCTGCCCTGGCTCAGCTCTGGAAGTTTTCTTGTTCCCCTGTTGTAGTATTGCTGCTGTCTCTCTTGTCAACCCCGGAGAGCAGTGTGTGCCTCATGGGGGACCGCTGGCATAAGAGTTGAGCAGGAGATTGGTAGAGTGCTCCGCAGCACCCTGCCCATGAGCATCTGTGCAGGAGAGTATGCCATACCTGTGACAGGTGTATTCCTCAGAGTCAGAAGCGCGAGGTGGGGATCTTTTCCTGTTAGTTGCGCCTTCTTGATCACCAGCTTCACAGTTTGCACCATTCTCTCTGTCTGTCCATTAGATTGTGCATAGCCTGGGCTAGAGTGAGTGAGTTTTATGCCCCAAGATGTTGCAAAGTCTAACATTTCTTGGCTTGCAAACGGTACGTGGTCACACACAATCTCTTTTGGAATTCCTAGTCTGGAAAACACTGATTTCATTTCCTTTATGACAGTGGATGATGTTTTGTCTTTAATGTTCAACACTTCCGGATACTTTGAGAAATAGTCCACTATCAATAGGTATGACTGACCTTTTATTTCAAAGATGTCTGATCCCAACTTGAGCCATGGGAGCTCGGGGATGTCATGAGCGATCATCGGCTCCCTCTGGTTTCTTGGTTGGAGCTGTTGACATGCACTGCAGGCCTCGACTACCTGCTCTATATCTTTGGTCATGCCTGGCCAATAGAAGTGCATTCTGGCCAGCGCTTTCATTCTTTGCATACCTTGATGTGCCACATGCAATTTTTGAAGCATTTCATGTTTCAATGAGCTTGGAATGATGATCCTGTCACTGGCGAACATTATTCCTTCTCTGACGGCTACAGTGTCTCTGATAGGCCAGTACTGTGCTATCCTTGTGTCCACTTGTTTCTTGTGATGTGGCCATCCTTGTCTGTGTGTGTTCTGTAGCAATTGTAAAATTCCGTCTTGCTGTGTCTCTGTTCTAAGTCTTTCTAGGGTCTGTGTGCTGAGAGCGTCTGTGGGCTCCACCATGTATACCACCTTCTCATCAGCCATGCCCTCTTCTGTTGTGTCTTGCTCTTGTATAACAGCTCGGGATAATGTGTCTGCAATCAGTAGCTCTTTACCTGGCTTGTAGATGACATTCAGGTCATATCGCTGGAGCTGGAGCAGCATTCTTTGAAGTCTGGAAGGTGCGGTGCCCAGGGGCTTTCTCAAGATGCTCTCCAGTGGCTTATGGTCTGACTGCACGTGGACTGGCACCCCGTAGACATAGTGATGGAACTTTCTTACGGCAAACACGATGGCTAACAGCTCCTTCTCTATTTGCGCGTAGTTCCTCTCAGCGTCAGTCAGCGCATGGGATGCATATGCTATCGGGTGTCCATCTTGTATCAAGCAGGCCCCTAGACCATCCTTGGATGCGTCGGCCTGTATGACCAGCTGTTTCTTTGGATCAAAGAACTTGAGCACCGGAGCATTTGTGAGGGCTTCCTTGAGTTTCTTAACGGCCTCATCTTGTTCGTGCTGCCATAGCCACGCACTGTCTTTACGCAGGAGCTGTCTCAGAGGTGCCGTGAGAGTGGCTTCACCAGGTATGTATTGTGCAAGATACTTTATCATGCCTAACATGCGCTGTAGTCCTGCTTTGTCAGTAGGGGGCGGCATCTCTGTGATGGCTCTAATTTTAGCTTTGTCTGGCTTTACACCCTCAGCAGTGACCTCATGTCCCATGTACTTAACACTGTCCACTTTGAACTGTATCTTGTCTTTGTTGAATCTCACGTTTGCCTCCTGCGCTCGTGTCATCACCTTTTGTAGTATTTCATCGTGCTCTTTCTCCGTAGCTGCGGCAATTATCATGTCGTCTGCTATGACGTGGACTCCTTCTATGTCTCCAAATGTTTCACAATTGCGTTGCTGGAATACTTCACTGGCCGACTTTATTCCGAACGGCATGCGCTTGAATCTGTATCTCCCCCATGGGGTGTTGAAAGTGCACAACCGGGATGATGCCTCGTCTAGCCTCACCTGCCAGTAGCCATCTTTCTCATCAAGCACAGTGAATATTTTCTTGCCAGCGAGCCTGCTAAGCACCTCCTCTGTCGTGGGAATGGAGTAGTGTTGTCTCAGGATCGCCTTATTCAAGTCAATGGGATCTAAACACACTCTCAGCTTATTCTTGTCTTTCTTTTCAGTGACCACCAGGCTGTTCACCCATGGTGTGGGCTCAGTCACTTGTGCGATCACATCAGCCTGCAGCAGGCTATCAAGTGTGGCTTTTAATCTGTCCATTATCGCTAGAGGAATTTTCCTTGCACCCATGTATGACGGGCGTGATGTTCGGGTCTGTGTGGATATGATATTCACCGCTGAACTCACCGAGGCCTTCGAACACAACTGGGTGCTGGGTTATCAGATCCTCCTTCGTCGCTGGGTGCTTCACATCCAACACATCCACCTCCACTCTTTTCACCAAGTTTAACTCTTCACACGCCTCTCTGCCGAGAATGGGTACGGGGGAGTGCCTTGACACGTAGAATGTGAGGTTTGCTTGGGCCTTTGGCGTATAGCACCTGAGAGTGAGCATCCCTTCAGGCTTCAATCTTGCCCCTCCATAAGCTATCAACACTGTCTTAGTGGATTTCACACAGAGCTCACCTCTCCTCTCACATCTAATGTCATTGTTCATTTTCTCGAACACTTCAAGTGGCAAAACATTGGCCTCCGCCCCTGTGTCCAATTTGAACTGGACCGGTGTGTCGCCTACTGTTATACTGGAAAACCAGGATTTATCCTTTCGAGCTTGTAGTATGTCAATGCTCACTGTGCCTATGAACAGGCAGTCTACTTCAGCTTCTACTTCATGTATAGTCTTTCTCACTTGTGTCTGTGCAGACACGCACATTCTGGCATAATGATTCTGCTTACCGCATTTGTTGCAGGTTGCTCCATAAGCAGGGCACTGGCGTGGCGGGTGTGACTTCCCGCATTTTCGGCATGCACCGCTTTGTCCGTTGCTCTGTGCTATGCTCTGTGAGCTCTGAGCTGGCCGCTGCTTAATTTTCTGTTGTGGATGTCTGTCTCTTTGTTTTTGCTTGTTTAGCACATGCACAACTCCTTCCTGTTTAGCTGCACCCATTGCTTGAATTTGAGCTTTTGCTGTTTCGGCTGCACGACATGTGTCTATCGCGCGCTCTAAAGTGAGATTCGGTTCTCTCAAGAGTCTCTCTTTCAGTCGCTGGTCACGCAGACTAAACACAATCTTGTCACGTATCATGTCATTCTCTGACGCTCCAAATTCACAGTCTTTACTCTTCTGTCTTAATTCAGTCACATACTTTTCAAACGTGCTATTTTCCGCCATAGGATGCGCCCAGAATTGATATCTTTCAAACACTGTATTCTTTTTAGGCGAGCAGTAAGCTTTGAAGGCAGCTAGGACTCCCTCAACCGTCACGTTTCGGTCCTCATCTAATTCAACATCAAGTGTGTTAAATACCTCCAATGCCTCTTCTCCAAGTGCATGCAGCAGAATGGCTGCCCGGATCTTTTCGTCCTTATCCTCTGCACCACTCGCGATCATATATATTTGGAAGCGCTGTTCCCATCGTCTCCAATTTTCTCCCACATTGCCTGTTAGCACCAGCGGTGACGGTAGCTTAAACTGTTCCATCTTAGTCTAGCCGCTAGCTCTTATCGGCTAGTTTCCCTCGCTGCCGTACCTGTCTGTTGCTTCCTCACGAAGACCTCTTTTATCCCCGTCAGGCAAGATGACGAATTGGACCGACTTCTGACACCATGTTATAGTTTGTTGTTCTTGTTTAAAGATAGTCAGGATTCATATCTTTAGTCGTGTTTATTAGGCACTTTCAGGTATCACACAAGTAGCCTCACGCATAACTCATAAACGTATTACACCTAGTAACAACAGTGTGTCCCTGTCTCTAAGTCCTGTATTAGTGCGCGGCACTATATACTACAGTACGTAAGGCATAACGTTCTGTGAGGAGGTCAATATCGTGGAAAATCTCCCGAGAGAGTGATGCAACACAACCCAACACAAAGAGGAGGGCTGTGGCATCACTCTGAAGGGAGATATTTCTACTACAATGACTGCCTCACAGAACGTTATCTTGCTTATTACACAGCTATCTACTGTAGATATTAACATGCAACGAAACACTGTTTATCACTGCTTTAACGGTAAATCTAATGATTAAGATGGATAATACTGTCCACAGAAAAGAAGTATTCCATTAGCTTACTGCTCAGCTGATTGGTTAATACAATGTTCTGTTTCACTTTTACTCGACAGTGGTCTGTTATACTTAGCAACGGTCCGTTATTAAAAAATGATAAGACTGTAGAATGTTGGAAAGTCCTATTGAAGTGAATGGAGCATTCTAAAGCATTATAAAGAGCCATGTAATAATGTAGCTGTAATAATAATGTATGTGTTTGAGGCCTGTATCGTTATCAGTTTTATTACTGGGTAGTTCTTG
>JAODXP020000032.1:25824411-25874411 GCA_027497455.2 Sardinella longiceps | reverse complement strand
GTATGTGTGCATATGTGTGTTTGTGTGTGTGCATGTGTGTGAGTGTATGTGTGTGTGTGTGTGTTTGAGTGTGTGTGTGTGTGTGTGTGTGTGTGTGTGTGTGAGTGTGTGAGTTCTCACAGGGTCAGTTGACAGAGACCTCATCACCAAAAGAGATTCAGAATCTTCTGAAATAAGGGCAGTTTCACGGTACATTACTTAGGGGGCCCCAAGCAAACAGGACATGGGCATCCTTCATCCCCCATAACCATCTACATGAACCACATTGTTATAATATTGAACCGTCTTTCACTAATGTAATTATTATATTTGTGTAGTTTAGTTGGTTGTTTTTCAATAAAATATGACTTTAAACTGGAGTTAGTCAACTGAAAGTTCACTAAAATCAGTCAATCTTGGGGAACACTTTCTGCTTGCAGCCCCCCTGGTTTCCTTGTCCTGTTGTGACGGCCCTGTCTGGAAGCTAGTTTTCTCTACTGTTCTCCACTCCACTCTTTTTTAATTAATTTATTGACATCCTCAAGCCACAGAGGGATGTCAGAGAAACTAATAATGATCTGAAAACCACAAGGAATACATCTGGGCACATTGCTAAAACATTTTCTAAATTTTTCAGTTGTTCATTTCAAGAAACAAACAACAAGGCATTGAAGATCTCTCCAGAGATGTTCCAAAGATGTTTGGCCCTGTTTATGACAGCACAGAGTGTTTCCAGAGATGTTCCAAAGATGTTTGGCCCTGTTTATGACAGGACGGAGTGGTTCACTGTTCCATAACTCTACAGTCTAGAGACTCCTGCTGTTTCCAGACAGTTGGAGAAACAAAATACTAGAGAAGAGAGTTTTTTGTCTCTTCCAAAACCAGTAGACCTAACATAATTTTGCTGTGTAGACTATTTTCTAAACCAGTCACAAGCTAATGATTGTAGTCTAGCCTAAAACTTGTAAAGTGCTTGTATTCTAGAATGAACTCTTGTTCGGAGGAGTTTTTGGACAGAAACCCGCTGTCAGTTTTTTACTTTTTTACTTAAAAAAAAAAGCCACTCTGGTCAGGTTTTTTTTTTTTTTTTTTTTAATAAAAAACTCTTCATGTGAACACGACTATAAGTCTATAATAAGTATTATATGTATGTATTATAGTATATAATGTATTGTATTGAATTGAATTGAATATTTTAATGTCATTGCATAGATAGAATACAACGAAATTGGATCACAATCCTCAAGGTGCACTTAAAAAAATATAGGGCTAATAATTAAAGACAATGTAGACACACATTCACTCATCCCCATTCTTCTGTCCCGTGGGTGAGGGACCCACACAAAACATACACATTATAGACATCAAATGTAACATAATGTAAATCTTTTTACATTTTATATTCCACTTATATATTATATGTGCTTTATAGACATTAAATGTAAATCATTTTACATTTTATACTCTTTGCCATTCATTTCTTAAATGTAGTGCACACTCTGTATGTTTAGAATGGTAACATTCATTCTTTTAAAGGATAGCTCCAGAGTGAATTCAAGCATAGCCCTGAGGGCTATGGGCTGTGCTTGAAGTCACTCCGAAGCTATCCTTTACGTGTGTTCTGGATACTAAGGTTTTTTTGCATCAACAGTCTCCTCAGAAAACCCAGTTTGCAATAATGGGGGGACCAGTGGAGGCCACCATGGGAAACTGGTTGCGTTGCTGCAAGTGTAACGTAGTCCTGCCGCCATGCAAGACCTGGAATGACTTCCACAAGCAAATGTTTGGTTCTCGCCAGTGGTACGTCTACAATGGAGGCCAATACTACAGACCTGTGGGAGCAGACCAGCAGTACCACTGCTCATCCTGCTTTCAGAAACGTTAAAAAAGAGCGGGAGAGAGGAGGAGGAGAGAGGAGAGATACTCATCCTGCTTTCAGAAGCGTTAAATAAGAGCAGGAGAGAGGAGGAGGAGAGGGAGAGATACTCACCCTGCTTTCAGAAGCGTTAAATAAGAGCGGGAGAGAGGAGGAGGAGAGAGGAGAGATACTCATCCTGCTTTCCAGAAGCGTTAAATAAGAGCGGGAGAGAGGAGGAGGAGAGATGAGGGGATATAGAGGAGAGGATGAAGAAGGAGGAGAAGAAGAGAGGAGGAGAGGAAAAGTCAAGAAAGACAAGTGGAGGCCTAAATGATAGAAGTTTATTTGAATATATATCAAGGCATTTACTGTAAGTGTGAGAATGCTTAACAACTTCAACCAGTAATGACAGATCTCTCATGTTTGGCGTTTTGGAATTTGGAAAAATATGTGCATGCATGTGGAAATGTATCCAAATTAATCAAAACATTAAAAAATGCTTAATTAAATGGAATCCGCTGATTATTTCTGATCTAATTGTGTTCCTACCAATGTTGAGCCCAAAAGGCAAATTCAGAACAAAGATTCACAATAAACGGGAAAAACAGTGTAGAGAGAAATTGTGGCAGTCGAACATTTCATGTCTTTGCAAGCAGTTCTTTCAGTGGTAAGAGGTAGCTATATACATTACCAATTTTTCAATTTAATTTTAAATGTTGGAATTGAAGCAATGTGGCCACCAACACCTATAGCTTGATGCACCCAGTGGCTACAACTAGCAAACACTCTTCTCTACTGATGCAGTACTTGAGTCTGCAGTCTCGGACTCAAGATCGAAATGTGTTTTTCTCAGTCTCGTCTGAGACTGGCTCGTTCCTTCAAAGACACAGTCTTGAATCAATGCCAGACCTCAGTGGGAGCAGAAGGATTCATAATTTCAAACCAAGTCCTCAAGTCCATTGAATTTTATATGTTCATATAAAAAAACACACACAACACATAACAACAATCATAAATGAAATGTAACGTTGATGGCAATTATTTGAAAAAGTCCAATGCATTTTTTTAATGTTCATATATATATATATATAAAAAAACACACAACACATAACAACAATCATAAATGAAATGTAACGTTGATGCCATATATGTATATAACGTTGATGGAATAGGCCTATATACTGTATATATGTAATATCCTTGTATTTAAGGATGAGCGGACAACACGGGTTTAATTAACTCTTTACTGGAGTACTCAGTTTGCAGTTACATACAGAACTTATGCTTCTCACTTCTGCCTTCCTACATGAGGCTACACTGGTACTTAAAGTATACACTGCCATCTACAGGTCATTTACGAAATAGCATCTGGAGTCACTACATTCCTCCCCCCTTAAGCTTTTAGATAATTTCCACCTAAAACCCAAAAATGAAAACTTTCAAATCCTTCTGCAGCCTGACAAAACTAGCCACCTAAACATTCAACAGTGTCACATACTCAACTAGGCAATTATAACACACAATGACAGTACAATCATTTTTTTTTTTTTTTTTTTTTCACATTTGAATCAACATTCGTAGTCCTTCAGGTAACTAGGTTTGACCACAGTCCTTTGAGACCGTCGTTCAGGCACAACAGAGGGTTGTGGTGGCGCACCATTTCCGGTGTCTGGGGCTGGAATGCCCAACCCAGAGGACTCTGTGCCTTCTTGAACTTCTCCCGGAACACTGTTATTCCTCGCAGCAGCAGCATTCTCTGACACTGCCGCAGCATCAGTCAGTGACGTCGGCACCGCAGGTGTTTCTGTGATCTTTGGTTCTACAAAGTCCCTGTCCTCAGGTCTTGCAAGTATTTGGTCAACATGCCTTCGCACTATGGTTCCACCTCCTACCATGACTTTGTAAGACACTGGTCCAGTGACTTTGGTAATAAAACCAGGGATCCATCTAGGTCCATGACTGAAGTTTCTTGTCATCACTGCATCTCCCACTTGGAAACTTCTCTCTGGCCCTTGTTTGTCATGATGTTTCTTTTGAACACTCTGCTTCCGTTCCACTTTGGCTCTCAGGTCCGGATGCACCATGTCTAATGTGGATCTCAATCTCCTGCCTTGCAACATTTCAGCAGGTGACAGCCCTGTGGTAGACTGAGGAGTAATGCGGTAATTAAACAGCACTCTTGAAACTTTAGTATTGATGCTGCCCTCACCTGCCTTCTTCATCATTGCTTTGAAAGTCTGAACGGCTCTCTCAGCGCAACCATTAGAGGAAGCATGGAATGGCGCTGAGGTGACGTGTTCAATGCCGTTCTTCCTCATGAACTCCTTAAACTCTGCACTCGTAAAACATGAGCCGTTATCAGACACTACCATCTCAGGTAATCCCTGACAGCTGAAACTCCTTCGCAGACATTCAATTGTGATGGCTGAAGAAGCTGAGGCTACCACATAAGCATCCATCCATTTCGAATAAGCGTCCATCAAAATCAAAAACATATGACCCATAAAAGGTCCGGCATAATCTATGTGTAGTCTCTGCCATGGTTTACTCGGCCACTCCCAAGGGTGGAGAGGTGCTGGAGCAGGTAAATTGCGATGTTCTTGGCATGTGCTACATTCTTTCACTACTGCTTCAATGTCAGCATCTAACTTGGGCCACCAGAAGTAGCTTCGCGCTAGTGCTTTCATTCTGGTGATTCCCGGATGACCATGATGCAGTTGGTGTAGTAATGCTTCACGACCTGGCAACGGAACCACCACACGTGACCCCCACAATACACACCCATCTTGAACACTCAATTCTGTTTTTCTCACAGCATACGGTTGGAAAGCTGGGTCTGAGTGTTGTGTTGGCCAGCCATGTTGGACGAACTGCACCACTCTGGACAGCACTGGGTCTTTGCGCGTCCACTGGCTCATCTCCTGTGCTGACACGAGTGTGACCTCCTCCATCATCAGAACTCTATCCTCCTGTTCTCCCTTGGTGGACTGCTGAGGCAGAGGAAGCCGGCTCAGTGCGTCTGCATTGCTGTGGTGTTTTCCCGGCTTATAAACAATTTCATACTCGTAGGCTCTTAAAGTTACAGCCCATCGTTGAATGCGAGGGATGCCATTTGAGGCACTGCTTTCATTTCGTTAAAGAGGGACAGTAATGGTTTGTGATCGGTGCAAATGACAAACCTCCTTCCATATAGGTATTTATGGAAGCGCTGGATGCCAAACATCACCGCCAGCCCTTCTTTGTCCAGCTGCGAGTAGTTTGCTTCGGCCGCCGTGAGTGTTCGTGACATGAAGCCGATCGGTCGCTCCTGCCCGTCTGGCATGCGATGTGACAACACCGCTCCTACACCGTAAGGCGATGCATCACAGGACAGTATTAAGTCTTTGTGGCTGTCATAATGCACTAACACTTCTGACGACTGCATAAGTCTTTTTGACTCTTCAAAAGCTTGCTCTTGTTCTTCTCCCCATTTCCACTGTGTTTCTTTTCTTAACAGTTTATGTAAAGGAGCTAACAAGGTAGACAGGTTTGGCAAAAAATCTGTTGTAGTAATTGAGTAGGCCTAGGTAAGCTCTTAGCTCTGTGACATTAGTTGGCGCTGGTGCCTGTTGTATGGCCATTACCTTATTTGGCAGAGGATGGAGCCCTGAGGCGTCCACCTTGTATCCCAGGAACTCAGCCTCTTGTTCCAGAAAGGCACACTTGTTGCGCTTGAGTCGAAGACCTGCCTCTCGGAGCCGCGTCAGGACCTCCTGCAACGTCTCCAGGTGCTCGTGGTCACTCCGGCCGGTCAGCAAGATGTCATCTAGGTACACCGCTACATTAGGGACCCCCGCCACCAGACCTTCCATCATCCGTTGAAAAATGGCTGGACTGGAGGAAACGCCAAATGGTAAGCGATTCACCTGAAAGAGCCCTTGGTGCGTGTTAATAGTGACATAAGGCTTTGATGCCTCATCTAGAGTGACTTGTTGATACGCATGACTGAGGTCCAGTTTACTGAACTTTTCACCCCCAGTCAATTTCTCAAATAAGTCTTCCAATTTCGGTATTGGATACTGTTCAAGCTTGGAGGCTAGGTTTACTGTGAGCTTGTAGTCTCCACAGATTCGCACAGAACTGTCAGGCTTGAGCACCGGCACTATAGGTGCTGCCCACTCTGAGAATTTCACTGGTTCAATTATGCCCTGCTTAGTAAGTCTCTCCAGCTCAATCTCAACTTTCTTTCTCATGGCATAGGGCACTGGCCTGGGCTTGTAGAACTTTGGAGCAACGCCCTCTTTGACATATATTTTTGCTGGCGGGCCTCTCCAGGTTCCCAGCTCCTCTTTGAACACCTCTTCATTCTGCTTTAGAACATTTTGTAAAGTCAGCTGAGGCAGTTCCATTTTATTCACATGTACACAGTTCATTTCCAAATCCTTTAGCCATGCCCGGCCTAGCAGGTTTGGTCCACTGCCTGCTACTACAACCACTGGCAATTCTTTGACTTTGTCTTGGTACGTTACAGTTACGTTGGCCATCCCTACTGTAGGAACTTTTTCGCCTGTATATGTTTTCAGAGTTAATGAGCAGTTTTGCAGCTCCTGTGCATTACCCACTGACCATAACTTGCCATATTCAGTCTTTGTCAAAATAGTCACGCTACAGCCTGTATCCACCTCAAACGGTATTTCTTTCCCATTCACATTTAGCTGTGTGGTAATAGGGTCAACTTTTGCAATTTTTGAATCTTTCAGGTTGTGCAATGAAAACAGTTGTTCATCACTGGATTGAGAATCAGAGGAGTCGCTAATGTGGTGAGCAGTCTGCTTTTTCTCATTTCTGCTATCCTTTCCATCCTTCACAACTCTCTGTTGCTTTCCTCCCCCTTAGCCTGCTGCTGCTCATTAGGAGGCGAGGACTTGCACATCTTTTTCACATGCCCCTTTTTCCCACACTTATGGCACTTTTCATTTAAAAAATTACAGTCCCGTGCCCAGTGTTCACCCCCACACCTATAACAAGTCACCTGACCACTTTTACCTTGCCATTTTGGTCTTGCATTCACATTATGCACTGTCACTGGTGTGGCACCTCTGCCTACGGAACTGTCCTTCGGCAATTGCAAGTCACGAACATCCTTGTTTGCTGTCTCGATGGCTTGCGCGACTTTCAAGGCCTTTTCGAATGTCAGCTCCGTCTCCGCCAACAGTCTTCTCTGTATGCGATCATCCGCAACGCCGCACACGAGCCTATCGCGTAGCATCTCCGTCAGCTTATCTCCATAATTGCAATGCTGTGCTAGCTCTCTCAGCACTGCTACATATTCTATCACAGTTTCATTCGCCGCTCTAGTCCTGGAATTAAACTTAAATCTCTGGACTATTTCACTGGGCTTTGGATTGTAATGTGACTGCAGCAAATCCTTCAAGTCCTTATATGACTTAGCTCCACGCTTGTCTGGGCTTAACAAATTTCTCATCAAACTGTACGTCTTGCTGCCTACTGAACTCAACAGCATTTTTCCCACCAACTAGTCATGTTGGTACGCCTGAAATCAGGCACGGCGCCTGAATACTATCAGGCCTGCGGTCAGTGTCTGTGTCTTCACCTCAGTAGCTGCCTGGTGCGACCACAGAGCGCTCTCTGCATGTCCTAACTATGATTCCGGGTGTCAGGGTGGGCTTAACATGTTGATGACAGAGCAGCACTTTTGAAGCAGTTTAGAATTTTATTTTTAATGAAACACAGTCCATATTAAGACATAATAAAACTGTCTCCACTGTTGAGTGAGTAAAATACAACTCTTAATCACATCCCCTGTTTAATTATTAAAAATAATAAAAAGAAATCTTATTCACATCTCCTGTAGAGTCTGTATAACAATATGTAATATCATGTTCTAGTGGTGTACTTACATTGTCACGTTGTTACAGTGAATAGGTTGTCATAGTAATTTATCTCCTTTTAAGGGGTGTGTGTCTTGATTTTCTACAGACTTGTGTGAATAATTCACTTATGTGAATAATTTTGCAGTTCTCTCTGTGTCCCACCAGGGGGAGACCTTAAGACTCATGAGTCTTAAGCCCCGTTTCCATTACTGCTAAAGCGTGCCGTGTCGAACCGTGCCGAACCGTGCCGAGCTGGTACCACAGTACCTTTCGTTTTCCACTGTATTAAAAGTACCGTTCGGTTGCTATAGTGACAGTGGAGTAAACTATGGTAGCGTCACCAACGTGAAAAGACGGCAAGAACAATCGCTACAGTGAATGAAATAAATCGTTTTTTGTTTCATCTTGGTAAGTGGCTGTTTGCCACATACAACACCTTTATTTGGGGGAAATTACATTATTTGCCTTGCCATCAATCCTGTCGTGCTAACACTGCTAGTTAACCGCTGAGCTAGCTGTCAAGGGCTTGTTTAGAATGTTAGCATTATGACGCTAGCAAGAATAGCAACCACTCAAGCCACACGTCATAATATAGTACCAGTTCAGCACGCTTGGTACCTCGACTGAAGGTGGTACCAGCTGGTACCAAAAATCGTACCGGTTCCATGGTACCAGTACCAGATTTTGCCAGTGGAAAAGCAAAATAAGCGATCCGAGCCGAACCGAACCGAGCTGGTACCATGCAATGGAAACGGGGCTTTAGTTTGACCTGTAATAATTACTGTAATAACTGTAGTTACTTATTTCAGTCTTAGTTTGACCTGTAGTTACTTCTTTGAGCCACCAGGTGGCCATATTCAGATTTGGTTTGATCTGTAGTTCTTTCAGTGATCCCCCAGGTGGCCATATTCAGTCTTAGTTTGACCTGTAGTTACTTCTTTGAGCCACCAGGTGGCCATATTCAGTCTTAGTTTGACCTGTAGTTCTTTCAGTGATCCACCATGGGGCGATATTCAGAACAATGGGCCTCAGTCACCAACCATTCCTAAAGAAGAAATTTACTCTTACAGTTTTTGTCGATTGCTGAAACACTAAACCCTATTCCTTGAATTAGATTCTCAAATGCCTGAATACACTTAATTGAATGAATCTCCCTTTTGGCTAAACCATAGACTACTTTCAAGGCACATTTGGCAAAACTCTTTAACTCTTTTTGCAAAACTCTTAACACATTTTCATACTATAAAGCAAATTTTGCATAATAATGCACTTCTTACTTTTATTACTAACCAAACAAGGCAGAAGATGGAACACAATGAAAGCACAGATGTCACTCTATAAACACTACAATTCAAAATTGATAACACTTCCATCTATGTCACAATCAATCTAAGCCAGTTGAGAGTTGAAACAGGTTGATTGCCACAGAGAAGTGTTTTTCTAGAAATACTGTATGGAAAGCAGAATTGGAGTGTGTAAAAGGTGATCAAACAGAGTAATGATACAATACAGAAATGCCACAATGAAAACCAAGCAAATGTGATTGTCACCAAGTTGTTACTGTATGAAGTGGCTTTCAGTATACAGTATTTCTCTATGTGAAGTCACACTGTAAAAAAATTTAATGTAAAATAACAGTAACGAGCTGGCAGCACAGACGCCAGCAGTATACTGTAATTTTTACGGTATTCATATGTAAAATATCTTTACAGTAGTAGTCTGTAAACCAGAAATGCAGTATATTTCTGTATTCATACTGTTAGCAGTCTAATAAAGTAAACTTCTCACAGTTTACTAGACAGGCACTGCAGATAATACAATAACTACATTTTAAAAGTCTTAATTGAAAGCACTACTGATTACAATGAACTTCATTATTCCCAGGGCTATAGACAATTACAGAAGACATGCACTATTGTGAATATTGTGCAAAATAAGCAATAAAAACTTAAGAGAGAATCATAATCAAATACCTTTATTTCAAAGAGCAATTTCAACATGAGTATTGCTAATCTTTACATTTAAAGGATTTACATTATGTTATCAGCAGTGTATTCAGCACAGTATATTTTCATAATAATATTTTGATATACAGAATTGGCAACATTTGGGGCTTATGCATCAATAAAGGGAGAAAAATCCTCTTAAAATTGTCCTGTGAGGTAGACCTGTGTTTGTACCTCTTAAAATAGTCCTGTGAGGTAGGCTTGTGTATCCAGTAGAGCCATCACTTCGGTTGCCACTGTTCCTCTCTGCAGCATTATTCCAGTGTTGCCACTGTCGAACAACAGCAAGCAATTATAATTAATAAATAAACTATACAATCAGGAATGTACACTCCAAGCTAATGTTTGTAAGTTGACAATACCAGTTCTCTTGGCTTAATGTGGCAATGCCAGATTGTCAAAACAAAGAGAGCGAGATTATATTAAAGAACTCACCGATCTATATGAAGTTCCATTCAAAGTATATGAGATTCTTCATGGCAATGTGTGTATTGACTGCAGAAGATGTCCTCTGAACCCAGATTCGGGGTCTCAAAATAAAGTTCTTTACCATGATCACTTTGGGATCGTCTCCACAAATGATTGGGAGGATGGTGGAAATGATCCTACTGCCAGCAGTACCAGAACAAAGCGACAGAGTACAGCTATGCACGAGAGTTGTTCATGCTGCAATTTCAGAGCCACATTCATCTCACATGGACGTAAACAAAGCGAAACCTACTGAGACAGATAGCGGGGGAGAAGTCTCTGGGAAGCTACTAGCTACAATAGGGGGCACCAAGGTCTTGACCTCTGTAATTTTTTCAAGCCAAAAATAAAATTGAAAAACTCCAAAAAAATATAAAAACCCTCCATCACCACATAAGTAAAAGTACATGTAGGCTACTGTTATTTGCAGATAACTTTCTTCAAGCCATTGTCTTCACAGTATTTTTGGGCCAGTCTATTCTTACATAGGCTATGGAAGAATTTTATTTATAAATTGACTAATAAAAGTAGAATAAATCGTTGGATTTTTTATTGGCACGCATTTTTTATTTTTTTTTTCTGGGGGGGTTGTTGGGGAATTGTGCTGCGGTCACTCTACCAGCAGTACCAGAACAAAGCGACAGACCAGGCAAGATCAACTAAATTAACTATTATGTAAGACAGTTGCAATTAAAATCTTTAATTTTAGAGTTTGCTGTAGGCCAATTGAGTCAATATAATCCTCAATGAACTCCCATCTTGATCTCAGTCATTAAATATTTTGAGAAACTGCAATTATGAAATATATTGTCAGTCATGTAAATATATTGAGAAACTACAATTTAATGTCATAAAATTAATAGATGGACCTTGAGTATTATCAAGCACAAGAGTGACATGGCATGTGAGAAGAATGATGTAGAGGAAACAGATGATTTATTTAACAGTACACCATCAACACAAACATCATCAATCCCAGTCAAACTGAAAGCCAAAAAGGCAAAACAAAAAAATAAAATCACTCAGAGAATGGAGACCTCCAGCAAGGCAATACAGTCACGGTGTTCTCAATCACCAGCGAAATGTAATAATCTGTTCCATCTAGGAACCATGTTATCTGAAAAAATAATCAAAATGCATTCAGAAACGTAGGCTACCCATAGCCTATTTTAAGTTGCCAACCTACTTAAGGCTGTATTTCATTACTAAACTGCATAATGACTTATTTTCAAATCACACAAATATGTATGCATATTGTCAATGGCAATGCAAACAGTGCATTTTTCCCCCACTATTGATAAAACCAATAGTGAGTTTCTGTAGGTTGGAATGTCTAAAACCAACGCTATAGGCCTGTTAGATGAGGAATGACAGCCTGCAAATCAAGTAATATTATGAATAGGATTAGTTCAAGACCTGTTTGTCCTGACTGAGCAGGATGTCAAAGCACGAGGCCCATGCTGACTGCTGTGGTGTCCCTATAGGAATGTAAAAATATTCCCTGTCATTTTCGCCATTTAGAATTTTAAATATAACCACGGTATATCAGCTGAAGGATAAGAGATAGATAAGATAAGAGGAATACAGTCAATGAAAGAAAGAGCAAGACCGACGGCGACAAAAGAATAGGCCTGGTGGTAAAAGACACCAAAAGTTGGGGGAGCGCAACGTATGACGTCAGTACGTCTGCCCGCATGGTGTTCAAATAAAGTTGAAATCGAAAGTAGGCGTAGTCTAAGAAAGGGTATAGGCTACATAAAGGCGGCTGTAAACGGAACGGTTGCGGCACGAATATTATACAATTCTAACGTTATGGTCGATGTAAGTAAACATATGGAGGTAAATACACGGGCGCTATTGGCCGAGAAGGCAATTTATGTCAATTTCTGATAAACCAGACAGACACTGGCGAACAGTGTTCACGAACTTGACTTGACAGGCCCGATAACCACGTCATTAACGTTCTAGGCCTGCGTTTTTCTTTCCAAAAGATTTGCGCTCTTGAATGTAGCTATAGCCTACTAGTCTTTAATGTACATGCACCTGTAACAGTAATCGCTATCCTACTACTTGATGGCTATAAATCTATGAAGGAACCTGGTTGAAAAAGGTTGTGTTCAAATGGAAAGAAAGTGCGCAACACATTTGGGAGCAAAACTCCTCCCCCTCCTCCTCCTCCTCCTCCTCCCCCTCCTATTATGACGACGACGACGGGTACGTGTTTTATGTGGATTATTTACGAGGCTCACACTTTTCCTTTTAGCTTTTCCTTTTGTGCTTTGTTTATTCATTCAACCAAATCAAGTAAGCATTTAAAGAATAATTACGGATAATTTTGGACTTGGACGTGTAATGTTCTCGTCTTGACTTCCTGATGTTGGCTGCTTCCAGGTTGCCTAGCCTGTGGTTCCCTCTACTGGCCAAAATGATGACACTGCAGTCTAATCAGGCATCCATTTCACACCAGACAGACAATTCCAGCCCATAGATGGGCCTAATGCTTGATTTTCTAACAAGTTTATTGTTTATATATGAAATTTTCTACCATTTAGATTGAAGGTAAAAGGTCTACCGTTTGCTTTAAAATACACTTTTTTCCCCTTACCAGTCGTTGCCAATAGTAACGTGAGTTGAGTTTTGGAGGCAGAAAATCGTCTGTTCTGATAGACATGGCTGTAAATTTGACAACTTTCCCCATCTTTGAAAATATAGCTTGTCTTCATAATATAACTCAAGAATCTATTTCTTAACACGATATGATTCACAAACAACAAAATATATGTCCACCAACATGATTGAACGAGTACCCAAAGTTCAGAGACTGAAAGTAGCACAGGTGGCTATCTGCCTGCTGGATAAAGTAGTGATGCTACACCGGAGCGACCTCTCTCGATTTGAACCACTTGTCAAAGCAAACAAACTTATCGACAGTCTCCACATATTTAACTGAACACAGGGATTTTGTATCAGTTTAACACTACGCCTAAAGCCAAACTTTACCACCGAATAATTCCGCTAGCTTGTTAGCTGACGGTAGATCGCCTACCTTGTTAAGTGACGTTACTAACGTTAGTCGTTTTCCCATAGGATTAAGCGCATTTCTCTTGAAGTGCACCTTAACTCATACAATTTGTAAACACTGTAAGGCATACAGGATCGCTACTGTAGTTGGATATTATTTAGTATACATCTGATAGATTACGCCAAAATTATAAAATGTAGGATTAGCTGTTGAGAAAGCATTAAAAGACAGTGCTGAAAACGGTCACTTTTGTATTGGTTCTGATCGCTTCTGGAGGCTTTCTGCCTCCAGTTGCAGTTTATAGAATGTTAGAACACGGAATGTTTACAAACACAGAAGGGTCCCTTTCTGTGTTTGTAAACATTCCGTGTTCTAACATTCTATAAACTGCAACTGGAGGCAGAAAGCCTCCAGAAGCTATCAGAACCAATACAAAAGTGACCGTTTTCAGCACTGTCTTTTAATGCTTTCTCAACAGCTAATCCTACATTTTATAATTTTGGCGTAATCTATCAGATGTATACTAAATAATATCCAACTACAGTAGCGATCCTGTATGCCTTACAGTGTTTACAAATTGTATGAGTTAAGGTGCACTTCAAGAGAAATGCGCTTAATCCTATGGAAAACGACTAACGTTAGTAACGTCACTTAACAAGGTAGGCGATCTACCGTCAGCTAACAAGCTAGCGGGTTATTCGGTGGTAAAGTTTGGCTTTTAGGCGTAGTGTTAAAGTGATACAAAATCCCTGTGTTCAGTTAAATATGTGGAGACTGTCGATAAGTTTGTTTGCTTTGACAAGTGGTTTAAATCGAGAGAGGTCGCTCCGGTGGCAGTAGGCATCACTACCCGATCACTACGTTATCCAGCAGCCTAAAGAGGCAGATAGCCACCTGTGCTACTTTCAGTCTCTGAACTTTGGGTGCTCGTTCAATCATGTTGGTGGACATATATTTTGTTCTTTGTGAATCATATTGTGTTAAGAAATAGATTCTTGAGTTATATTATGATGACAAGCTATATTTTCAAAGATGGGGAAAGTTGTCAAATTTACAGCCATGTCTATCAGAACAGACGATTTTCTGCCTCCAAAACTCAACTCATGGAATTGTGACGTAGCTTCAAAAAGGGTCTATATAATGCGATACCGATGACCTAGCTCATATTTGGCTTATTAAAAGCGACATTCACAAAGCCACTGTCTATCATATTAGCATCAAAATGATGTGCTTCGGTCTTTGCTTCTCTCTTTAAATAGCGCTAAATTGTGTCATTTTGTTACATCTTGATGGCAGCACTGAGAATGGAAATGTTAAAGCGCGGTTTAGTTAGCAGAACGTTTGATATTCGCTCGATGTTCGATTATAACCAGAGACACTTATATAGGAGTATAACTTCTAGTGTGTATAACTTTCCCCGTCTTCGCGCTTTCCCACAGATTTCAGTTTAGCAACGAGATCAGCGAGACAAACAGTTCACACTCTTGTCATGTCTCAAACGAAGATGATAAATTTGTAGTCAGTTTCAATCTCGATGCAAAAAACATACGGAACAGCCTGTTAAACCAGGTTAAACCCACTCGCGCTGATACCTGTGCAAGGGACCGTCAACAAATGACGCATTCGAGCTTGCATTGCTATTGGACAAACTCCTCAGTAAGGGGTAGCCTTTTCTGGAGTGGAATATTTTTTGGAAATTATTCACTAAAAGTCAATAAAAGGGTGTTTTTCAATTCTGATTGCTGTAGTAACTTGCAATGCATACTGGCTACTTACTACAGGCAGGGGTGAAAGTAGTTTGAATTTCTTACCTGTACTACAAAAAAAAAAAAAAAAAAAAAAAAAAAAATCAATATCCTATTCTATTGCGCCTTTTTGTTATGTATGGCTCAAACAAAAAGGTAAGCAGGCCTTATTTCACACCTTAACATTCCAACATTCCACGGTAGCAGACTGAACATTCTGTCATACTAATTATCCCTTTTTCTGACTTGAAAAAATGGGTAATAACATTTAAAACATATGATGAAATTCACTATTTATTTATTTATTTATTTATTTATTTTTTCAAATAAGGCACATGGGAAGCTCACAAACTGGGAAGTCCCAAATAGATAGAAGCTTTTAGAATATTAATGCACAAAAATGGAAAACCACTTTTATCTATTCAGGACTTCCCAAATTGTGGACTTCAAATAAGCATTATTTGAAAGACAATGAATTTAGATATGTTTTAAATGTTATTACCCATTTTTTCAAGTCAGAAAAAGGGATAAATTCAATGCATTAGAATGTTCATATTACTACCATGGGATGGTTTGTTTATTAAACAGCCCTAGGAACTCTGCCAGGGCCGTGCAGAGACCTTTGGAGGGCAAGGGGCTCATTTTTTTTTATTTTTTTTTTTTTTAAAAAGCAAAATTTACAAACAACATGCCAACTCTAATTACAAGTACGTATTAATTACAAGAGGGATGTAGAATACTGAAAAATAAAACTTGATGTTGTCTCCTATCTTAGTAACAATAATGCTTGTCTTTATACAGAGGCTAGGGGGTCGGGTCAGGAATTTTGTAAGCATTTTCAAACTTTCATGCAATGTCCTTCATTCTGGTGCATTTTACCAGGTTGCTATAGCAATTAATTCAAAGGCTTACCTAGATATGATTTCATAGAAATAATAATAATCTCTATTTCTATGATTTTATTTGATTTCACACCATAAAGTAGTTTGCAAAGTATTATTGCCACATTACAATAGTACTGAAAATGGCAGGCCCACATGTCACCTGTGGGACTCAAAACGTACTGTAGTGTGTGAGCATGTGACTGGCCTGGCTACCAGGCACAAAAATATATATATTTTTTTTGTTTGTTTGTTTTATTTTACCATTGACTCAATTGTAGTCATGACTTTGAGCCTGTGTTTGAGTGTTATCCCTTTTATACAGTAATATATAATAAAAATGATGCAGCACAGCTCATCATACTATCATGGCCTAGATCAAGAGGATAAAAACAACAAACCAAAAATATATATATATTTTTTTAATTTATAAGTTCCTCTTTTTTATTTTTATCTTTTTTTTTTTGTTTTTTTGTTTTTTGTAAAACTCTGGCATTAGTTGCTCTACTCTATGCAAGTAGAGCTGCTACAGCAAAGAAAAAGATCTGAAACTCAAACCCCTCCCCTTTCTTGTGTGTGAGACTGAAGTCTGAACTGGCAAACGGATTTGGGGTGTTCACTTTCTGCAAATGGGAGATAGAAAACTCTTCTATTCAAATTATAGGTCTATATCATAATGTGTAGTGTTTTTTGTTTAGTTTTATTTTTTGAGCTCTTGGTTATTAGATGGAAGTCCAGCAGCTAACTAAGCCAAGTTTTTAATATTAAATAAAGATATTTCCGTAGCCAAATGATCTTTACACTGAAATTGAATCACCTTATTCTCAAGCAACTACATTACAAGTGGTACCAATGCATGCCTCTAGTTGTCTACTTTAATTTGATACCAAATACCTCCATTGTAGATGCAGGTATGTCCATATCAAAGCTTCCAAAAGACAATGAAGCAAAACCGCTTCACCCGCTATTGTATTTTTTCGGCGCTCGCGTGCGCAAAAACAAACAACAAAGAAAAAACTTCGGAGTGCCAGATGCCAGAAAATGTATT
Source organism: Sardinella longiceps (assembly GCA_027497455.2). Lineage (NCBI taxonomy): Eukaryota > Metazoa > Chordata > Actinopteri > Clupeiformes > Clupeidae > Sardinella > Sardinella longiceps. The sequence goes on along the minus strand of JAODXP020000032.1, from coordinate 25,857,531 downwards.
TGCAAATGGCACAAATAATTGGTCAGATATTTTAGTTAGATTGGTTAGATATTTTAGGCAGGCCCTGTCAGAAGGGCACTTTTGACATCAAAGAGCAAAGAGGCAGTAAGCCTCATGTCTTACCACTACGACGTACCGGCTGTCAATCTTATACCGGTACGTAGTATAGGTGCGTACCGGCTTACTTTCACCTCTGACTACAGGTGAGATTTTGCTCATAGGCCACTTTATGTCGGTTCAGTAGCCTACTCCATTATTCTAGGAAAATATTCATTAAAAATCAACAAAAAGGTATTTTTCAATTCTGATTGCTGTAGCACAGGGGTCGGGAACCTTTTTGGCTGAGAGAGCCATGAACGGCACATATTTTAAAATTTATTTCCATGAGAGCCATACAATATACTTTTATTCGAAAAGTAATCAAAAAGAGTGTTTTGGCATACTCCTCAACTGTGAATTTCTCACAATTGCTATTCCAGTGACCTTGGACTGAAATAGATAGATGAATGGATTGAAATAGGCCTACATGAGAATTACAATGTTGCAATGTTATAATGTTTTACATTTTTAATGTTATCATTATTTTTATTAAAGATTTGTCTGCGAGCCAGATGCAACCATCAAAAGAGCCACATATGGCTCCCGAGCCATAGGTTCCCTACCCCTGCTGTAGTAACTTGCAATGCATGCTGGCTACTTACTGAAATTTTGCTCATATGTCACTTAATGTAGGTTCAGCGTTCAGGAATCAATTATTTAAGGAAAAAAATAATTAAAAATCAATAAAAAGGTATTTTTTAGTGCTGTCAAGCGATTAAAATATTTAATCGCGATTAATCACATTTTTGCCGTAGTTAACTCAGAATTAATCGCGATTAATCGCAAATTTCTTTCTATTCTAAATGTCCCTCGATTTCTTTTTGTTCCATTTTTATTTATCTATTTTCATTTTAATGCTGTTATCAGCATTCATTGGTGGGGGTGAATACCAATTTAAAATAAAAGAAAACCCAGTTACAGCATCAGAAATTATTAACATGTTCAAGTACTGCCAGATGTTGATGTCTTTTATGTTGCTAGTTCACAAGTTTACAAAAAAAAAAAAAAAAAAAAAAATGGATGGTGGCCCTTTAAATTAGGCTATACTAACCTATATTTTAAAGAGGCTCAATGAAAATATGGCATTATGGTCTACATGAGTAAACCTACATTGCATGAGCATACCTTTAAAATGCATTTTGCCCTATTGGCAATTGCCCTGCAAGAAGCTCTCATTTTAGTGGCAAGGTCATACGTTCAGAATCAGGTAGGTTATATGCGTCTCGTTTGCACAAATTCTCTCTCTCAGTTGCGCTCCAACCTGTTTCACCTCTCTCACTCGCGCTGCAATCTTGAAACTGATATTAGCCTATTTGCGGGGTATTCAGTTCAAAAGAAGGGATTTCTAAGTGACAACATCAATCCTCTAGCTAGTTAACAACCTAAATATGCGAAAATGCGAGTGAGCGTCAACGATTGTGTCGGTAAAATATTTGTTTTCACTGACATCAAATGACGCTCACAAACATTCTCTCAGTTGCGCTCCGACCTGTTTCACCTCTCTCACTCGCGCTGCAATCTTGAAACTGATATTAGCCTATTTGCGGGGTATTCAGTTCAAAAGAAGGGATTTCTAAGTGACAACATCAATCCTCTAGCTAGTTAACAACCTAAATATGCGAAAATGCGAGTGAGCGTCAACGATTGTGTCGGTAAAATATTTGTTTTCACTGACATCAAATGACGCTCACAAACATTCTCTCAGTTGCGCTCCGACCTGTTTCACCTCTCTCACTCGCGCTGCAATTTTGAAACTGATATTAGCCTATTTGCGGGGTCAGTTCAAGAGAAGGGATTTCTAAGTGGCAACATCAATCCTCTAGCTAATTAACAACCTAAACTATGCGAACATGCGAGTGAACGTCAATGATTGTGTCGGTAAAATATTTGTTTTCACTGACATCGGAGCAGCAGAGCAGAGTGCAGACAGACACCCTTGCCGTGTGTACAGTGCGTGTGTAGGTTACTGTAGGCATGAGTAACCTAGTTCCTAGGCTAAGCAGTAGGCCTACTTCAAGCCAAATACAAACACAGGACATAGCCTACTGAAACGTCGGGAGGTGTTGGAATGTCGGAGATATATATATATTTTTTCACATTCCATTGATAATGGCGGGTCGAATGCGTTAATCGCGCGTTAAAAAAATTGACGGCGTTAAAATGGGTTTGCGTTAACGCCGTTATTAACGCGTTAAACTGACAGCACTAGTATTTTTCAATTCTGACTGCTGTAGTAACTTGCAATGCATCCTGACTACTTACTACAAGTGAAATTTTGCTCACGTCACTTTATGTAGGTTCAGTACTCCATTATTCTAGGAAAATATTCATTAAAAATCAACAAAAAGGTATTTTTCAATTCTGATTGCTGTAGTAACTTGCAATGCATGCTGGCTACTTACTACAGGTGAAATTTTGCTCACATGTCACTTAATGTAGGTTCAGTACTCCATTATTTTAGGAAAAAATTCATTGAAAATCAATAAAAAGGCTTTTTTCAATTTGGATTACTTATTTCAATTTGGATCACAATTTGGATCGCCTGTAGTAAGTAGTCAGCATATATTGCAAGTTACTACGGCAATCCGAATTGAAAAATACCTTGTTATTGATTTTTAATGAATTTCTTCCTAAAACAATTGATTCCTGAACCTACATAAAGTGACATATAAGGAAAATTTCACCTGTAGTAAGTAGCCAGCATATATTGCAAGTTACTACAGCAATCCGAATTGAAAAATACCTTTTTATTGATTTTTAATGATTGCATTGCGGAGAGGGGGCGGCAAAAAAAAAAAAAAAACTTGCGCAGAGAAGGACATGAAGATAAAACACACCACCATATGATAGTCTTGACTACTTGTAAAAAATTGAGGTGCACTGCAGGTGAATGAACGACTTATGTGTCAATGTCCCAAGAAGGCGATTCTGCTCAGGTCGTCTCCTGTCTGATCATGTTGTGGTGTGCCGTGTGCGCATAGCCTATGGAACGTCTTGAGTAGGCTACAGTAAATGTGTTTTGTGGAGTAGTCTAACCTGCTCGCTTTATGTTTTGAACAAATTGAGAAGCATGCACTCACCAAACAAGTTGGCAAAAAAGTAGGCTTTCTCACCACTCTGACTATCCCGAAACTTGCGCACAACGGTGAACTGGGACTTCTATTATTAATTTCGGTGGCAATTATACTTTCATTTTTCCATTAAATCCTCAATAAAGGTTATAGCTATCATGTACAGCATTCGGAAAGCCTATTTATAGCTATAACTAAGGAGGTTATAGTCTATTGAAGATACAGGATCAAATTCCTTTGAAAATGAAAACTAGAAAAAACCTTTGGAGAGCCTGGTCCTCCGCTAAAGCCACGTACGTAGCACAAATCCCAAATGTTGCGAATCAACAATCAATACCAAAGTTTCATCCAAATCCGTGCACATTTCGATAGTTAGAAGTGTGCAATTATAGGAATAGACTAATTCACTGCGGAGTGAAGCCTAGAAGAAAATGTCTTACCTGCAGCATGAAGTTTTTTGCCTTATTGATCTAATTGGAATATTGACCTAAGCACACGTAAACCCACAAATGCGCTCCAGACTTCACTCGAGGAGAAATAGGAAAGTTAACGCATGCCATAAACAAGACATTTTGCATTGCATCTTATGCTCAGTAATTGACAATTTATAAAGAAGCCCCTAGTCAGTAAAATGTAGTAAATTGCGAGTCTTTGCGCAATGTCCACGTCAATAGTCATCCCCTCAATAGACAGCAATCAAGTGGTTATGGATTTGGAAATTTAGACAAATGTCATTTTTTGTCTCAGAGAATTGTCAGGTTATTATGGAGGCCTGACAATTACCAAGGTGTGGTAACTTGGCTAAAAAGAATCACAAATGAGGACTTGCCGAGATGGTAACTCGGTAACAAACAAACAAAAAAAAACCCCGGCATGTCAGGCATGTCTTTCAGTGCAGGCGCGCTTCCCAACCTATCAGGCACATCTTCTGGGAAGATGTATTTTACTTTACATGGTCATACATTGGTGCCCATTAGTCATAACAAGTAATGTACAGAATTACTTTTGCATTGCATTGTAGTGTAAATTGATTTACAGTTGGCTAAATAAGTTCTGCTGTATGATAGTGCTGTGGAGTGGATGACAGTTGTTGTCCAGTATGTGGAGTAGCTTGTTCAGTGTCGTTTTATCTGATGAAGCACTCCAGTTCAGCTCCCACAACAGAGCCAGCTTTCCTTACCAGCCTGTTTGTAATCAGGCATCCATTTCACACCAGACAGACAATTCAGCCTACAACTATAAAAAGGATCCCCGGCTAGTTGGGCATGTTAGCGTTATAAGACTAGCATTGGCGTCAACTTTAATTGACGTTATTCAAAAACATTAAAAATACGAGGGTTTTAAAGAAAATGTTTATTAGAAGCTGAAATTCATTTCTCTAGTAAAGTTCCATTGTTGTTACGCCTCAATGACTTATGGGTAAAACGTGACAACAAATGGTTGCACTGCTTTCGGTCAAGCTGGGGCTACACATGGACAACGTAAATATTGATCCTCTATCGTATCCTCACCTCTCCGATCATCTTCCAACACCGTGTACTGTCTTCCGCGTTGTTCCCTTAATTCATGGTGGCATTGGTTTAAACGGCAAACTTAACAGAAGAGGTATTTTACTTTGCAATAACTTCCTAAACTGGTCCTGTAAAGCCATAGAATTTTGCTGGACAACCATTTGATGTCACGATTTACCCATAAGTCATTGAGGCGTAACCGTAATAGAACTTTACCAAAGAAATGATTTTCAGGTTCTAATAAACATTTTCTTTAAAACAGTCATATTTTTAATGTTTTGGGGTAACGTAAATTAAAATTGACGTTGTTACTAATCTTATAACGTTAACATGCCAAAGTAGCCGGGGATCCTTTTAAAGGTGTCTCAAAGCACTATCAGAGCAACACATTGATGCAAGGATGCAACATGTAATAGGCTACCATGAAATTAATTCAGCCTGGTAGTGTAATTTTCATGTTCAAGTTTCAAGTTCAAATTGCCATTATCCTATGCATTTTTTTTTTTTTGGTGGTTCCATTGCCTTTGTCAACATGAAATAGATCCATAGCTCTGATTGACCCATACGGCTGGTGAAAATAAACACTTTACACACAACGTTTTATCCGAGACATTTTTTTCACCTCTTCTATGAGGAAATCTCACCCCTCCCTCTTCCTCTCCCCCTCTTTCTCTCTCTCTATCTTTATTAGACTGAGTGATTAGAATGGATTTCCCTCAAGAGGGTGAGGATGCTGCTGGTGGACATCAGACAGGCAGAGCAGCATTTACTGCATCCAGACATGTGGCCATGAAGAGTGAGAATCAGACTACTGATGGACATCAGGGGATCAGCACAGGACATGCACAGACTAATCCAAAGTCAGTTATTACCACTTTTACCTGTTCAAAGATGATACAATTAGGTCTTATTTCTTTTGTTATTCACTGTTTGTATTTATAAACAGAATGAGATGAAATACAACTTATCAGTGACTACCCCTGCCCACACCCACCCAACCTCAGACACCATTCACCCCACCCAATGACCCAAGACACAAATGAAATAAGATAAAAACAAAAACTTACACTATTCAAAGTGTGCCATTACAATGACTCAATGCATGAGAGAATGTTTAACATTTCATTTCGTTTAACATTTCAACATTTCATACTCAGGGTATGTTCTTAATGTCAGTAAAACTCAGGTCATGGCATTTAACTACACACAGACACAGGAATTTATCAGCAGATATAATTTCAACTGGTACTCAGATAAAATTAAATACTTGGGAGTCTATTTAACTAAGGATGTGACAAAGCTATTTGATACTAATTATAGGGGGGTCAGTAATAAAATTTATGATGACCTTAAAAGATGGAGTATTCTCCCTCTTGACCTAGCTGATAGAATCAGGTCAGTTAAGATGAACATACTCCCTAGACTGCTATACCTGTTCTCATCTTTACCAGTAGATATTCCCATAAAAAAGTTTAGGGAATGGAACACATACATCTCAAGATTCATATGGAGTAATAAAAGACCTAGAGTAAGATTCTCTACACTTCAGTCACCGAGGGAAGAGGGAGGCTTGGCCCTCCCTTCATTAAAGGATTATTATGTATCTGCCCAGTTGAGGCCTCTTCTATATTGGTGTAATCCTTCTTATGAAGCTAAATGGAAGACAATAGAACTTTCTCTAACAGACATACCAATTCAGTCACTTATTGGATGTACAGTATAGACTGTAAGCAGGGAATACCACCGACAGACAGTCGGTGGGTGAACTTCTCTATGAAAATTTGGGTGGATGTTGTTCAACGTTTTCAGTTACAGAAAGAGGCCAAACCGCTCAAATGGCCAGCTTATGACAGCAACTACAGACCAGCATTGTATGACTATAGGTACAGACAATGTGTTTTTGCTGGGATCACCTCCTTATGTAAAATAGTTAATAACTGGAAATTGGTCAGGTTTGACCAGTTGTGTCAGACATATGGACTTGGTAAAAATGACTATTTGAGATACTTACAGCTATGTGATTATCTCAGGAAGGAAGTTGAAAGCACCGACCAAAAGGAACTGTCAACTGTCATACAGCTTTTTGTTGACGCATATAACTCCAACAGTACTAAAGGACTAATAGGCAAGCTGTATAGGGGTCTCTTCTCACTAAACAAGTACACAACTGCCTATGTAAAGGAGCGATGGGAAAAAGAACTGGATGTGGAGATAACAGAGGACACATGGATGAATGCCTGGATAACACAGACATCCACTACCAACTCTTTGGTTTGGAGAGACTTTTGTTGGAAAAATCTCATACGATTCTTCATCACCCCTAAACAAAAAGGCAAACAGACTGGTTCACAGCTAGAGTGCTGGAGGGACTGTGGAGAAACTGGGGTAAATCATGCCCATGTGTTCTGGCTGTGCCCCCTTGTCCAGAATTTCTGGCAGGAGGTGGCACTAACTATTGCAAAGATTCTTGGTTTTAATGTGGATACCACATTCATATCTTTATACCTCGGTGACCTCCCAGAGGGGTTAGAAAAAGATGACGAGTACCTTTTAAAGATCTTTCTGGCTGCAAGCAAAAAATCGATAACAAAGTACTGGCTTCAGAGGGATGTCCCTACTTTGAGGGTGTTTACTGGTGTTGTAAATCATTTGCATCTTCTTGAACAGATGACTTACTCCTTAAGATTACAAAAAGAGATAGGGGAGAAAAGGTGGAGAAAATGGTCCATTTACATGAATGATCAAAGGGGTAGTGCTTGATTGAGAATACATGTTGCTTTGTGAGACTTTCTAAATTTCACACACATTACCATGACTTCCTCTTTTTTTCTTCTTCTTCTTCTTCTTTTTCCCTGTTTTTTGTTTGTTTTTGTTCTCTTGTTGTTTTCATGTAAAGTGAAAAAATTATAAATAAAAAGTTAAAAAAAAAAAAAAAAAAACTATGCGTGATACAAAAATGTCCCAAGCAGAAATGGATTCTATGCGAAAAAGCACTCTAGAATCATGTGTAAAAAGTTTGGTAGTGACGCAAAGTCGCAAAGTTGCTTATTTTGCCCGTAACTAAAAAGGAGAAAGATGTTGGAAAGCTCAATCTCTTATTATGTATTTTTTTCACATATAGACCTAGGCCAGTGTCTCCAGTGCCTAGTGGTGTGTCTATGAAGAGTGACCAGTCCATGAATCCCCCTGTTAAGTTCTGCAGGGAACAACGACCAGAGTAAGACACCAGTTGCTTTTTTATACAACAGTAGGTGTGTGTTGCGAGTATGTTGAGAGAGAGAGAGAGAGAGAGAGAGAGAGAGAGAGAGAGAGAGAAAGGAAAGTTCAACCTATTATTTTGCATTCATAAGCTTTCTCACACACACATACACACACACACACACACACACACACACACACACACACACTCATAAATGATACAAAGTAGTAGAGGGTCACACAGTTTTGAAACACATAAACACACAAACATAAAACTAAATATTGAAATAAAGTGAAAAAGGAATATAAACCCAACACCCCACAAATTGAATAATCGCCACTTATGTACATCTAAACTACCTAATGTGTCTGTGCGAACCGAAGCTAATCTAATCAATAGTATATTGACTGAACTTGAGAAGTGTGTGTGTGTGTTTGTGTGTGTGTGTATGTGTGTGTGTGTGTGTGTTTAAAGAGAAGGAGGAAGATGTTGGAAAGCTCAATCTCTTATTTTGTATTTCCTTTCACATATAGACCTAGGCCAGTGTCTCCAGTGCCCAGTGGTGTGTCTATGAAGAGTGACCAGTCCATGAATCCCCCTGTTAAGTTCTGCAGGGAACAACGACCAGCACAGTCTGATCCAGAGTAAGACACAAGTTGCTTTTTTATACAATAGGTGTGTGTGTGTGTTCGGTTCTTTCAGCTTTTCCCCACCGAACGGGGCGTTAGGAGAGACAAACGTTGTTATAACTCTTTTGTGGTTCTTTATTTGTTTGTTTGTTTCACATGTTTCCACAAATAACAGTCGCAGCAGTAGGTTATAAACCTGTAGAGTACAAAGGCTTAAGGTATAAACAGCAATACTGATAGCCACATACATAATTCATCATTAATTTCAATAATATAAATGCATAAAATCTATTCATAAATTGCATCATTATTATTATTTACTATTATTATTGTTATCATTACTGTTATAATATTCATTAATTTCATTAACTTTATTAACATCATATTATTACCATTTAGTTTCATAAACAATATCATTATATATTTAAATTGAGTGACTATGCAAAGCCTTTAACCACAATAAAGCAACATCTACACATAAACAATATTGCACATTAATATTAAATACCATAATTCCACACACAAGCTACATTGCCCCAATTAAATGCATAAGTTTCAGTATAAACCCAATAGTAAAGTGCATAGCAAAGTATTCCAACCAGTGAATGTAGTTTTAAATAGCAACGTTCAGTACTTCAAACCATTACCAATACAAGGCGAATTGACTACATTACCCATAATTCAATGCAAGTAGCCAATCAGAAGCAACTACATGAACAGGAAGTAGACTCGTAACAGTGAAAGCGCTACAATTCAAACACTGGATTACGATCGTGAACGCTATTAAGCCGGCAAACTTTAGACATAACACCGCAAACAATGATTGTCAGCACGATCAAAGTAAGTTATCAAGCATATGAACCGCGCATTTACACAGCGGCAGCGCCGCGGCAACAATTAACAAGCAAGTAACAAGCAAGCAACTTAATGAATGAAACTAGTAGCTTACCGGTGGCGTATCTCTCCTAACGAGACGACATGACAAACTTAGTGCTCGCTCCCGTTTATAGCCCGTGCACGCTATGGAATATAATTGGCTCCCGTTTCAAATCTGGCTCACGCTTCAATCAGGTAAGTGAACGTGCTTATACACCTGTATTTAATTACGTGACGCACCCGCGCTGCAGTGAACGCAACACCTCCCACTTGACCGACTGATCATATGATCCAAGGCGGTCACAGACAAACATTACATTACACCATAACACACTTTTTACAATAGGATTTTTTTTTTTTTTTTTTTTTTTTTTCCACAAAGAATGAGATGCCATTGTCACTGTTCCGGAACCTCCCTGGACAGATGTGTGGTGTTCTGCCAGGTAGGTTATAAGGTAAGTAGGTACTCTTCTTTCTTCATGTATGGTGCAAGTGGTGGCAGCATAGACACATGCCAACTGACCAGAGAAAGGTAGAGAGGGAATGGCCGTGACATCCTGAGGCAGTGCCTTCAGGATCAGGGGGTTTGGCAATGGGGACCTGAGGCGAGGCAGTGCCTACAGGACAGATGGCTGATGAGAGGGTTAGGGGGTCACTGGTCTTCCACAGGAATGAGAACCACCAACCTCCTGACGTCTCTCCGTAGGATGACTGCCGTCAGCTGATGAAGGTTCTTAGGTTGCCCAACTGCCAAGGAGGCAGGAAGGCCTGCACACGTCTTCACATCTGCGTCTCTCACAAGTCCTTTCTTGTCTGGGTATATGGCCTGGATCCGTCCAAGCCGCAATTGTCCTCGGAGTGCGTTTGTGTCAGCAATCCAGACAATGTCCCCGATCGCTACGTTTCTTTGAGTGTGGTGCCACTTTGTCCAATCGAACAGGTTAGGCCCGGCAAGTTCACTCCATTTCTTCCAGAACAGACCAACACCAATCTGGATGGCTCGGAGACGGCGCCAGGGATGGATGGACAATTCTATTCCTCCTGTATCTCCTCCTTGCCTGGTCCTCCCCAGGAGCAGGGTATTGGGGGGCAGATACTCTACGGAGTCTTCTTGTTCTTGTGCCCTGGCGTCAGTTGGCCTTTCATTAGTGAGGTTTGCAGCCTGGAAGAAGAGGGTTTGGAGTTCACCCCAGGTAAGTGAGTTTGTCGTCCCTCCGAGATTAGTGAGGGCCCTTTTTACAAGCTTAACTGCGGCTTCTGCAGCCCCATTGCTGAACACTGTTCCATGCTTGGCGGCTTTGTCCTCAATGGATGCTTCCTTTAAGGTAGCCAGGTGCTTATGCAGGTCTTGTGGATTCTTGTTATGAGCTTCTCTTGCAAGCAGCGTTGCAAGCAATGAGTGAAAAGGGATTAAAGGAACCACTGTTCCATCTTTATTCCAAGACTGGACTCGTCCTCCACAAACAAGGATTCCTTGGTTCTCTTCCTTGTGGACCACAAGACGATTTATTGTCGAGTCAAGGAATTGACTGCCATCTTGGACTGCAAAGACCAGGTCCCAGAAAGCTTGTGCCCTTTCCTCAGGGGAGAGGATAGCATGGTTTGCCTCCCACTTTGACTTATCTGGTGCTTGGAATCTCATTAACCAGGTTTCTGCAGCCCGTTGAATACAGGCTATGGAACCACACAGCTTGGACAGGGAACTATAGCGTTGAGGTTCCATCAGGCATGCCAGTCCAATTGCCCAGGTCCTTGATGTTGCACCTGAGACAGCTAATGATGTAGATCTTCCGTTAGCCGTCTCATGCTTGATGTCAGGCTTGCTGGGGCCAGTTTGATCTTTTGACTGGGCCCTGATGACCACAGCTGAGAAGGCTTTCCGCTGAAGTTTCCTTACATCTTCAAAAGCAGAGGGCGTAACCTCACTGGCTGTCTTCGTCGGCCAGTCGGTTTCAGGCAACTTAAGGAACTCAGGGCCTTGCTGCCACTCTGACCCCTCATTGAGTTCCTCGGGAATTGCACCTCTGGTAAGGATATCACCGTTTTGTTCTGCCTTGATCACATCTTTCTTTGGAGGGGTAAGTATTGCCTTTGATTCCATTTGGTTTGGTAGTACCAGGGTTTCTTGCTTGCAACTAGAGTCAAAAGCTTCTTCAGCAGAGGCTCCATCCCTCCCACTTTGGTGTGACCGGACCCGTGGTATGAGAAAGAAGCCTCCCACTTTTCTTTTTCTGGTGATTTCCGTGGTCAGGTCATTACCTTCCTCTTTGGGTATGATGGACTCCTTATATGCCATTGAGGTTGATCTCATAGTCCTAGCCAGGTGAGTTTCAGAGCGGTACACAGGTAAGTCCATTGTCTCCATGAGCTTGGGATGGGTTCCCCCGACTGTTTTTCCCAGCGGGCCATCCCAGAGGACGAGGTCTCCCACAATCCTGGTTGGGCGGGGAACAAGACGGCCTTCCCGGTGGCTAATGAGGAGGTCAATCTTTGTGGGACGAACCAGCTCGTCTCGGTCTACATTGGGGAAGAACTTCTGCAGTTGCTCGGCAGTGACTGGTTGGGTCACCTCCGCTATGCTTTCCAGGCCATAGCAGAGGATCCTATGTTCCACCACTTTTCCCTCAGATGCCTTCACCTTCAGCCGGAGGGAATATCTTTTGGTCAGAACGGTTTTCCTCATGCCTCCAACTCCATGGACTATTAGCCTGATGTTCTCACCACTTAGCCCAAGGCGATCGGCTGCTTCATTGGTGATGTAGTTGGTATCAGATGCGAGGTCGATTAGTGTCCCAATAAGGCAACCAGAGTTTGTGGTCACTTGCATCAGCATCATCACCACTGGATGTTCTGGCACTCCATCACCTGCCTCGGCACGCACAATTGAGGAAGCTTTGTTTGAGAAGGCATTTTTGTACTTCTCCCTCTGTTCTGGAGTGAGCTCTGCCAGGAACTCCTCTTGCCTGTCGGTTAGGCCAAGTTTCATCCCTCCAGTTTCCACAGTGCTTTGCTCCTCACTGTTGCGGTCCTTCTTTGGAGTCGGTGGCTTTGGACATAGAAGATAATTATGGTCTGATGCACCTCCTTCCCGACAGGCGGCTTTTGGGCAGAGGAATCTGGCTATGCATCCTTTCCCTTCTTTGGGGTGGGACCATAGACACTTGGAGCACAACCCTAGCTTCTTCAAATGGGCTTTTTTGCTTGAGAGATCCAGCTGTCGGAAGACCTTGCATGCAAATAACTTGCCAGCATGGGAGTCATCACCACAGACAGTGCAGCCGAGATGGTCGTGGTCATCCTTCTGACCTGCTGTGGTCTTAGTGAAGGCCTTCCTCCCGTTCTTGTCTGGACAGTCTGCAGCACTCTTCTCCACAGGGCCTTTGTCCGCATAGCTTGGTTCCAACTGATCCAACTCTTCAAGAATCTCTTCCTGCTTTTTCAAGAACTCCAGGAGGCAATCAAAGTGGTCCAATGGTGAGAATCTGTTTGCTGGATCGGTTTTGTGCATAATCCACTCCTTCTTGAGTGAGCTCGGGAGTTTGCTCTCAATGGATTGAGCTACTATGCGGTTCTTCACAGCGTCCTCTTCACCAAGGATCTGGAGGTTGCACAGCGCTCTTTCCACAGCCTGGATCAACTCAATTGTTCTTCTGGGGTTGTTACTCTTGACCGGGGGAAGAGACTGGACATCACTTGTGATCATTAGCACAATTTTTGACTTATTCCCATACTTGCTGTCTAGCAGTCTGAATATTTCATCAGCGGATCCACAGCTAGAAAGGACGAGATCCCTCTTGACCTTTTCATGAAGGCTATTCAATAAGGGGAACTTTTTGACACATTCTACACCTTGTGGGTTGCCTAGCTCTTGCAAATCCCCCATTCAGTCTTCCAACGGTAATAGTCCCTCATATCACCATTGAACATGGGTAACCGTGCTCTCTCAAGGCTGATCTGAGGCTTGACAACATTACCTTGGGCCATGGCTGGGCTGCCTTGCTGTGAGAAGGGCCGGGTGTTCATGCTTAGGGCCTCAGTGTTTGCTTTGGGCTTCAGCTTGAGATCGGGAGACATCTCAGGGAGAGAGAGGAGAGAATCTCTGAGTGGCTCACCATTAGCGCTGCCATCATCTCTGCTCTTCACTCGGTCTGCACCATCCTCTTCTAACTTGTCCGCCAGAGCTAGAACCCTTTTCTTTAGCGCCTTGTAGCGCGTCTTCAGGTCTAATGACTTAGAACCAGGAACTAGCTCCTTCCACTCGACCAGCATTTCCCCGAGTTCAGCAACCTCTCTTTCAAGACCCCTGTTTCTCATTCTGCGGTCTTTGATTGACTGTTGAGGATTGACTTCCTCCTCCTCTGCCTGAGTGATGGCTGACTCAGCTGTTTTGGCCTGCTTGAAAAACGCCTCCTCTGCATAGCTGCTCCAAAAGGTTTCCTGGGCGGTTTTCTTCACCTCAAGAAACGTATCCTCACACTCCACTGTCATGTCACTGTCAAATGAATTTGGTCAGCAGATGCTACTACGTCCTCATCCATTGACTCCCTCATGGCTTCGGCATATTGTCGACTATGTCCTACATCAGTGACTTTGGAAAAATCCATCCTGAAACTTTTCCATTCTCTGATAATTTCAGTTGGTTCCAAAAGTCCTTGTTTGGTGAGGATGTTAGCCCTTTTTGTGAATGAGGCCTGTGCTCTTGATCGCACACTTTTTAGTTTCTCCAGGTCTGCCATTGTTACTCCCTTTATGTTGATTGGAGAGCTGTCACTTCCAATGCGTTGACACACTCCTTTATCCTAATTAACAGGCAGTCTGATTTGTAGCAAACTTGGGGGTTAGTGAGAGGCCAATTGGTCTTGGACGAATTGAGCTTCCTTAATGATGAGCTTCCGTGGCTGCTTCTTGCAGTGTGTGTGTGTGTGTGTGTGTGGGTGTGGGTGTGTGTATGTTTGTGTGTGTTTAAAGAGAAAAGGAGAAAGATGTTGGAAAGCTCAATCTCTTATTTTGTATTTCTTTCACATATAGACCTAGGCCAGTGTCTCCAGTGCCCAGTGGTGTGTCTATGAAGAGTGACCAGTCCATGAATCCCCCTGTTAAGTTCTGCAGGGAACAACGACCAGCACAGTCTGATCCAGAGTAAGACACAAGTTGCTTTTTTATACAATAGGTGTGTGTGTGTGTGTGTGTCTGTGTGTGTGTGTGTGTGTGTGTGTGTGTGTGTTTAAAGAGAAAAGAAGAGATGTTGGAAAGCTCAATCTCTTATTTTGTATTTTTTTCACATATAGACCTAGGCCAGTGTCTCCAGTGCCCAGTGGTGTGTCTATGAAGAGTGACCAGTCCATGAGTCCCCCTGTTAAGTTCTGCAGGGAACAACGACCAGAGTAAGACACCAGTTGCTTTTTTATACAACAGGTGTGTGTTGTGTGTATGTTGAGAGAGAGAGAGAGAGAGAGAGAGAGAGAGAGAGAGAGAGAGGTAAGTTCAACCTATTATTTTGCATTCATAAGCTCTCTCTCTCTCTCACACACACACACACACACACACACACACACACACACACACACACACACACACACACACACACACATAAATGATACAAAGTAGTGGAGAGTCACACAGTATTGAAACACATAAACACACAAACTTAAAACTAAATATTGAAATAAAGTGAAAAAGGAATATAAACCCAACTCCCCACAAATGGAATAATCGCCACTTATGTACATCTAAACTACCTAATGTGTCTGTGCGAACCGAAGCTAATCTAATCAATAGTATATTGACTGAACTTGAGAAGTGTGTGTGTGTGTTTGTGCACACCCTTTGTATCAGACCTTTAACTTGTATCTTTGTGTAATGTTTCCTTAGAGATGAGAAGAATAAGGATAAGTCCAGATGTGGAGTGTGTAAGCAGCTACTGAGGGACCCAGTCACCGTGTCCTGTGGATGCAGTTTTGGGAAGCAGTGCATCAGCAGCTACTGGAGTCAGTTTGGTCAAAGAAGAGACTACAGCTGTCCCCAGTGCAAAGAGACAAATGAAACTAAACCCCTTCTCCAGCCTCCAGTCAAAGGGGACAAACTGTCAGGTGTGTTTCATTTCAGAGCTGAGCAGCTTCATTAAATAAATGTTGCTAGGGTTACAAGCTCAGGACTAGAAATATAAATGTGTAATTATACCCACAGTACAACCTCTAAACTCTCAAGACAAGTTAGACAAGGGCTAAGGTAACCAGTGGTCTAGCATGGAGGCGTTCTGTTAACAGAGTTGTTAGTGCTGTGTTGCAACAGGCGATGTGAGAGTGCTGAGCACATTCAAAAAATCTGAGCAGACTTTTAAAGTGTTTCTTTATCACACTCAGTGTGGTCCTGTTAAAGTCTCAGTCAAAAGAGCGAAATTATCATGTTTATTATTCACTATATACATTTGAGAGCTGGGCTCAGGCCCAAGAAAAATATTTTGATACAAAAATACTTAATGCCTTGTTTAATTTATTCATTTTGAAATTATATACACTGGGCAGAAACTTGACACTGATCTTTCTTATTTGTTTGTTTCCTAGTCCCCGAAGGAGTACTGATGACCCATAGAACCAGTATGAAGAGGAGGTTTGAGAACATATGTGAAGGCCTCATAAGATCAGGGACTCAAACACTCCTGAACAAGATCTACACAGAGATCTACATCACAGAGGGAGAGAGTGAAGGGGTGAATCAGGAACATGAAGTTCATCAGGTAGAATCAGCATCCAGACCACAAACTACAGAAGACACAGCAATCAACTGCAATGACATCTTCAAGCGATTGACTCGACAAACACGATGCATCAGGACTGTCATGACCAAGGGGATTGCTGGCATTGGAAAGACTGTGTCAGTGCAAAAGTTCATTCTTGACTGGGCAGAGGAGAGAGCTAACCAGGATGTAGATTTCATGTTTGTGCTTCCATTCCGTGAGCTGAATTTGATTAGACATGATCAGTACAGTCTTCACAAGCTCCTGCTTGACTTCCACCCTGAGCTTAGGGGGCTACAGGATGGTGAATACAAAGACTGTCAAATTGTATTCATCTTTGATGGTCTGGATGAGAGTCGACTTCCACTGAATTTCAAAGGGAACGAAAAGTTTTATGATGTGACACGAACATCATCAGTGGATGTGCTGATGACGAGCCTCATACAGGGAACTCTGCTTCCCTCTGCTCTCATCTGGATAACCTCCCGACCAGCTGCAGCCAATCAGATCCCTTCTCAGTGCATCAGTCAGGCGACAGAAGTACGAGGGTTTAATGACCCCCAAAAAGAAGAGTATTTCAGGAAGAGGATCAGTGACCCGAATAAAGCCAACAGAATCATCTCACACATTAAAACATCCCGTAGTCTTTTCATAATGTGTCACATACCAGTCTTCTGTTGGATCTCAGCCACTGTCCTTCAGCAGATACTGGCACAGGATGATGGGAAGAAAGCCCCCAAAACTCTCACTGAGATTTTCATCCACTTCCTGCTCATCCAGACCACCAGGAAGAATCAGAAGTATCAAGAGGAAAATTATGCAGATAGGCAGAGGATTGTGGAATCACACAAGACTGTCATTTTGAAACTGGCAGAGCTGGCCTTCAAGAACCTGGAGAATGGCAATCTCATGTTCTATGAGGAAGATCTGAGAGAGTGTGGCATTGATGTCAGTGAAGCTTCTGTTTACTCTGGCATGTGCACTGAGATTTTTAGGGAGGAATGTGTGTTTCACCACAAGAGGGTCTACTGTTTTGTGCATCTGAGCATCCAGGAGTTTCTTGCTGCACTGCATGTGTTTGTCTGCTACCAGAATGGAAACAGGGAGGTTCTGGAAACCTTCACTAGCAGTGAGAATAGAGGCTATTACCGCGAATATAGAGAAAGGGACTATTCCAATGATAAGTTGAGTAACCTGTTGAAGGGAGCCATAGATAAGGCTTTGGATAGCAAGAATGGCCACCTGGATCTTTTCCTCCGCTTCCTTGTAGGCATCTCAGTGGAGTATAATCAGGCCCTTTTACAAGGCTTGCTGATGCGTACACACAGCAGCTCAGAGAGCATCAAGGAAACATGTCGATATATCAAGGAACTCAAGAGGAAGGATCCGTCTCCTGAAAGATACATCAATCTTTTCCACTGCTTGTATGAAATGAATGATCATTCTCTACATGAGGAAGTTCAGAAATACCTGAAATCTGCAGGTGGTTTCTCAGGTGAATTGTCACCTGCCCACTGTTCAGCACTGGCCCACATGCTTCTGATGTCAGAGGAGGTGCTGGATGAGTTTGACCTGAAGAAATACAGAACATCAGAGGAGGGACGGAGGAGACTGATGCCAGCTGTGAGATGCTGCAGAAAGGCTGTGTGAGTATCAGTATAGAGGCTTTAGTTACTACACACATTGTACAGTTCTACTTTCTGCAAGATATTTAGTATGTTGGCTGCAAATTTCCCATGGGGTCATTCTGTGCTTATAATGTCATAAAAACAAAATACATTTCTGACTATGGTAAGGTGACCAGATTTCTTTGAGAAAAATCAGGGACATTTTGGCGTTTGGTGAAAAAAATAACACTTTGTTTTCTCAAATGAGTGATGCTACCTATATTTTGTATCAGGATCAGCTTATGCTGTTCCCAGTATGTTTTCTCCAATGCATTCTAAAATGTCACCATTAGGCCTATGAATAAAAGACAGGAACTTGCAGAATTTATACAGCCAATACATTTCCCCACAAAATTTCAGACAGAATGAAGTATTATCGTGCTGGATAATGCATTGCATTGTGTAGCCTATTCTGTATGCTAAGGCCATTCTAGGGTCTGTCAAGGGTTGTAGGAAGTGGTAGACCATATAACCATTTTAAATGTGGGCCCTCCCATGTCTATTCCAAAAAGGGAAATTGCCGATAAAGAGAGAGTGTAAAGGATTGGAGGCTATTTGGGCAGGTATAGTGCTACCAGAATGGTGTGTCCATTAAACACAGGAATCCAGGATTGCAGTTTAATATTTATTTCCACAAGTGTTGTTGCTGGTGTCTACAAACAAACAATAAATGAACCAAATTCACTGATTGGCAAATCATATTACAGGGGAAGATCACGCGAATGTTAACATCTGGAGTGAAAAATCAAACTACATATATTCCTACAATGTTCATCTCATATGTTTAACAAAGAAGTTAAGTTTATAAAACAGTTTAAATTTTGTTTCTATGTCCCCCGGATCAGAAGTTACAGCACTCTAAATATGATGTGTGGTGGAGTGTCAGACTTCAGCAGTTTTGTGCCCCTGAAATGTTAATTTGTCTCTAACTAGCAGTTAAAGATATAAACTACTTTTTTCTTTTCTTATTGCTGTTTTATATTGTAGAAGTGTTCCTTTACAAGATTCTAATATGAAAAATATGAAAAAAAAAAAATATTTCTAAAGGCATTTTTGTAGATGTATACAATATGCGATTCTGTAACTCCGTTACCATAAAAACATTTATTTTTCTCCTCCCTCAGTGGGATGATGTCCAAGAAATTAAATAATTTCCAAAAGAAAGCACCTTGGTAGGACACATGATTAAGTGTATTCCGTTTGAAAATTGGCATACAAATATAGGACATATGCTCATGGTAAACAGTGTAACTCCGTTACCAAGTTCGGTAACGGAGTTACAGTGAATTCATAAATTCTATCATACACGGTATAATTTTTACAAAATAAGTTTTCCTTTCCTAGGTTTTTCTTGCAAACTGTCATTTCAGGAATACAGAAGTGGTGGAGATGGTTGGACGCAATTATATAACCACTAACAATTGCCCACTACTAATTTTAGGTATTTGAGATTGTTGCCAAGGCGTTGCTAGAGTGTATATTGTGATTGCCATGTCAGGTACTATGTTGATCATGTTGATTGCCAAATCATCATTGCAGAAGTGGCCTCTATGAAGTTGCGAGGCTTGTTGAGGTGGTTGCTAGGGCATTGCTAGGATGGATATGGTAGTTGCTATGCTTGTTGCTATGCTTGTTGATATGTTGATCATGTTGGTTGCTACATTGATCATGTCAATGTTGATTACAAATTTAGTTTATCATTGCAGAAGGTGGTTCCCAGGATGTTGCAAGGGTGACTCAAGTGGTTGCTAGGCTGTTGCTAAGGCAGATACGGTGGTTGCTAGGCCATTGCTACGGCAGATATAGTGATTGCTATGCCCTTTACAACGTTGATTGTGTTGGTTGCTATTGTGTGCTAGGTCGCCATTGTGTGCTAGGTCATCATTGTGGAAGTGGTTCCTTGTAAGTTAAATGGGTGCAGGAGGTTGTTGCTAGGCTGTTGCTAAGGTGGACATGGTGGTTGCTAAGCTGGATGCTACTTTGTTAGGCTGTCTGGCATACTGTATACAGCGATCCAGAAACGGAGAACACCAGTGTGGAGGACTTGCAGTCAGTGGTGTTCCATTGCCCAGACCCACACATCAGTGTGGCTTGGACTACAAGAATAACAGACTTTTGAATTTGATGAGGCTCAGGGCAAAACCATGCCTGAATACACCAAAAATTAGATGTAGTTAAATGCAAAAGCAAATAATCCAAATGAAACAAAGATAAAAAATAGCAGTGTGAATGTCACAATAAATATACAACAGACCTGTACAATCAGAATTGATAATTTGTACAATTAAAGTCTGTTTTATCAAAATGAACATTTGTAACTCCGTTACCGTGTAACTCCGTTACCATGAACTATGCAACTTAAATTTGTTATAAATCTGGAACAAACATTAACAGTCACCAAATCTTAGGTCATGTTATAGAAAATAAGTGTAAAAACAGTTCTATAGAAAGTTTTTGGAGATTACACCCTGAGAACCGCATGTTTGATCATGTTGACTTTTATGGTAAAAAAGTGATGTTAATTTTCTGTAACTCCGTTACCAAGCACTTTTTGGCATAAAAATGATATACAGATTGAATTTAGTTAGATCCTTTTCTGTTACCCATAAAGTACATGTAGCCACGTACAAAATGAGTTGTTGCTTTTAAATATTGGTTCAGAACTTTCTGACTGGCACTTGAAAATGTAGTGGCCCTGTAACTCTGTTACCGCGTGATCTTCCCCTATATTTAAGAATTAAGAAACTCAAATCAATGTTGATGTTGAGGGAGAGTGTAAAGTTGTCCTCGTTACACAACCTACAAAGTGGGACCGACAGGTGGCAACTCTATAAGACATGGATTTAAACTGTAGGACTAACTGTAAAGCTGCAACTCGCTGGGTGTTCTGTATTTTTCCCGGATCTGTGCCACCCGGACAGGAAGGGTCAGTTCCCGACCAAAACCGGGGACATTTTCGGGGACAGGTGCAGGCAGGGACAGGCCATCAAAATCGGGGACGTCTGTTTACCCTAGACTATGGTTAATTAATTTATTTATTATGACCGCCGCTAGCGTAGCTCCATCTCTGCGCTGCTTTATGGGGTCTAAAATTTTCCTCCTAAATGTCACTGGCCTAAAAGTCACCAAAATCAGCCTAATTTGCAAACACCACATTTCTTAATTATGGGCTTTATTGTAATGAGGAGGGTGGGCCATACCTCACTGTCAAACCATGCCATGGTAAACCACATGATGAGGGTGTTTGCTGTCGGAAACTATATGGGATATATGGTGAAATTAGTTTCCTTTTCATGTTTCAGGCCAAAATGTACTAGTTGTGTACATTTTCCTCCAAAATACACCCGAATCCCATTAATTTCAATGGAAATTTATTTCCCATTTATTTCCTTTACTAGGATTTCTTAGGTCTTTTAGTATGTTGTTTTGAACATCTCATACAAATGATCCAAGCTGAAATTTTTTTTTTTTTACAATTAGTCTGTTGTGAAAGGCTACTTTGTCTGGACAAAACATAACGCATAAATCAGTACATTTGGCCTCATTTGCATATGACAACATTACTTTTCACAAAACTTGTAATACAAAAAATTATTCTCTTAATGTCAGTTAAAAAGTGTACAGGTTTTATTTAAAATGCATCCATATTTCACCAAAAATGACTAGAAACTGGGGCCCTGATTTACAGTAAATGTTATACAGTGGATCTATATTAAGGGGACTTTGAACTTTCCAAAAATGCCATATAACAACTTTTCCCCAAAAATGCCTATAGGGTTATAGAATGTTGAATATCTGGATCTGGCTACATTGATGGATAAATGATACTCACTTTAAGAAAAAAGCTCATGTAAGCTTCTGACAGAAGTACTTGATATTTACTCTCTTGCCTCAACTAAATAAATCACATTTCTGTTCATTGCAACTCTGATGTAATCCTAATGATCCATATTAAAGTACTATATTCACTGTGCTTGGTTTGGAGCTCATGCATGTATATTATTATCTTCTCTTATTCCTCTTTGTAGTGTTGTGTGTTTTGGGCCTGGCACCTACTGAAAGTGGGGCAATTATAGTCTTTTCCTCTCTTTACTCCTGCACATTCAAACACAACACATTAGCTTTTTATACTCTTGTCTCTCTTGCAGACTTGCTGGCTGTAAGCTAACAGAGAAGTCCTGTGAGATTGTGGCCTCAGCTCTGCAGTCTGCAAACTCCCCCTTAAGAGAGCTGGACCTGAGTCAGAATGACCTGCAGCAGTCAGGAGAAAAGCTGCTCTCTGCTCTACAGAGTCCAAACTGTAAACTGGAGAAACTGAGGTTAGTAATACAGTTTACTTTTTTTTTGTGTGTGTACTTTATATGTTTCCATATTAAAATACTCTATTCACTGTGCTTGGTTTGAAGTTCATATATTATTCTCTTCTCTTATCCCTCTTAGCAGTGTTGTGTGTTTTGGGCCTGGCACATACTGTATGTGGGATAGTTATAGTCTTTTCTTCTCTCTTTCCTCCTGCACATTCAAACATGGAAAATTAGTACTCATTTGTCTCCTTTGCAGACTTGCTGGCTGTAAACTAACAGAGAAGTCCTGTGAGATTGTAGCCTCAGCTCTGCAGTCTTCAAACTCCCCTTTAAGAGAGCTGGACCTGAGTCAGAATGACCTTCAGCAGTCAGGAGAAAAGCTGCTCTCTGCTTTACAGAGTCCAAACTGTAAACTGGAGAAACTGAGGTTAGTAATACAGTTTACTTTTTTTTTGTGTGCGTACTTTATATGTTTCCATATTAAAATACTCTATTCACTGTGCTTGGTTTGAAGTTCATATATTATTCTCTTCTCTTATCCCTCTTAGCAGTGTTGTGTGTTTTGGGCCTGGCACATACTGTATGTGGGGCAGTTATAGTCTTTTCCTCTCTTTCCTCCTGCACATTCAAACACAACACATTAGCTTTTTATACTCTTGTCTCTCTTGCAGACTTGCTGGCTGTAAGCTAACAGAGAAGTCCTGTGAGATTGTGGCCTCAGCTCTGCAGTCTGCAAACTCCCCCTTAAGAGAGCTGGACCTGAGTCAGAATGACCTGCAGCAGTCAGGAGAAAAGCTGTGCTCTGCTTTACAGAGTCCAAACTGCAAACTGGAGACACTGAGGTTAGTAATTTAGTTTACTTTGTGTGTGTGTGTGTGTGTGTGTGTGTGTGTGTGTGTGTGTGTGTGTGTGTGTGTGTGTGTGTGTGTGTGATCTTTCGTTTTTTCGTTTGTTTGGTTGTTCTAAGACATCCAATAACAACATTTTATGTAAATCACTACTGTAGACCAGAAAAGGAATAGTGTTTACTGTTGATATCTGATATCTTATCATATATCTTTTTCTGTAATTATCTTGCATGGTTTATGTTTTCACAGGCTTGTTGGCTGTAAATTAAAAGGAGGCTATTTGGCCTTGGCTCACCAAGGTACAAACTCCCACCTAAGAGAGCTGGACATGAGTGACAGTGAGCTTCAGGACAGTGGAGGAGAGCTGCTCCATCAGCCACTCAATCCAGACTGTAAAGTGAGGTCTGTGTTTTAAATTGTATGTTGTGGCTGGTGTTATGTGCTTAACTTGAAAAAAAAAACATATTCAACATATTTTCTGTGTGTAAATATAAGGTGAATGCTGCCTACATTATTTACTCCCTTGCAACAGTCTTACCGGCTGTAAACTGGAATGCAGCTCTTCTGAAATTGTGGCCCTAGTCTTGCAGTCATATTTTTTTCAACTGAGTGAGTTGGACTTGAGTGGCTGTGATATGTTAACATCAGAAGAGAGGCTGGTCTCTGCTGTTAGAAACCCAAACTGCCAACTGGAGAAACTGCGGTCAGTACAATATGAAAGATATCCCTTATGATATGTTTATTTACAATTTATATTTGTTTTGATAATGTAACAATGACATGACTTGATGTTTGTGGTGGCTTTGGTGGTTTCATTGACTCTCATGTCCATTTGATTTCCAGACTTGTTGGCTGTGGACTCACTGAGAAGTCTGGTGATATTTTGGCCTTTGCTCTGCAGTCAGTAAACTCCCACCTGAGAGAGCTGGACCTCAGTAAGAATACAGTGGAGGAAAGCTGAGCTCTGAAGCACTGAATCCACACTGTAAGATAGAGACACTCAGGTTTGTGTTGTAGATAGATAGATAGATAGATACTTAGTCAAGGTCCCAGCAGCTTAAGACACCACACACAACATAAATTACTATGCGCAAGATGATTGACATAACAGCAAATCAACATTGCTAAATCAACATTACTTGGCAAAAGAACAATAGAATCAAAATACTAAAGGCAAAAAAAGATAAAAATGTGCATTCATTTGCTTGGGATTGGTAATGTAGTGTGTTCCATTTTGAGGTGTGTGTCAAGGTACTAGTGCAAATAAGCCCAATATTAGGTTAAAGTCTATTGATCAGCAATAAATATGTGCATATGTAAAAGTGTATGTGGTGCCAGTCCATGTCCGCAGGTTGTCAAAAGCATCTGAGGAACCTTAGCAAGTGCATTCCAGAAGTTACCTGAATCTCCAAGACGACCAACCATTATTTCCATTGTCCGATTTTGCGTTTGGAATCAGAGGGGTAAACATCAGTTCGGTTTTCGTGTTTTGGTTTTTCCAATTTTTGGTTTTGAAAACAAAAAAACGAAAGTGACAATTAGTGTTTTGGTTTTTCTGTTTTTTCATTTTGGTTTCAAAAACAAAAAAACGAAAATAACACTTTTTTTTTTTTGGATATTCTGTTTTGTTTTTGAAACAAAATAATGAATGAATGAATGATACACGGATTCCGAACCCATCCGTGTCCGTGTTCATCTCCTCACCGGCTGCCACTGCACCCCCCGCCAGCCGTCCATTTCACAAGCAAACACAACGCAGAGTAGCCTAGCTGTGGAGGTGTTGGAGAGCCGGCAGGCGCGCGTGAGAGACAAAGACAGGGCTACATATTGTATGATTTTGACATGATCTTAAAAGGGGAAAAAAAATGTAAAATTTCGGTGGAATTCTTGGATTCTCTCTTAGACTTCAATGTTACAGAATGAGCTTCTCCACTGCATAAATGCTAGCACTGCCCAGAACTACCTTATTTGGCATTAGCTTCATGACTCCAGGAAGTGGGTCCTCATGATTTATCTCTGTAAAGAAGGATCTCTTCTACAGTGGCACCCAGGGAGCAGTGAGGGGTCTTACTCAAGGGCACTCCAGCCATGGTCTACCTTCAGTTTCAAGCCTGAAGCCCTGACCAGTAGGCAGTAGGCCACAGTTGCTCCACCCTCCTTAATTGTGGGAATCAATGATTGTGAGATACCTGCTCTGATGTTAAGGGATGTCAGGTCTGGCAATCTTAGTGTGTATTCTGTGTGAAATCTAACTCCAGTCAACTGGCCACAGATGACAACACTGGACTAGCATGAGAGTTTTCGGGGTCTGCACACTATGTGAAATCTCACTCTAGTCAGTGAGCTACAGATGCCCACCCTACACTTATTTTCTTTCCAATCTTTTACAGACTTGCTGGTTGTAAAGTGACAGACAAATCCTGTGAGGGTGTAGCCTCTGCTGTGCAGCACATGGAGTCCCTGACAGAGTTGGACCTGAGTGACAATCACATGAGCCTCACTGGAATTCAGATTCTGTGTGCTGGGATGAGTCAACCCAACTGTAAACTGCAGACATTAAGGTTGGTTGATTTTCATCTCAGCTGTTCATTGCAGCTGTGTTTATTTGTTGCATAGCTGAGTACACTGAAGGTCAGGGGCTTCTGTGGTCATCTAATGCACAAAGTATAGAATCCCCTCTACACCCTAATTGACTTAGAATATGACACTAACATTACTGGGATGATGAGTGAAGCTACCTACCTGTCCTACCTACCCAGACACTGAGGTTGGTGATGGTGACTCTGTGTCTTTAAGTCACATGTAAATAAACATATTTTTCTCTCTTTCTTTTTTTTGAGGAAAGGGTTGAGTGTCAATTCAATTGTGTAAGATTCAAGTCTAATCTCTGAGTTATGTAATTTTACTGAGGTAACTGAGGCTGTAATTGTTACTGTATCATGATATTTTAGAATGAGATGACTGACTGTATGATCCACACCAATAACAGAGATCCTCCATAATGCATCTGCAAATTATGTCAGTCACAGAAAGCCTTTGGCTGGCTTATTGCTCTGCTACTGTACAGTTTTAATGATCTGATACATCTCTCTCTCTCTCTCTCTCTCTCTCTCTCTCTCTCTTTCTCTCTGAAGACATGGCCATGGAGAACTGAGGAAACGTAAGTGTTTATCTATTGTTTTGTGATAAACTGATTTGTTGAAGTGGCTTATTTAAGCAACTGATTTTATTGATATTGGGTACCGCCTATGTCAGGGATCGGCAACCCGCGGCTCCAGAGCCGCATGCGGCTCTTTAGCACCCCCTAGTGGCTCCCTGGAGATTTTGCAAAAGTGTATGAAAATGGAAAAAGATGTTTTTTTCATTGTTGGTTTTTAAAATATGGTTTCTTAGGGGGTAAAAATCAGTGATGGGGAAGTTACTTTTTTAAAAAGTAGTGTTTGCTCGTTACTCGTTACTTCTTGGAAAAGTAGTCAGTTACTTTACTTAGTTACCTTATATGCAAAGTAACTTTTTTACGTTATTTGCTACTTTTACATTACTTTTGTAAAAAAAAAAAAAAAAGTTCTATTAATGACATAACAGGTATTTCTTTTATGCTCTTTATTCTGAAAATATTTGGCTACAGGCTTAAACACTAAAGCCCTGTGAAACAGTAGTAAATAACAGCCTCAATACAGGCTCCATGAACGTGATGACAACCTCAAAATGTCATGTCTCCAAGGGCGTCGCCGTAATAGAATGTGAGTGGGACGGGACCCCCCCAGATTTCAAAATTATAGGTTTGGACCCACCCAGATTTGATGACAAAATTATCCAGCAGAGTTTATAATCTATCCATTCCACTTCTCGAATAGAGAACAAAGAAAATCCACTCGCAATTTGCATTATCAACAACACCTCCCTGCATGCAATTGTCTGTCCATTCCACTCCCGACTGGCACACCCATTCTTCTCTACCATGCCACTCGCTGATTTTTAATTGTACCGAAATAAGGGCATGATTGCAATCTACATGAACTGGCCTTTCCAACAGTGCTACTAGTAAGTTTCTGTGATGAACGCATTACCAGATAATTAGTGATGAATTTATGTCAAAATTATGGTCACCAATACAGTTCTGCGTCTATGTCATACATTGTTCTCTGTGTGATATCTCACGGTACTGATGCGCGGGCCGGCCCGAGCCCGGCGGGACCCTCGGGCTAGCCCGCGGGCCGGGTTGGGTCGGGCCATTATTTTCATAAGAATCCACGGGTTGCGGTCGGGTCGGGTCAGATCACAGACAGTCATAATTACAACGTTAAAATCACACGCACATCCGAAACAGCAGAATGCCTGCACCTGTGTGTTTGCTCTCTCTCCCTCTGCGCACAGCACCAATGCTGAAGGCAACCGAATGCAAGCTAACAGGCAGCGTCTAGACTACTCATGTGAAGCGCGCTCTCTCGCGCTCTTGCTCTCTCTCTCTCTCTCTCTCTCTCTCACACGACAGCAAACCTAAAAGAACTAACTTAGCTAGCGTGCTAAAGAACTAGTTCAAGTGAATAGCAAGTAACATAGCAACAGTATGCTAACTAGAAGCAAACCGTTTTAGACTTCGCTTAAACGTAATATTTTGCACTAGCCTTCGTTTATTTTTGGTCTGTCAACTTAAACTAATCTCGGCAACATTGTCCAGCTTGTTGTCATTCAATGAAACACCACTTCTCAATTTAAAAAAAAAAAAAACGTTAGCTAGCTCGCTAGCGTTAGCTCGCTAACAATTTGTAGTAAAATGCAGCAGCCTAACCTGAATTAAACTTCTGCTACAAATACGAACTATAACAACTTACATTACTCGGCTTGAAATGATGATAGGCAGTTGTAGAATATGACAAATACATCCAAAAAATCCTCAATGACTCCAAAAAGACATTATGAACAGTTTATTGACAGTGTCCCACACATATCATTCACTTCACCGTAATGCACCCCGCTTGCCAAAGTATTTGTTTCTTTCAATTTTGCAAATCGTGGATGATCTCTCTGTAAAAGTTTGAGATGTTCAGTAAATATCCAATACATCTAAACCGTTTGCTATTTTGTCTAATTTTTTACATATTGCCAGGGCAGTTCCAAGCTATGAACTATTTTGGGGGCGGAAGGAACGGATAAAAATTGTCACAACTAACTTTATTGATCAGAGGGAGCTGCTGGCAGCCCATGACATTACCATTCCCTCGCGCGGCCGCAGATATTTCATTTGTGTTGTTTAATATGCCTAGGCCCTATATAAACAAATAAACACTTATTTATTTATTTTTTTAAAAATTAAGGGTCGGGTCGGGTCGGGTTAAAAATCATTGCGTAATCTTTCGGGTCGGGCGGGCTGGGTTGGCTGCGTGATGGGTCGGGTCGGGGCGGGTCGTAAAAATCATCGGCCCGCGCATCACTATCCCACGGGTTCTTAATAGGGATGCAACGGTTATTGAATCTTACGGTTACCGAACGATACGCCCTCTACGGTTCAATAAACTTTCGTAAACCGCAATATTTCGGTTTATTAATAAAATGTGAATCTATTGAAGCTCCCTGAAATTTGCTTATGCAGCCAGCATTCACGAGCTCTACATGCTGAGCTCTAGAACCCTCAACCAATCAGCGTGATTTTATGCTAATTAGCTCCGCCTGTCAAATGTGTGAAACTTTTCACTCACTGCACGTTAGACGGAGAGAGATGAGCTGAAAGCTCCACTCGGAAAGTAGGCAACATTAAGCCAGAAGAATTGCTGTTGTGGTAGATTTTGTGCAAACTGATGACCGTTTACACAAACAAAGCACTTAGTAACGTAAAATGCGTCTAATAGCCTTACGACACGTGCTACTAAACCGGTTGTCAGAAAATAGCGCTTCCCACTCGCCCAAATTCGCCTAGGCTACCGCAAATATAGCCTACCTAGCCTAATGTAAAATATTACGCAAGGATGTCTAGGGGCTGTAATGCTTATTTTATCTTGCGATGAGTTAGATCAAATGTCGAGTAAGACGGTGAGACTGGGCTTGGATGCAACAAGTGACAGGCTAAACGTTTTACAGAAAAAAAAACGTCCTCTGTTCCTCTCATCCCCAGGCTCAACTATTGTAACATTAACATAAAGGCAAGCTTCTTTGCAGCACGGTGTTGTAAAGACACTGATAGTAGACTCAGAAATTAATTTCTGAAGTTTGGGATGTCATGCAATGACAAAGGCCTCTCATTCTGTTGTTGGCTACCAGCAGCACTTGTAATCAATGACATCATCCTGACAATACATTTCCTATAGTGAAACTATGTCCTAATTTGGAAATGAGCAAACAATAAAATAGGCCTAGGCTACCGGAGGATATTTACTAGTTTAGGACATTTCATAACATTTCAAGAATATTAACAATGGTGGCCTACCGTAATTGTTGGTTTTATTTTATTCTGTCTACCCCTCTAGTAGCCTACAGTATCTACTAGGCAATTTATGAAAAATCAAATGAAAATTGCAGATAGACGGATAGATAGGCTGAGGGTTGATAAGGAATATAGCCATTAAAAGAACAATTTTATAACCCCTTTTTTGTTGGAAAATACCGAAACCGTACCGTCACCGTGGCCCCAAAACCGTGATGCATACCGAACCGTGGGCACACTGTACCGTTGCATCCCTAGTTCTTAACTTAACTATGACTAAACACATATCAAAATAAACAGCAGATCCTACAGATTACAATGATGCATAGCAATCGTCTTTGTGATTAGCGGTTCCCGAGTAATTCTATGTTGAAATCTATAACATTTCTGCATTGTCTTAATGCTGTCATCCCAAAATAGATGAATCCTTTTCATAGTGAAAGTCGTTTTTAGCTCCCTGTTCGTCAGGACTAACATTTAACTTACTGTTTGTCAGGACAGGTGCTAGAAATGTTGTTTCAAGATCCAAAATAGTAATAGATTAATATTCATAACATTAATTAATAATAATTAATGAAATATTGTCAGCACATACAGTAGGCTTTATTGTTGCAAATTACAAAGTCTTATAGAATACCTTTATCATGATTCTTATATCACCATATTCCAGACAATCTCCTACCATATTCCAGACAATCTCCTATATTGAAAAGTGAAAAGATATTTGTTCTAGTATGCTAGGCATTCAATGATGAGATATAGGCCTAGGCCTAATATTGAATAAGCCTATCACATATCTAGATTAAAAAACACGCTAAATAATTTGAAAGGAAATGCGCAGGTCCCTGTTAGGCCTAAATAAACATAAATAAATAAATAGAATACCATTGACCCCTGACATGGCCCTCCAGTCAGATTATGTTGACCGTAGTGGCCCCCCAGCCAGGCCCGGCGCCAGCAGTAATTGACTGAGGGGGCGATTGCATTGCGGAGAGGTGGCGGCCAAAAAAAAAAAAAATAAAGGACACTAAGATAAAACACAACACAATAAGATAGTCTGGACTACTTGTAAAAATTTGAGACTGCAGTTGAGTGAATGACTTATATGTCAATGTCCCAAGAAGGCAATTCTGCTCAGGCCGTCTCCTGTCTTATCATGTTGTGGTGTGCGCATAGCCTAAGGAGCGCGTGAGTAGGCTACAGTAAATAGGTTTTGTGGAGTAGTCTAACCATATGCTCGCTTTATGTTTTGAATGCATTGAGAAGCATGCACTCACCAAACAAGTTGGCAAAAAAGTAGGCTCTCTCACCACTCTGACTATTCCGAAACTTGCGCACTTGCGTGAACAGGGACTTGTATATTAATTTCGGTGGCAAGTACTTTCATTTTTCCATTAAAGCCTCAATAAAGGTTATATAAGTACAGCATATTCGGAAAGCCTATTTATATGTAACCCCCTCTGACTGACTACGCCACCCCTTAAGCTAGTGATGACGTGAGGAGTGTAAGGGGAACTCTGCCCCAAGGACTACACATGCACAGGTTTTTAGAAAAAATACAAAAATATATATTTTATTACAGGCTTTGAAAAGTGTCACTTTGGTTATAATAAATAATCAATACATAAGGAAACCATTAGCAAGTGGCCACGTCACAATGTATGGGCTACAGTAAATATAGGATTCAATACCACGTGTGAGTTAGAATACACACTAAGATTCAGAATACACACTGAGATTCAGAATACACACTGAGATTCAGAATACACACCAAGATTCAGAATACACACCAAGATTCACTCTCCCCAATATATTTAAATAATTAATTTGAGAACCTATAGCTTTGAATTTTTGATCGGTGTACAGCAATGCAGCAGGCTGTAATGCACAGAAGGCTACAGAATACAGCGGCACATCAGAGGCTATCGCATCTTTCTCCAATGTCAAAGAAAACAGGAGAGCGCTACAACAGGTTCAGGTGCTAGTCAGCTATGCTACTGTATATTTCACGGACAATACCAGTATAGGCTCAAAACATTCGACTTAAATTGCAGCCAAGGGTGTGCTAAAGCCTCTAAATGCTGTGAATAGGCTACATGAATATTTAAAAGCTCACTCTTATCTGTTTTTTTTTTTTTTTTTTTAGAATTAGAATGTTAGTTTGTGGTTGAATTGTTTGGTTTGCTGAACGTCCTTGCGACACTCTCTGAGCTGATCTTTTGCAAGAGAAAAATACATTTCAGCAGAAAGAAATCAAGGAATGGGTAATGTAGCAATTAAATGTAACTGTTGCATGGCCACATTGTGAACTATAGGCCTATGTTGTAGGCAAATCATTTCAGTGTCTGGTTACTTTTAAGCAATAAATTATTAGTAAGTGTTTATGACCTTTCTAATGTAAGAATGTTTTTAACATCAGGACTCACCAATCATACACTTGCAGATTCGGAGGTCTTTAAATGGGCACTTTTGCTTCGCGGACTTCTTTCCTGCCCAGTTCAGCCCTGAGGCCAGCTCGTTGGTTAACACTGTGGCCAACATTCGGCAAACCCTGACGTCCAGGCTGGACCCGCCTATAGTGGCAAGTTGGCTGACCTGCCAAAACAAGTAAAAAGTGTAGCAGGTGAAATTTTATTTTACACCAAATAGTAATTTTATAGGTGAAAAGCATAAACCCTATTGATTTATGTAACAACTACCATTGCTTGGCGGTTAATGGGGGAGTTTAGTGTCTCCTCAGCGTGGTCGAGCACCTCCATTGACCTGAGGGGCAGCTCCAAGGGGTCCAGAGGTTGTGGGCACGGTTCTCCTGGTCCAGGGCGGCATTTACAGGACCTGCGATAATCGCGGAACTCCTCCCGCAAGTCCTTAACCTCCCTGGTGAGTTCGCTCACTGCCGTGAGGTGGCGTTGCATGGCCATATCTATTGATTACAGACATGCCAGAAGGTGAACAAAGAAACAATTTAAAGTTGTCATTAATCAAATTTCGTACTCATATACTGTACAATTTCCTTAAACATGATGCCTTGTAAAAGAAGGGTCTATATTTGCCAAGTTTTAATTAAAACCAAACACCGTCTGTCTGAAAGACAAAGCCCCTTCTACATACAGTATAAATGAGATAAATAACAGGCCTGTACTTGCCTTTTAATGCCAGCCTGGCAGTATCTCTGGTGTCTGGAACTAGAATGAAGAAACACACAAATATTACAAAATTAATACAATTAATCAATCAATAACCCTTGGTTGAATTAATCGTTAACTATTTCTTTTTAAAACATACATGTACTCTCAGGAGATGCAGCCTGGAGCAGATGACCTGGAAGAGGGGGTGGAGAGAAG
Organism: Sardinella longiceps; assembly: GCA_027497455.2. Classification (NCBI taxonomy): domain Eukaryota; kingdom Metazoa; phylum Chordata; class Actinopteri; order Clupeiformes; family Clupeidae; genus Sardinella; species Sardinella longiceps. The sequence goes on along the minus strand of JAODXP020000032.1, from coordinate 25,824,826 downwards.
ACCCTCTCATCTCCAAGAAAAGTTGCTGAGGCAGATTGGAGGTAAGGCTGGTCAGGGGAAGTGGGTCCATTAAAGGCTTGATAGGTCCTTTGGGGCGATTCACTGGCTGAGGTGGGTGGGGGCTTGGGTTTGTTACTGGTTTGTTTAAAAGGGAAGAAGAAGGGGGTAGTTAGAGGCAGATTACTATAAAAAATTCTGATCACTTAAAGATTAGCCTTATTGGTCCCCTAATACTGTATCTATAGTCTCTTTCCCATAATTCAGAATTACAGCGATGTCAAGCCAGTCCCACAATGAGCTTTCCTTAGGATGTGCCTGTAGCTTTTATGGGTATGAAGAGGAGGGATGCGGGGCAAGGATGGGCACTACTGCATTGAACTCAAAGACAACAGTGAGCAAATGATAAGCTTTGCTT
>JAODXP020000032.1:25793308-25824311 GCA_027497455.2 Sardinella longiceps | reverse complement strand
ATAACAGATTATCACCCACGTTATGCCCATTATAAGCCCCCCATAGGCTTACATTATGAGTCAATAGTGTAAAAAAAAAAATTACAAATAGATATCCTTTCGAAAGTTGCTCAGCTGATTATTTGCACACACACACACACACACACACACACACACACACACACGTCACCTGTAACATTGTAGAGTATTACAGCCACAGACAAAGAGTAGGTCTGGAGTCTCATGCTTGCTGTCTGACATCTACAGTCAGAGTGGAAACACACATTTACACCCAGACCTTGCACACCCTTCCAGCCTGCCCACGCACACACACACACACCAAGACCTTACCCATCTCTTTCCTGCCAGCCCCCCCCCCAACAGAACAAGGGAGACAGTGAGAGAGGTGCATGCTCCGATACAGATCTGGATAGGCTAACACACACACACACACACACACACACACACACACACACACACACACACACACACACACACACACATGCATACATGTACATATATCTCAACGAAAAACGTTTTTTTTCTACTTACACGTACAAGCATTAACCAATGGGCCTACTTAAAATGTTAAGTAACTTAAAACTTAAAAGGCTAACTCTGGTATATAATGCATCAAAAGGAAACATTTATGTTAAAAACAGTACATGGTCCCTTACGAATAAAATGACAATAAAAAATAAAATATATAAACCTACTGTGCATCACACAATAAGCAAATAGCTTTCTCATGAAAATCACATTTTTGTTTAGCATTCTAACTACTCAAATGTATGTAAAGTTTTTGTAATTGTTTTACTGAATTGCTGTTTGTGTGTGATCGTGTGTGTGTGTGTGTGTGATGGATATCTTTTATAATTTTGCTCATCTTTCTGTGACGTGTGTGAGTGAGAGAGAGAGAGAGACGGTGATAAATATCGCTCCAGTTCTGAGAATTACCACAGCACCACACACACACTTACTCACACACATAAACCATGTTTCAAAAACACATGATCATATAATGATAAATAATTGCCAAAATGTCCACCCTGTAATAACTTGCATATTTTTTGTACATTATTAAAATATCTATTTATGTATCAAAATCATAAGCAAATGAAGACACTCATGTTGAAATGAAAAATAAGCATGTTTTATTTTATTAAATGCAAGACAAAGAAAAGGCATCACTGTTGTCACATTGATGGAACACATAAACTACAACATTATATATATACAAATATATATATTCAAGGTTAAATAAAATGCAGCCAAAAGCATAGAGGAAATACAATCTTAAGGGAGAGGGAGAACAAAATACACTTAATGATTCCCATAGGAAGTGAAAAGGCTGCCCTGGACTACCTAATGATTACAATTACAATTACGATAATATATTTAAAAAATGTGTAGAATATATCAAAATGCAGAAAAAGGAAAACACAATACAGCACACATTTCAAATTCACCCATTTGCAGAAAACTTAATTCAAACTGAATTCAAATATACAAAGCAGAGAGGAATTACAGCGTTAAGTTTCTCTACAGTGTCTAATTACTATTACTATTCAGAGTAAGGGGGCTTCACTACAGTAATGATCACTATGCACTACTAGGCTATTCCTTCCCTGTTCTCTTGGCTGTGTTCCCCAGGCCTGCTGGTCTGAAGCGGACGCTGACGAAGACCACGGCACCGATCATCCCCAGCAGCCCAGAGCCCAGCAGTGAAGCGTACACCCTGTAAAACTCTCTTTTCTCCACTCGAATTCTCCTCTCCCAGCACGACACGTTTCTGCGGTTCAGGTCGTTCCACAGGCGGCAGACGTACTCCCCGCTGTCGTCGCCGCCGAAGCCAGAGATGGTCAGAGAGAAACGAGAGAAGCTGACTCGGCCTCCCAGATCCTGCTGAATGCGCCCCGTAGAGAAGTAGTCCACCTCCACCAGCAGATCCTCCCGTTCTGGACCCGTCTGACGATACCACTGGACCACGGAGGAGGAGGAGGGGGACTCATGCTCGGTGTGGCATCGGAGCTCGACGCTGCCGCCCCAGATGAGCCTCAGACTGGCGGCGCTGAGCTGGGAGCAGACAAAGACCCAGTGAGGGGTTCTGGCCTGCGGACGAGCCTCGGGGGTGCAGCAGTAGCGCCCAGAGTGTTCCGACGTCGCCATGCCAACCACCAGAGACACGCCCCTCACGCTAACGTTGGACACGCCCAATTCTGTGTCCTCAGACGACAGGTTGCCAGGCGCGGCTGGAATCCGGCTAACACGGGAGTCGCGGGCGGTGGACCACTGAACCGGACCAGGAGCGGCGCTGAGGTGTGGAACGCAGGCCAGAGCGAAGCCGTCTCCCGCCCGCAGGAAGTGCAGGTACCCTGGGGTGCGTCCTAACACAAAGGTGCACGTCCGCTCGCTGTACAGCCGACACTCCTCCTTCCCTCTCCGCACCAGGAAATGACCGCACACTCTGCTGCCCGATCGCGACGCATTGGAGACTCGTACGGAGATGCCGTTGCTCAGCGACCGCACATCAACGTCCAGGTCGGACTCGAGACTCTTAACAGAACGCGCCGTGTCCAGAATTAACGTATTCCTGCCTTTCTGGAGACGGACATGAAGGCTTAAGCAGGTTTTGGGCGTAGAACTGCACAGTGTCCCCATCACTGGTTTTGACGTCACTCAGAGTCCATTCTATGACATCACTAAGCTCCTCCCTCATGGCCGTCACTGGGCCTGCGCACACCGTCAGACGAAACATCGCCCAGTTCCGATACGCTCCGTCGGCCCAGATCTCGGTCATGTAGTCGCCGCTGTCGGACAGGGAGAGGTTCCGCAGCACAAAGGCGTGGGGGGCGTCCTTGGCCGTGAAGAAACAGCTCACTCTCTCCGACGGCTCCGTGTTCGTGGACAGCCAAGGGGCGGACGAGTTCTTGAGCAGGGCGGTTCCGTTCGTAGTCGTGCGGTAGAGAAAGGCCTCGTAGCTGGCAGGGGTCACGTGGAGGTCAGGCAGGATGGGGAATGTCGCCTCGTCCCCAGCGAGGCCCAGTGTGACCTCAGCTCTCAGGTGCGAGAGCGGGCGAACGCCGGACGCCAGCAGAGTGGCCAGAAAAACGACTTCACTAAAGACGGTCATTCTGTGTCTGCACTCGTCTGCCTCGTGTTGCTCTCTAGCTTTCACACACAGGCACAGATACACAGGCGCACGCGCACACACACATTCACAGGCATGCTCACTAACAGACAGGAACACTCATACACGTACATAAACACACACAGTACACACACACACATACGCACAGACAGACACACACACAGGCACACTTGCACACACACAAACACACACCCCTTTCTTGCACCACAGACTGAGATGAGAGTCCCAAGATAACCTTCTGCACAACTTTGTATTTATTTACTGCATGATCAGTTTACACGTTTATTTACCATGTTATCATTTTGCACATTTACAAGAAGTCCAAATAAAGCTGAAAAACAAGGAGCATTTCCAGCATAGAAATACAGGTAAAAAATTGTACTAAAGTAAATGTCTAGAGTGCTTATAGGGTCTTCTTGGGTCAAGTCCATCTTTCTTTCAGAGCCTGTGCAATGGCTGTACTTGCAAGCAGTACAAAAAATATATCAATTTGATTTAAAAAATAAAATTTAAATTTGATTTAATAATAGTTATCATTTGATGTGCAATGTTTTGCTGCAGTGGAAAAACTGTGGTGAGGGGTTTGAAAGATAGTGTGGTGTGTACACGGACTCATACTGCAAAACCACACGCTATCTTACTTCACACATCTGCATCATGGGTTTCATGCAGCGGAATAAGTTAGTGGTATAAGTGTAATAACAGGGTGGAAAAACCCCTAAAAACCTTTTAAAACTGATGGAATGATACTGTATGTCTGTCAAACACCACAGCCATTCGCCCCTCCCCTGTGCCATTGATCACAATCACACTGCATTTTGAGTTCAGGGACAGTCTGAAGAAACGTATTTGGGTTAGTTGCTCAAAATCACTTATGAAATTATTATTAATTTTCTCCCAAATAACCTCCTAAATAAGCAAGTGAGTTGTTGTACGACATTTGATCTCTATGCTGTATGTATTGCAATTAAAAAGACTTTATAATTAGGGGCTAAATTAACTCTAATAGTACTTATGGTGTTGTGTTTTGCTAATATCAATAGACCATATATGAGTATTATTGAAGTTAATATTCGTGCTCTAGGCTTTCTACTACGTCAAACTTTTTAAGTGTGTGCGTAGGGCCTGCAACTTGGCCAAGATGAGATGCAACTCTGATGCACAAGGGGGCTAGCCTGGGAGTTCCCATGCTCCTTTGCGCGCTTATTTCATTTCACTCTTCAAAGCAGCATGGTGAACATGGCTGTTTTTCTCGCCTGCTTTCAGTATCCAATCGCAGAACAAAAAGGGATTTGTACGGCCCTCGATTGCATTTGACCTCAAGTGGTGGCTCCGGTATTGGCTCCGAGGTATGTACAGACACTATGATAGACATTCGTAGCGCCCAATAAACGGCTCTGGACAATCGTAAACGATGCTTCCGCTACGAGAAATGCAATAGGTAGGTCTCCAGACTAAATATCACTTGTGATTTTAGTTTGCCATTCGCCAGGCTACAAGGGGGCACCAGTTTCTCCAGACCCGTCACTGAAACAACTGGGCTCCCAGCTGGTGGAAAAAAACACACACACACACACGACCATGGAGGACTGACTCCACTGGAGGGCTGAACTCAATACACACACACATTTCATAAACCTCTCGGAACAGATCATTAAGATGTATAAAACAGCTTAGAACTGTAATTTGTTGTAATTGTTAAGTAAGACATGACGACAGAGGAGTGAAAATTATATGATATATATTTTAATATATTTTTTTTTTAATCTGAAGTCTTTTTATTGTATTTTCACATAAGACAAACAAACACAATAACAACCCCCTTCCCACCCAGCCCAACCCTATCGCACCACCAGATCGCTTTGACAGTAACAATGGAAAACAAGGAAATGAATAGTAATATTTTCACAGCAGTTTGACTGATACATAAATGAATGTGTATATATATTGTACAGAACAGTATTGACACTGCTAAAGATACTAGTGAATAGACATTGAAGAAAAAAAAATAAATAATAATAATAATAATAATAATAATAATAAAGAAGAAAGAAAGAAAAAGAAAGATGAAAAAAAAAAAATGATAAATAAAATGTAAAAAGGGGAGGAAAACAGTAGAATTAGACCATTACAATGTCATTAGAGTCCATTTGTTCAACTAGTGTAAGGACAGGTTGCCAGATATAACTAAATTTAAGGTTATTACCTTGTATATGATATCGTATTTCTTCAAGTATTAAATAGTGCATGATATCATTAATCCAGTGTTTGAATGAAGGTGAGGCTTTATCTTTCCATTTCATTAATATAATGCGTCTGGCAAGTAATGTTGCAAATGCCATCACTGTTTTGCCCCATTTGCCTATACCTAGTTCTTCAGGTGTTACTCCAAACATGGCAATTATTGGGCATGGGTCAATTGGCATATCCAGAGCTCTAGATAAGAAAGAAAAAATTGATTCCCAAAACTCAGATAATTTAGGACAACTCCAGAACATATGTGCCAGTGTAGCTGGCTCAGCGTTACATCTGTCACAAGTTGGGTCAAAATTAGATATAATTCTGGCCAACTTTGTTTTTGACCAGTGTAAGCGATGAACAACTTTAAATTGAGTGACAGTATGTCGTAGACAGATTGAAGATGAATGTATGTTGTTTAGAGCAGCCTGCCATTGTGTGTCTGGTATTTCAATGCCTAGGTCCTCCTCCCAGTTGTGTTTCAATGCTGTTAACGGTTTCAGATTCTCCATATTCAGTGAAGAATACACTGTTCCTATGGTCTCCTTGATAAAAGGGGGGATTTTAATCAATTTATCTATTAGAGACTCTGAAGGTAATGACGGAAAGGAAGGAGAGTGTGTGGAAACAAAACTACGGAGTTGTAGATATCTATAAAAATGTGATTTGGGAATGTTAAAATGTGTTTGAAGGTGTTCAAAAGACCCAAAGGTCCCACCAACATATAAATCCTCAACTATTCTCAATCCTTTTTCAGTCCAGAGCCTAAATGCATGGTCTGTCATAGAGGGTGTGAACATATTATTTCTCACCAAGGGAGCCTTTGTAGACATCTCAACCAAAGAGAAAGCACGCCTAAACTGCGTCCATATCTTAAGGGAGTGTCTCACAATGGGATTAGTGGTGAATGTTGATATTGGCTCTGTCAGAGGTATCTTAGACAGGGCCAATGCATGCAGGGAAGCTTGTTTACAAGATGCTCTCTCAAGCTGCAACCATCCAGGGCCTTTTTCATGTTCGGGGCAGTTAATCCAAAATAGTATATTTTTAATATTAGCAGACCAGTAATAATACTGAAAGTTGGGTAAAGATAGCCCACCATGTAGTTTGTGTCGTTGCATAACCTCTTTACGAATACGTGGATTTTTCCCATTCCAGATGAAACTAGATAAAAGTTTATCAACGTTTTTAAAGAAAGATTTAGTTAAGAAGACAGGGACACATTGAAAGATAAACAGGAACCTGGGCATAATATTCATTTTGATGACATTTATTCTCCCTCCAAGAGATAGGGGAATGAGGTTCCAGCGCTCTAGGTCATTCTTCAGACTTTTTAGAAGTGGAGGAAAATTGGCTTCATATAGATCTTTAAATCTACGGGTTATCCAAATACCCAAATACTTAAATTTTTGTGTGCATATCTTAAAGGGTAGAGGTTGGCTTGTGATCAGCTGACAGGAGGGGTCAATAGCCATAAGCTCACTTTTCTGCACATTAACTTTATATCCTGATATCCCACTAAAGCTACTTAACAACTCCATTAATTTTGGTAGGCTTGCATCAGGGTCTGACATATATATTAGCATATCGTCAGCATATAATGAGACTTTATGTTCAGCCCCCCCTCTCATTATACCTTTAATTTCAACATTATTACGCAGTGCTATTGCCAGTGGTTCTATAGTTAAGGCGAATAGAAGAGGAGAGAGGGGGCATCCCTGTCTAGTCCCGCGTTGTAAATTGAAAAAAGCTGACAGGTTGTTATTAGTTCGAACAGCTGCCATTGGCAAAGAGTATAAAATCTTGATCCAATGTATAAATTTCGGACCAAAACCAAAACATTCCAAAGTGTAAAAAAGGTAATCCCACTCCACCCTATCAAAGGCTTTTTCAGCATCCAATGATATCAATACCTCAGTGTCTTTGGGTGGAGTGGGATCATAAAGAACATTGAGGAGTCTTCGTATATTAGAACTTAGCTGCCTATTTTTAATGAACCCCGTTTGATCCTCTGATATCAATGATGGTAGTACCTTTTCCAACCGTAAAGCCAGCATTTTGGCAAGTATTTTACTATCAACATTTAAGAGAGAGATTGGACGATATGAGCCACATTCTAAGGGGTCCTTGTCCTTTTTGAGGATAAGAGAGATAACAGCCTGACGCATGGTTGGTGGTAGTGAACCAGCCACAAATGACTCTTGAAACACAGGAAGTAGAACTGGGGCTAGTTCTTTAGCAAACTTTTTAAAGAATTCGCTGGGGAATCCGTCAGGTCCTGGGCATTTACTGTTTTGCATAGATTTTACTGCAGAAAAGAATTCCTCTTCTGTGAATGCCTGTTCAAGTTCAGATGCTACTTCTTTCTGAACCAGAGGGATATTTAACGATCTAAAAAAGGACCTGAACAATTTTTTATCTCTCTGTGATTCAGAGGTGTATAATTTAGAATAAAATCTATGAAAGGTTTGGTTAATTTCTGAATGATCAATATGTTTGGAACCTGACTCATCCTTTAGTTCAGATATGCACTGAGCTGCAGACTTTTGACGTAGCTGGTGTGCAAGGATTCTCCCTATTTTCTCTCCATGTTCATACATTTTATGACGTGTTTTATTGAGAAGGTTTGTTGTTTTCTTAGTGGATAGAAGATTAAATTCTGTCTGTAGCATCAGTCTCTGCTTATATAAGTCTGGAGATGGGGTCTGAGCTAGTGACCTATCTACAAGTGATATCTTATCCATTAAAGTCTTAAGATATGCCATTTCATTCTTTTTCTGTTGGGCACAGTAAGAAATTATTTGTCCCCTAAGATATGCCTTCATAGATTCCCATATAGTTGAGGATGGCATGCCTGGTGTAGTGTTACGTTCCACAAATGCAGATATTTCAGATGAAATAAAATGAACAAAACATTCATCACCAAGCCATAGATTATTTAAGCGCCATGGGCGGTAAGTGGCTTGTGACGTCGGCATGTCTAATCCCATCAACAATGGCGCATGATCAGATATCACAATAGTATGATAATCACATTTACTAACCATTGGGAGAAGACGATTATCAACAAAAATGTAGTCTATTCGTGAATATGTCTTATGGACATGGGAAAAAAAGAATAACATCTAGAAGCGGGGTTCTGAGACCGCCAGACATCTGAGACACCATATGTTTGAAGAAATAGCTCAATGGTTTGGGCAGCCTTAGTCTGGGGTATCACTCTAGATGAGCTACGGTCTAGAGGTGAGAAAGTACAATTCAGGTCCCCTGCCAAAATTAAATAATGAGAGTGTATGTCTGGTAAGCGGGCAAAAAAATTTGAAAAGAAAGTTTCGTCATCCCAGTTAGGCGCATATATGTTAGCTAGGATAACTGGAGTTTCATATAATCTACCTGTAACTATTACATACCTCCCAGAGCTGTCTGCTTCTACATTTGATTTTACAAAGGGGATGTTTTTGTTAATTAGAATGGCTGTGCCCCTTGATTTATTATTAAAGCTTGAGTGATATAATTGGCCTATCCAGTTCCCTTTCAATCTGGATTGGTCACATATGCGTAAATGTGTTTCTTGAAGAAAAGCTATTCCTACATTAAGTTGGCAAAGATGTGATAATACTTTCTTGCGTTTAACAGGGTGATTCAAAGATTTGACATTCCAGCTAACAAAATTCACTGGGCAACCTGTGGCTCCTCTAATCTGTGTAGAGTTAACCATTTTCCATATTTATAATCATTGATAACTCCATATTGACATACATAAAGCAAAAACATATCCTCCAAAGAATAAAACCAGCAACAACAACAAAAACATCTGGTGCGATTATATCCCTCCCCCTGTCACCTAGAACAAGGTGAACACTAAACCCCTTACAATTGAATCCACACATGTGTGCTTGTTATGGGAACTCTAGCAGGGCGCTCTGCCAAAACAATTACAAAAAAAAAAAAGCGCTTATTTGAATGAGTAGCCTATAATAAAACAAATCAAAAAGAGGGCATTGTCCATGCAAGTGGCTTTGAATTGTTGCCCAAACCTAAATATAGCAATCAATAAGCAAAATGTTGAAGTCCATTAGCCAGCTAGCTATTATTAGTGCAGTAGAGATTTGTTATGGTAGGCTACCTTCATTTACACGGATTATTATCCAAGCAGTGAAACCAGAACAGTCCGGGCAGGCCTAGGTTATGTCACTCATCAGACGTAATTCTCTCACCTTCAATGATGTTAGATTTCACGTAGGACATCGCTTGACTTGGATCAACAAAGTCTTTCTTTATTCCGTTGTAGGTGATGCGCAGTTTAGCGGGATGCATTACTCCATAGCGAACATCCGCCCGACCTTTTAGCAATTGCTTGACATCATTAAATGCAGATCTTGCTCGCGCCACAGAGGGAGGATAATCAGGAAACACAGAGATGGGTACGTCGCCGTATTTCAGGGCATTCCCTCCCTGTCGCGCCCGGCGAAGTATATCCACACAGTCCTGATGATAGTGCAATTTCGCGATAATGGGACGAGGTTTCCCCTTGGCTTGAGCTAGTTGTGGGGTTCGGTGCGATCTGTCAACCACCATCTCTTTATCCATGTTGAAAACTTCTTTCAGCAGTTGTGTGACAAAAGAGGGAGAGCCTGAACCAGCCTCCTCTGGAACATTCAATATCCGGATGTTTGACCTCCTCATTCTTCCTTCCATATCCAGACACTTTTGTTGTAAATCCAACACTTCGGATTGAAGTTTACCGACTGTAGTTTGGAGACTCACCACGTCGTCTGTATATGTCGTTAGGCTGTGCTCCATGTCAGACACCTTAGTTGTCATCGACTCTAGGTCAGAGCGAAGTCTCGCTACGCTGGTCACAACTTCGTTCTTTACCCCTTGTATTTCACTTTTCACTGCATCAAATTCACCGGTAAACGCATTTTTCAGTTCTGACCTAATCAGTGTCGAGAGTTCGTCTTTTAGGGAAGCAAGAAGTTCGGCTTTGACCTCAGCCATGCTAGCTTGTTTGCTATTAGCAGTATTTCGCCCGGAGTAGGAAAATTGTCGTAGGCTGTTCTCCATTGGCAAGATATCAATTTAAATTCCACCTCGGCCACTAGTATGTGACTTCCAATGAATATATGATCGATAACAATAAGCAACAAGCGCTAGAAATACAATTTTAAAATAAAGTTTGGCAGAGCTTTCCAACACGTGTCTTACTCCATGGTCTGCTCGATAGCGCCCCCGTATTTTAATATATTTTAATAATAAATGGACTTGAATCTGAACTGAATCTTACGGACCGTAAGTATATTGTAACATCATGAAATGTTTGAACATTTGCTAGGGAGCAGAATGTTGATATGTTTGTGCAGACCGGAGAAGACCGCTTGGTAGTTGTAGCTTCCAGGGGCAAATCGCTAGGTGGTAAGTAGCTAACTGTAAGTTTTCAATGCCTCAGTTTAAATGTTGAAACTGTCATTAAACTATTGACAAAGTATGGGGCTACTATGAGCTGGTTTTATAGTTTAAAACAGCGATTTGGCCACTTTAACCTAGTGATATGCACCCGGAAGCCACAACTAGCAAGCAGTCTTCTCCGGCGTGTACAAAGGTGTTAAAATTATTCTCCCTGGCAAACGGTGGTACTTTTTATGATGTTGCAAAATACTTGTGGTCCTATCACACCGGATTTCTCCTTTCAATGCCCTCTGAGGAGTGGATGTAGTTGAGCTCAGAGGAGGAGATACAGCTAGTAAAACCACTTAGCACCAATCCATGCCAGAAATACAAAGACAGCACAAATATAAATCAGGAAATAAACTATGTTGATGCACTTGGCCGCCGTCTTCAGACGCAAGCAGGCCTTCCCATGATCCTCTGGAGGGTCAGAGGTCATGTGTGTGCGTATCGCCTGCAGCTCGGCCAGAGTCAAGCGCAGGAGAGACGTGTCGTTGTCCTTCCTGTCTGCGGAGCCGCTCACCCCGGCACGGTCAGCTGTGAGGAGAAACAAGTGGGAGAAGCTTATATGTCAGAGGCTGTGTCTCAAATCACACAGTTCTCAAACCCATGCTAGCGAAGCTCCTTAGCCGCTACAGCTCCAATGCCCAATCACACCCATGCTAGCGAAGCTCCAATGCCCAATCACACCCATGCTAGCGAAGCTCCAATGCCCAATCACACCCATGCTAGCGAAGCTCCTTAGCCGCTACAGCTCCAATGCCCAATCACACCCATGCTAGCAAAGCTCCAATGCCCAATCACACCCATGCTAGCAAAGCTCCTTAGCCGCTACACTTCCAATGTAAAATCAAACCCATGCTAGCAAAGATCCTTAGCTGCTACAGTTCCAATGTACAATCAAACCCATGCTAGTAATGGCTCTTAGGCAGGGATGGGCAACTGGTGGCCTGCAGCCCCTTGAACATTTATTAATCAGTTGTACATGTAATTACACCGTTGTCTGCTATTTCCGCTTTTCTGTTTTTTAAGCAAAGAGCAATGAGAGGGGGATTTCATTTTGGAGACTGTCCTCAGAGGTTTTGGACTCCTCAGAGATTTTGCCCTGTCAATGGCCAGCATGTTTGGGATCACTTACATTTGTGAGAGCAGTTTTTCCACAAAGAAGTACATTGTATTAAAGGAGAAAAAAAAAAAACAGGCTCACTGATGACACACTTTTTCATTTGATGAGGATTGGATGCACAAAGATTGACATTGATATCCAGTCTATTGTGCAGCAACAGAAAGTCCACAAGTATCTCTTTAAGTTGTTAACCTGGCTGTTTTGTTTGTTTTGCCAAATTAAATTTACCTCACTCACGTCAGATGTAGCACTACGCGCGTTCATCTGATATTCAGCGATAGACGAATTATTTCAGGAGCCAGAAATCCTTGAATCTAACTGGGCAAACGGCTTGTCCATCAATTTAATTGACGTACACTGCAGCCAACCACATCGAAACCAACCGAAGACGCTCGTTACGTTTGTTGGATTGGTTGGATTCAAAACAGTTGCTTCTTCGCTACGTCACACCCTCTACAGCAGCCAGCGTCCCTGATTGGTCCGGTTAGAGAATAATGGCTTGAAATCTCTCTGATGGGCTTCAACATCAGATCGTTGCGCGGAAGTGCCTTACGAAAGTTACGTAGCGCATGATCTGACGTGAGTGAGGTAAAAATTAAATGTGAGCCCTTGGCACTTTGTTTCTTTTACAACATACTTTGTATTTAACTTGTATTTAACTTAACTTTAACTTGTATTTATGTTGCAAATGCATTTCTGTGAGCGAAATATGTATGTTGGTTCAATAAACATGCTGACATAAGAATACACAAATATTTTGCCCTTATTTAAAATTCTATCGTAACTTCTCTCATATTTGAGAAGTTGAAGTGCGTGATCATGTGGCCCCCAGATGGTGGTCATGAAAAATTGTAGCCCTCTTTATCATAGAAGATGCCCATCCCTGCTCTTAGCAGTTCCAATGGACCTTTTTCACCTACGACACTTTGAGGCACTATAACGAGGCTTGCATGGTAAAACTTGGGATGCCCCTCATCTGCCCAACTTTCCACCTGACCAACAGTAAGAGAGGGGACCAGCATTAGATATTCTGTCTGGCATCTGTGAGAAATTATTAATTATTATATTTATAAAAGCGAATGGAGTTTTTCCTTGCCCCCATTTCTCATGGATGCTTCCCGTACTGTCTGTAAAGCGCCGCGAGTCAATGCACTGTATTTGAGCGCTCTACAAATAAAATGTAATTGAATTAAATGAACTCTTCGTCTGAATTTCCTCTAGTTTTACCACGCGAACCTCGTTTTCGTTCGGAATATGGCGGCCAGGTGAAAAAGGTGAATGGCCCCTGGGAGCCAGGAGGACCCACCTGGCTGACCATCCGCTTGCCCAGGTTCCCTTCGGACAGCAGCTTTGGCGCCACACTTTGATGCCCTCCGCATCAGGAAACTGACGGTGATGGTCTCCACGATGCTGCAGCCCACAAACATGAAGACCCCTGTGCAGAATTCTCCTGAGGACATTGAGATCAAAGAGTTGTGTTATTGTATGTTCACACCACGGGCTACCAAGGCTACAGAATAGCTTTTGTGGCTCAAAAAAGCAGTTGCTACAATGTCTGTGTTCGCCCAAATCACTCTATCCCTCATGACGTGCCTGCTGTCATTCCATTTACAGCACAGCCTTTAGATTTTACAACTGAAATGTGTCATAGCTAATTTGCACAAAGTTGACAGTTTTTTTTTATAGCTTTTTTTAGTCGCTCAAATTGCCCAACTTTTACAGCTGGTAGCTTTTGACGCATTTGTTGCTCTTTCCTAATGAAACAAATCCTAGGCCAAGATATCGCGGTTAGCAGCAAGTCTGCCATATAGCGGAGTACATAGGGCAACTTTCAGTACAAATCAACAGAGGTAAGTTACAGTCTGCATAGAATGCTATGCGAAAATATTTCAGTAGCCTACCACTACTAGGCTAACCATGCATATTGTTTTGGTCGTTACACTTGTGGCTATGTTACACAGAAGGTAAAAATTTCTTTGTAGGCTCTTCAGACTCACAGGGTCGTGATTTGTTTTAACGTTAGAAAGTTGGCCTATACATTTAGCTTGCTAGCTGTATTGGCTGGCTTGCTGCTAACTGTTGCATCTCAACCTAGACAACACGGATTTGTTTCATTTTTTGACAATTGACAGTACTCAACGACTGCACTGTATGTAATGAAAGCTGTACGTAATGGCGTTTTCCTTCATGTGTGTCTAACAGACCTATGATAGGTTGTTCCTTGTCTGTGGAGGGTAGAATATCATGTAGGATGAGCAGCAGCACAGATATGGCCAGTAGGATGGTAACCTTGAAGCCCAGCTTCTCCCTCCAGACTCGTTCATGAAGTAGGACACCAGGTCCAGAACCAGGAAGACCAGGACAGGAAGCAGGAAGTTCATCACGTACAGCTGTGGTTTCCTGGCGATGGTGACCTGGTCCAGAGAAACACACACATGCAGCAGAGAGCACAGACATCAGAAGAAGTTCTAAATCAGAGGAGTGTTATCAAAGGAAGTTTGCTTTCTGCGCTGTGAAAATAGCAAAATATCGCAGGAACACCCCCAACGCAGTTTCTCGCCTAGGAATGTTTGACTTTGTGTCGTCAAAATAAGTCTCTTTGGCTATAACAATAATTAGCACATAATCAGTATACATTTGGTTTCAGTCCTACCGTGTACACCAGCTGGTCCCACACCTCCCCCATGCTGGAAGTGAGGTTCTCCTTGGAGACGTGGATATTGATGAGGTCCCATTCCCCCTGAGACTGGAAGACCGTCAGGGAACCCGTTGTCACATCCGAGGAGTTTGAGGTGAGGAACAGACGCAGCGTGTCAACTGTGTGTTTGTGGGAGGGGAATATTTTATCACACAGTATGTGTTTTTTTCCTCTTCTTCTTTGAAAAGCTCCCTATGGACTAGTGTTGCGAATTAGCACATTGTGCTGAAACACTTAAACCATGCATCTGGTCTTGTCCAATGTAATTGCTATGTCCATATAAAATAAAGTAAATTATACTACACTATGATGACAAACCACATTCAAACACTCACTCTAATATTCTCTAGCGTCAGAAGAAAAGGAAAGTGCTTCAGTTTTTAGTTTTAGAACAGAATGGCCTGGAACATCTGTTGAACTCCAATTTCAAAGGTAAGGAAAAAAAGAAAACGATTAACTTTTTTGCACACCTTGAAAAAACAGGTGCATTGGATGTAACCAATGGCCTATACCTTAGTAAGGAATATAAAAGAATATTTACCACTTTTGTAAGTCATAGTCATACACACTACAGAGCTGTGTTGAAAGGTGTAAAAGTTCCCCCCATTGGTTAGTTGTCAGTGCTAATTCTGTTCAAGGAAACCTTCAGTAACTGCTGAAGACACTGCTTCAGAAATAGAGCTCTTTGAACCTAATGGCAAGTTCACATTACCCGATTTTAGCTACGCTACGACACGACAAAACAAGACACGTCACGTCTGTGAGCTCTCCAGTGTTCACATGTAACGACTAGTAGTTTTAGTACCGGGAGTCTCGGGGTCGGGCGCGAGGATGATCTGCGACCTCTGTGTTCACACTACAAGACCTGGCCCAGAAAGATCCTAGGGTGCGCTGGTTTGTTTCCATGTTCGTAATAGTCCTCAACACCATAATGTTAGCATACAGACTATAGCAGAACCCCTTTACGGTTAACATTTGACTACAGGCGTTGCTGCCATTCGTTAGTTTGCCACTGATCTCATGTTGTCTGATAACCTGACTCCGCCAGATGGACTTGTTCCCGCAATTACATCTGGTAACCATCCGTTGAAGAAGTTTTGGTTTGTTAGTTACATTTTTGTTAGTTTAGTTTTGGCTGATTGGATAAGGCATCTGTCTATCACCACCTATGTTGGTGATAGACGGGCCAAATCAACCAATCAGACTAACAAAGCATATGACGTACTAACATGCGTACGTCTTCTTGTTTAGGCGGGTTACGCTTCTCGTTGCGCCACACCTCAACCCGCCTAAAAGCCAAAGCTGATTGGTTCGTTTGTTTGGCAACCTGCTCCAAAGTCTCGTCAATGGAGAGTAGCCAGACTGAGCTGCGAGTGAAGACCTGAAGCTCGCGAGATCAGTTTGGTCTCACGAGGCTAGTTGTCTGTAACCTACTGTTTCGTCTTCATTCTTGCCACAAAAATATTTTTTAATTATTGATGAGGTTATCTGGATAGCCTATTGTATCCATTTTCTCAAGTAAACTTCATATGACTGTTTTCAAAGAAAGCTATATTGCTTGGTGAAGAAGTGCAACTTCAAATATGGTTTTTGAGTTTGGAAATTTTAAAGATGACAACGTGAGTCATGTATCTTGATTGGCTGTTGCCTAGAAAATCGCTTGCGACTTCTCCAAATATCTAACATGCTAAATGTCCCCCTGACAACTTGCGTCAAGCCCGCGACTGCCCTAAATCGTGTCGTAGAGTAATTTATACTTGACGACTTGCGCTCACAGATCCACTGCCGAGTTTTCCCACAACCACCTGTGATTTCTAATCGACCCTGCGACCTCAGAATCGGCTCTAAAATCGTGTAATGTGAACTTGATTTTAGGTGATCAGGGAGGGCACATGATGTGTGGAAACGCACCAACTGAGACTGGGCAACTAGCAACAAAGAGAGACAAACTTACTTTTGTTCAGGAATGAGATGACGGTGAGTGTGCATCTCTGAGTGTCAAAGGGGAACTTGTAGAGATCCATCTTGCAGGTGCTCTCGATCTTGTAGATATCTCCGGAGAGAATGAAGCCACTTGATGTCAGTAAAACTTGAGTGTATTCGATATAGCTGGGCTTTGTTTCAATACTGCAAAGATACAGACGGCAAACATTTACGCCTGCTCTTCCATTTACTGAAAAGTAATCATTCAACCTACAGGCCTGTTCAGTACAGGGTCACTGTCAGTTGGTAGTTGGAAGAAGAATTTAAAAATTTAGTACAACGCAGAGTCCTAAACTGCCAGGTATTGCTAAATGAACAAGGGAAGGAAAGTTAGCAATGGCTAAAGTTACACTTCTGCTCGTTAGCCCGATAGCATGGGAATAAACTGGGAATTATCAAAGTTGAATATTAGCAACATAAATACAGTTGGTGGGAAAAATATAATTGAATAGCCTGGGAGTTGCCATGTGCACTTATTTCATTTCACTCTGCAAAGCAGCATGGTGACCATGGCCAATTTTCTCGCCTGCTTTCGGTATCCAATCACAGAACAAAACGGGATTAGTACGGCCCTCGATTGCATTTTACGTCACATGGTGGCTCTAGTATTGGCTCTGAGCTATGTACAGACGCTATGATAGACATTCGTAACGCCCAATAAACGGCTCTGGACAATCGTAAACACACGAGAGATGCAATAGGTAGGTCTCCAGACTAAATATCACTTGTGATTTTTAGTTTGGCATTCGCCAGGCTAATTATTGAGCATAATATTGGCTAAAACAATCAGATTTTATGTGAATACAATTGAGTATAATATGTCATACCTCTATTACAGTAGGGACATATCACACAACTTCCGCTATTTAGCTATTTAGGTCACACCCCCTACATGCATTGTGCATTCCTCCATCACATGCACAGTAATTTCTAGAATTCTGAATTAAACTAACTGAATTAAACTCCTGAATTAATTATTATTATTATTATTATTATTATTATTATTAATATTATTTTACTATTTATATGAGACAGAATATCCTTTAATTTTAAAGGGGAGCTTTGTTTTTTTGTTGTTTTGTGAAACGACTGTTTGATGAAAGTGTTAGCCTAAACATTCATAACGTTCCATTCTCAGTTAAATCACATTTCTTTTTTTTTTTTTTAAATCCTTTTGTAACATCCGCAAATATGCTTCTTCAGAAAATTCCTGAAATTCTTGGATCAAAGTTTCCATGGAAAGTTTCCGTAAGTTTACCGAAAATTTTCCGCCCCTTTGCAACCCTATACATACGGTAACCAATATCGGCCACCGTGGCCCATTATCTCTGATATAGGGAATAATGGGCAAGGTGGAAACACAACAGTAAAGTCCTCTCTATAGGGACACCTCAAAGGCCACTATCTCGATAAACACTAGCTACTGTTTAGACAGTCCGCTGATGGAAACACCACAAATAGTTTGTTGAAATTTAAAGGGGAAGTTGACTTCTTAGCATGTTTAGCCCCTTTTCTGGAGTGTGTAGGATGAAATGGAATCAACACCAAAATGTTGACGACTGCTTCTGTCTGTGATATTTGGCTCATTTAAAATCCCCCCTTTTTAGAATATCAATGGACACCACTAATCACTTGGTGAGCAGCACAAGTTTTAAAATAAAGGTTTAAGGTTGTTTTAAGGACATTATTGGACATGCACAAAGCAAGCCATTCTGAAGCAAAAAAGGGGGGATTGTAAAATATCAGAGACAGTAGCAATTATCAAAATTTTGGTGTTAATGATTCTATTTCATCTTAGACACTCCAGAAAAAGGGTTAAACATGCTAAAAAAAAGTCAACTTCCCCTTTAAGTACATTTCTTTTTCTATAACATGATGTAAAACTATAATTAAACAGCGACTGTGTTCATAATCTTGGCATCTCTAGATATTCTGTACTGTATGTACCCTATGTGTGATCTAGAGCGTACAAGCATACATACGATCTCTTTCTCTATTTCTCTCTCTTACACACACACACACACACACACACACACACACACACACACACACACACACACACACACACACA
Organism: Sardinella longiceps; assembly: GCA_027497455.2. NCBI lineage: Eukaryota > Metazoa > Chordata > Actinopteri > Clupeiformes > Clupeidae > Sardinella > Sardinella longiceps. The sequence continues at coordinate 25,805,617 of JAODXP020000032.1, read as the reverse complement.
CACACAGAGGTTTGGAGGCTTAAGCTGGTTCTCTCACCTCTCCATGATGGAGAACTCCGGTCTCCATAGGTAGTCTTTGGGAACACTGATCTCTGTGATGCCACAGAATTCTCTGGGGTCCCAGCGGAGGAGCTCATTGAGCCAGGACTGCAGGGCGAGAAAAACACACACACATACACACTTTCTGATATAATCCCTTTTAAGCTGCTCTAGGGAAGATTGGCCCTAACACGCGCACACACACACATACACACACACACACACACACACACACACACACACACACACACACACACACACAGCATAGATATGAGGGAGATTGGGAGTGGAGCACCCAAGACAATCAACCGAAGACACACACACACACACACACACTCTACCTAGGGGGTGAGGAGGTAGGAAATCAGATGAGAAGATGGGAAATGCAGGGCTGTTTTAACTGGACAGGAAAAACAGGCAATTGCCTTGAGCCCCAGGCTGAAAGGGGCCCCCAAGAATGACTGGTTAACCATTTTAGTAGTTTAGTTGGTAAATAATAATAATATGTAAGACTTAGACAACTGTAAGTTCTACACAAATAATTATGTTCATGAAAGTTGCTTAAAGGTGCCACGCCACACAAAGCCGTTTTTACCTGTTGCTTTTGGTATAGAATAGTTCTATATGACCTCAAGTTACACAGTGCATGTGAAAATGTAATACTGTCTTCGCTATAGGCAATAGCCCATTAAAAGAAATATGCAAAGAAATTAGGTCAGTTTGAATCCATGGTCAGTGCTACGTAGTATAGACAACGTTACAGCCATTGGCTGACTGAGGAGAATGTATCGCCCAATCCATGCTCTCCTGTATTTGACTAAAGCCCGCCCCTTGAAATACTCGCGAAAAAGAAGGAATATCCATGAAATGGTAACAGACAACTTGTCAACTTGACGAATTCAACAGTCTTGGTAAGTGTAATCTGACTGTGGATGTAGGCTAACAGTCGGCTACTCTTGCAATAAGTATCTGATTATGTTGGCTACCAGTGTTGGGGATAACGCGTTACAAAGTAACGCGTTACTGTAATTTCGTTACTATTGTCAGGAACTTAATAACGTAACGCATTACAGTTCAAATTTCACTAACGTCATTACAGTTACTAGACTATAGTAACGTTCGTTACAGCGTTACCCACGATTTTGTTCAGTGACATTCAGATTAACAAATTTACATGTAAATCAGTGAGCTACCGGTAGGCCAACATGTCAAAACCGCGTTGTTTTTATTAGTGGCGCATGCGTGCCTAACTGGTTGCTGTGGTGGAAATCGATTGATTCAGTGAGAGGGAGATGGAAGAGAGAGAAGTCATGGAGAACACTGGCATCTTCGCCAACTGGAAATATTCGCATTATATTCAGGTAGTTGCCTGCAAAGGCAAAAACGTGTCGGTTAAGTGCTCGCTATGTCCTGGTGATAAACAGCTTTCCACTTCTACACAGACAGCACTTGGCCAGACAGCATAGTCGTACAAAGCTGGTGGCTAAAAATCCCCATAGCCACCGTCCCAGTGATGAGACTGCCCCAGCACCCAAACAGGCGAAACTTACATCAGGAGAGGGAGGATTACGACAGGTAACATTGCAGGCAGAAATAAATAATCTAGTTGCAGCCTACGTTATGGAGGACATGGTTCCGCTATCAACAATAGAATCCCCCCGTTTTAGGAGAATATTAAGCAAAATACCAGCAACGCGAGCTCCCATATCAGACAGAAAAACATTTCCGAGCCACTTGAGCAAATGTTATGCTGTAATGGAATCGGATCTCAAAAAGATATTTGAGACCACAGAATTCGTTTCTACAACGGCAGATATATGGAGTGCTAACAAAAAAAGTTATCTCGGAATGACTGCTCACTGGATTGATGAAAACTTTCAGCGCGAGAAGGCTGCCACTGCCTGTAAAAGGGTCAGGGGGAGACATAGGCTACATATGACGTTATAGCCAGCGAAATAGAGCAAGTTCATGCAAGTTATGGGCTAAAAGTAAAGTAACGAGTAAAGTAACAAGTTACTTTTTAAAATTAGTAACGAGTAAAGTAATGTCATTACAATTCAAAGCAGTAACTAAAGTAAAGTAATTAGTTACTTTTTAAAAGTAACTTCCCCAACACTGTTGGCTACTGTGACATCCTGACTATGTAGTAAGCTTACCTTTGCAAAGTGGCCGTTTACAATCTGCAAGCTAGGTTGGTGCAGATATCCTCTTTCTCGGTTTCATGATAATATTCCAAGTTTTTTTTTTCGTACCTCGCAATTCGCAAGTAAAACTAATGTAAATATTCGTCCATGTGCTTTACAACGTCGAGCTTCAGCAGCGAATCAGAGCGCAGCAGTGGAAAAAAAACCGGAAGAACCGCATGAAATTTTCGAAGGCTATTCCTACAGGCTGCAAACGATCTCATTACGGTCTCCTTGGACCGTTCTCAGTCCAAGTGAAGTCACATACCCTATTTGTAGACCTCAAAGAACAATTTAAATACCCTGTAGTGGTGTGGCATGGCACCTTTAAATATTATAACAATGTAAATAGTAGGTAGGTGTTTATGGGAGGTGATGCCACGTTTGCTTGGGGTCCGAAGTACCTTAAAATGGCCCAGGGGAAATGACAACCCATAGTCTGACAAGCAAGACTATAACAAATGTATACAATACCATTTTTACTATAGCACATGTATAGCATTATGACTATAACACATAATGTATACAATACCATTATTACTATAACACATAATGTATAGCATTATGACTATAACACATAATGTATACAATACCATTATTACTATAGCATATAATGTACAGTATACTGTGACGGAATACCGTCACCACGGTTGAGTATGTGCTCTGACTGCCATACCGACGAGCCTGGCTCTTTGGTGTTGTGGTCAAGTTGCATGTTTAGCGTCCCGGGTTCGAGACCGGGTGGGGTTTGACTATTGACATTATGACTATGACATACAATGTATAGAATTATTACTATAGCATATAACATGTAGCATTATGACTATGACATAATGTATAGCATTGTGACTATAACATATAATGTATACCATTATGACTATGACATAATGTATAGCATTGTGACTATAACATATAATGTATACTGTACCATTATGACTATAACATCTAATGTATAGTCTGGCGTCAAAGGACAGGCCACAGCTTAATCTGAGGATTGGAATCTTTCATACTGCCTCTGCACACAACTGGTAAGCGCTGCAACCAGACCCGGCTAAGACCAATTAGAGCAATGGACAAGAAACATGCAGTAATGCTACTGTAAAAGGGATCCCAGTATTCCCAGCTTTAGTTTAAGGAAGTGAGGGTGCAAGAATATTGCTAGAGCATTTTGTGCATGTAATACAGGCCATAGTACTACTCATCTAATACATAGACATGGCATATTAACCTGGCTTACGCAACCACGTTCAGAAATTAACTGTGGTCTGGCAAAGCTAGGATTGCCTGGGAATTCTGGGCAGGATTAATCTAAACGTCTATCAAATGTTATCAAACTACTATCAGTGTCATGGGACAGAGCTGGACAGAGTCATCGTAAACTGACCTCCTTCTGCCTGCTTTTCTCATTGGGCCCTGACAGGAAGTATGGGCAGGCCTAGGCTAAAGGCATAGAGTAATGCATATCGAATTAATATAAAGGATTGTCAGTCCCTTGAAAGGATCTAAAGCCTTTATACACACAAACACACACACACACACACACACACACACACACACACACACACACACACACACACAAACACAGAAAGTAAATAAACAAAAAGTATACAATAAACAAAAAACAAGAAACACTCACCACAATCAAGTTGACTCCGGCCGTCATGGTCTGATGCTTCTCATTCTGTGGCAAACAGTACATTTACATTTGTGCAATTAGCAGACATTACATTTACATGTTGTTCATTAGCTGACATTTTTATCCAAAGCGACTTACCGGTACAAAAAGGAGGACAAGCAATCAAGCTTCAACACAATTAAAACACAAGTTTGAAAAAAAAAAACCTCAATACCAGTGCAATTTGCGAACAGGAGATTGAAAGGGGTTGACAGTGTAGAAATGTGATATTGTGATTGCATAATTAATGCATTCCAGGTAGCTGAATGTTCTAGGGCATGAGATGAGAGGAGTTACGTTTTCAAGAACTTCTTATAGATGGTAGGGGTGGGAGGTCATTAGCATCCTTCTATAGCAATGCCAATCTAGCCTGATTGTCATCGACTTTCAAAGCCCTGCGAGACTTTGGTCTGCCCAAGAGCCTGTATAAGCGCATGGTTGACCCACCTCAATCAAATACCTCAGTTTGCTACTGATTGATGTCAGAAAATGGCGAAGCAAAAACCAATCACACCACTCTTTCCTCTGACGTATGTGATGCGAAGGGAACTGCTTGAGTAACAGCTAACAGGACTGAGAGCTGTTGGAGCTGCTCAAAGATGATTGGTTCCCGACCAAGGGGATGGAATTACAAACTTTTCTGGCACTCAGAAACACTGTTTAGATTAGTAGCTGGCCAGACCAGTGACAGCAACGCCGAAGGTGTTATGTCACTGGGAAGGCGTGCCAGGCTAATGACACTCCCCTTTCCCTTACATCCTCAGCAGTTCAGCCCACCACCTCACCCCACCAACTTGTGTGTCAGCAGCATTATACATACAGTACGGTCTTTAGAGAATGCCCATGCATATTTTTGGAGCAGACGGGACTGTTTCACAGGCACTTTCAAAATGCACACCCATTTATGATGGCAGACACACATGTACAGTAAATCTACCACATTTTCACTGACATGCATACACATGCACACTTACTACATCTACGATGACATAGACGAAGAGATTGACTGTGGCGTAGGTGGGAGTCACACACACACACACAGAGACACACATAGAGAGAGACACACACACTTACTACATCTACGATGACATAGACGAAGAGATTGACTGTGGCGTAGGTGGGAGTCACACACACACACACATTGACACTTACTACATCTACGATGATATAGACGAAGAGATTGACTGTGGCGTAGGTGGGAGTCACACACACACGCGTACACACTTACTACCGTATTTTTTGGACTATAAGTCGCAGTTTTTTTCATGGTTTGGCTGGCCATGCGACATATACTCTGGTGCGACATATATATGTTTTTTTTCGCCACGAGAGGGCGCTGTGTACATTTGCACGTTACAGAATGCCATATCAATACCACTGAAAGAAAAAAGACGTTACAATAACAGAAATGTGCGACTTTTAGTCCGGTGCGACATATATATGTTTTTTTCATCTGCATAAGGCATTTTTTGGCATATGCGACTTAAACTCCGGAGCGACGTATAGTCCAAAAAATACGGTACATCTACGATGACATAGACAAAGAAATTGACAATGGCATAGGTGGGAGTCACACACACACACACACTTACAACATCTACGATGACATAGACAAAGAGATTGACAGTGGCGTAGGTGGGAGTCAAACACACACACACACACACACACACAGAGAGAGACACACACTTACCACATCTACGATGACATAGACAAAGAGATTGACAGTGGCGTAGGTGGGAGTCGTCCAGTTCTTGACGGGTCGGACGGCTGAGAGGCTATAGTTGTTTGGTCCCAACCCCAGGTGTTCCAGCAGAGACAGGTAACTACAGGTAAGAGGCTCTGCACACACTGTGCCTGAATTACATCACATATGAGGACACACAACTATCTGAGCACCTGTATTAATACAGGTAAATACTGTATCCATACACACCGCACCTGAATTACATCACATATGAGGACACACAACTATCTGAGCACCTGTATTAATACAGGTAAATACTGTATCCATACACACTGTACCTGAATCACATATGAGGACACACAACTATCTGAGTACAGATAGTATTTACAATTTTTGTAATTTTTTAGCTCTCCACATAATTTTCCACAACTAACTCAGAGACAGCTGTTAGAAAGTGACGTGACACTGATGCAACTTTTATTCTGACTTGAGTGCTTAATTGTTAAAAATGACATTTTGAAAGCATCTGTAAGAGGATCGATGCACACCCAAGTCACTGGGCTGCAAACAAGAAGAATGGCATTAACTCAGTGGCATAACAGAAACTTTGGATACTGTGTGCGTGTGTGTGTGTGTGATCTGTTAATATGCAATATTTCTAATCCCACATATCGGTAATGTATTCTCAGTAATGTACACACACACACACACACACACACATTCACTCACTCACCTATGGTAGCAGTGAAGGTGAGGAGTATCCAGAGATGCATGGTTACCTGTCCACCTGCACACCTGTCCGTCACCCTCAGGTATGAGCCTCAGATCTCTCAGGTGAGTCTCTTGTAACACCTGCAGTGCCCCAGGTAAACTCTCGACCACACCTCAATCCATGCATACACTGTTTAACTTCAGATTGAGGAAGAGAGATATAGTACAGAATCACAGAAAGAGATAGTAATGCACATAGTATTTACATGCACTCAATGCACACCTAAGTACTTACTATGGAAACACACACGCACGCGCGCACACACACACACACACACACACACACACACACACACACACACGGTTTGGTCTGGTGTGTCATTGGTTCAGGTTTCCCACTTCTCTGTTTGCCTTTATTTGGACCCTTTCTGCACAGTCGGCCTGGAAAAAAGATCAACAAAGAGATCTATCTTGTGATGAATGTCACGGAAATGAGAATGTCAGACAATATGATTGTGGTTGTGTAACACACACACACACACACACACACACACACACACACACACACTCATCTGGGTACAAGGTGACGTGATACATGAATCACACAGCACACAAATTAAAAAGAAGATTAGCCTACCCCTACAACATTCTCAGGGGTTACAACAAATCTTTATTGAACACATACACAAATGACTGTGTGTGAGATCCTGACAACATGATTTATTTGAGCTACATCATAATGAGGAATGTTTTTACATTTTTTTTTAAAAAAAGACAAATGCTTTATGTTCAAATTGTTAAAACGACGTGGTTATACCCCATGAAGATACATTTGGTTATATTTATTTTAAAATTGAAATAATATTGTTTTTTCATGTTTAAGCTTCACCACTACGTGCTGCAAACATGCATTTTTTTGTGCCTATGCTTGGCCATTTGAGTAATGTTTTTTATACACATTACTACAATGTAACAGAATAATAATGATTCATATGCACTTTTTTCATAATGCAGTTTTAGAGATATTCTGGTTAGAGCAGTTGGCATGAACTTTAATACTTCAGCAGCAGAAAAGGAGTTTTGATCAAATTGGCCTAAAACAGAAAGGAGTCAAAATGGGGTAACTGATTAAAATGTGCTGTCATTATTGTATATATATGTTTTTAAATGTCGGGATATCTTAGTTTGATGTAAATTCAGTTGAATTCTGCACTGGCGTGTTAAAACATGACTATTAAAAAGATTGATGTTTTTTCAAAGTGCGCAAATTTTTCACCAGAATTACCAGAGCCTCTCATGTGGGTGATTTTCTCAATGATAATTTGTGGATGATGGCTTTTGAACAGTTCACCCCGGTTTAAATTATTTTGATTAATATGGGGAATTGTGTGAGGTGGTGTAACTAACATTTAAGTAATGTTTTTTTTGTGTGAGTATTCTGTCCAGGCGGCAATAGAAAAATTTGCGCACTTTGAAAAAACATCTTTTTTATAGTCATGTTTTAACACGTCAGTGCAGAATTCAACTGAATTTACATCTAACTAACATATCCCGACATTTTAAAACATATATACATGCTTAATTGCAATAGTAGCTATATTTTTGAAGTTCTTATCCAGAGCCATTGACAGTAAAAAAAATAGTCCAGAGCTGAGAGAACGGGGACACAGCTTGTGCATTCAGACACAAATCGGGTACCGACCAATGGTACTGACACACAATCTTTTTTTCAAAGTCATAAGCAGTGAGTGAGCCACTAAAAGCTTTTGCTGTTAGAATCTGCCAGTGTAGCCTGTAAGAACTTTGGTAGCTCTTGTTGTGAATGTACAGTCAGAAGTGGTGTTAAGTAGTACTAGAATGGTATGGTAGGAAATACCCATTAGAAGCTTTGTTATTGCCCTCTTAAATTACCCTGAACAGAGAACACACACACACACACACACACACACACACACACACACACACTAGTGCAAACTCACCCATGGTAGCAGTGAGGCTCATTAGCATCCAGACACACATGGTTACCTGTCCACCTGCACACCTGGTGACCTGGTATCACTCAGGTGAGTCTCTTTTATCATCAGCAGTGACACAGGTGAACTCTCCACCACACCTGTACACACAGGGCAGTTATTCGACTGTAGCCTGAGGTCGCTTTACCATATACCCTTTATGCAGTTCATATGACATATACACACACACACAGATACTCAAAGAGCCATGAGACATTATCCTTGTCTACTACCGAGTTAGTCACACAAACAGACAGAGACAGATATATATATCACAGAGATGGATTGTTTGCTGTGACATAGGGTCAGGTTTCCCTCTTTAGTTCCTTTCTGGACAGTGGAGCTGAAAAAGGGTAAGCAAATAATTCTGTTTAATGACTTCATGAAAAGATGAGAAGTTTTTAGACACACACACAACATTACTAAACATATGTACATACACACACACACAGAGAGAGAGGGAGAGAGAAGATCAAATACAGACAGAGAGACGCTCATAGAGCACATTTGGTTGATGGTGGCAGTCCACTGACTCCCAATGACCATGTTCATTTCTGTCCTTCAACAGTGAGTTTTCTGATGGGTGTATCATCCTGCCCTGGAGCCACAGGTCTTTATGCAGGCCATGTGCTTCAGGTCAAGTGCAAATAAAAGAGACTTTTGACTGTTTCACACATTTTGTGTTCCTCAGACTGTCAATAAAAATTGTGAGGAAGTTGTATTGCATTTGGCACTATACGCTCAATGGTGTTTTTTGCCCCCAACAGCACCTTCCAGGCAGCACAGCCTAAAAGGCACTACTACCCTTACCCTATTCCTAACCCTAACCCCCTCAACCCTCATCCTAACCCTAAACTGAGTGGAGTAGTGCCTTGAAGGCAGCACTGCCTGGAAGGCACTGTTGAGGGCAAAAAATACCAAAGACCGCACTATACAAGTACAACTGAATTGAACATTTAATAGAATTAGCCCAATTGATTAAATTCAAAATCTAAATTGGTGCCATTTGTTTTGACTTTTTCCTGAAAATACATCCAGTCTATGTTTCTATTATACTTTTGTGTTTACAAACACACACACTCACACACATAGAGATATAAACACTCGGCTGGTTGTTTTATTGCATGGCTTACTTGAGAAGGTCATATTTACACTGATCAGACATTCTGGATTACCAGAGCATAATCAACAGGTTTGTGGCATTCACAAAGAAGAAACCACACTCACACACACACACCAGCCAGCTGCTCAAAGTGTGGCTTTCACAAAGAAGAAACCACACTCACACACACCAGCCTGCTGCTCAAAGTGTCTCCCTGAGAATATAAGCTCTGAATGACATGACAACCTGGGACTATTTACACCAGCTTTTATATAGGCGTGTATTTGCCCTTGAATGAAAGTCCTTAAAGCAGTAGAATGAGATGTCTCTGTGTGTGTGTGTGTGTGTGTGTGTGTGTGTGTGTGTGTGTGTGATCAGTGGCACACATCTACGGGTAGCTGAAAGTCCTTAAAGCAGTAGAATGAGATGTCTCCGTGATCGACCACAGCAAACGTCACCAGCACATCACCGCTCTCATAAGACAGCCTCTTCACCACCTGCAGATCAGGCACCGAGCCGTCAAAACTACAAGAGAACACACACACACACACACACACACACACACACACACACACAGAGAGAGAGAGAGAGAGAGAGAGAGAGACACACACACACATAAAAATGGGACTTTAAGAACAAATTTAAGAGAATTCTTAAGATCTGAGGCCTAAATGTTCATTCCCACGAGGAGAGAACTGCGGCAGTGGGGGAGGGGGGAGATGGATGGATAGATGGATGTATAGATGAGTGGATGGATGGATGGATGGATGAGTGGATGGATGGATGGATGGATGGATGGATGAATGGATGGATGGATGGGTGGATGGATGGATGGATGGATGGATGGATGGATGGATGGATGGATGGATGGATGGATGCCTGATTGATCCCCAAGGGGAAATTCAACATACAGCACAGTTATCTTTTAGCTCTGATTCCTGATGTCAACAGCCCTTAAGACTGAGTCACTGTCCTAGAGGCAGAAAGGCATCGAGGGCAAATGTGTGTGTGTGTGTGTGTGTGTGTGTGTGTGCATGTGTGTGTGTGTGTGTGTGTGCAGGTAGACAGGTAACCATGCGTCTCTGGATGCTAATTAGTCTCACTGCTGCCATGGGTGAGTTTGCACTTGTGTGTGTGTGTGTGTGTGTGTGTGTGTGTGTGTACCTGCAGACACACATGCGTGTGTAGGGTTTGCCAGGGTTGCTCTTCTTGTATTCAGCCACTGTGTCAGGCTGATAAACATCAAAACTGATCTTCCATTGAGAAGGGATGCTCAAACTGTGGAACAAAACACACACACACACACACACACACACACACACACACACACACACACACACACAAGGAAGTAATTAAATTGCCCACAGACACATTCATCAAGGTAGCCTACAGCAGAGGCATTGTCCAATTGTCCAACATTTCAGGAGCAATGACCTCACAAAGGCCATAAACAAGAGTGAGTGAGTGTGTGAGTGTGTGTGTGTTAACGGAATCACAGACCTAGGCCTCACCTGTCAGCTTCGTCTAGTAACCGTGAGGACTGAATCACACCAATCTGATTGAGCACGTCACCTGTGCAACAAGAAACACTCTACATGAAACTTACAGCATTCTTCATAGCTATACTAGCTAAAAAAACATATGAAAATATTCATAATGTTTTTCTAATCAAGTGGCCGTCAAAGTGAGCTAATTGAATTACTTCTAGAGGATGTGACTGGGTTCTCATCACAAGCATAAACAGAATGTTATTGGGTCATTCCACGTCCCGCGCACTTAGGTCTCAAAAAAATCTGAAAAAAAATCACTAAATGTACCCATGTTACTTAAGAGAAACACTACATTTATTTGAATGTAAGATGTATACTTTCCATGTTACAGCCAGAGGGAGGTGTCCATTAGGGCTGGGACGGTTCATGAAAAATACCCGTACCGTTCGGTTTGCATGCAACGTGTGTACTGCACGGTTCGACGGTTCATGTGATAGAATGTGACCACAGCCCATGGCATGTTTGGGCCAACCGACCGACCAACTAATCAATCAATCAACCAACCAACCATGGACTGTTATAATAACTGTACAATGAGCGAGGAGCACAGCCACCATCATAATCAAGATAACACAGGGCGTGTTTTTTCCCCATCGCATTGGGCCAGTCTTGAGGCAGACAGGTGCACCGGTAATAAGCGCCAGTGGAATCATCTAACATTTCCATTCTCAGTGCTGCCGTCAAAACATAGCAAAATGACACAATTTAGCACTATTTTAAGAGAAACGAAGACCGAAGCACATCGTTTTGATGCTATTATGATAGACAGTGGCTTTGTGAATGTCGCTGTGCAGTTTAATTACCGTTTTAAGCCAAATACGAGCTAGGTCATCGGTATCGCAAAGACTGGTAAGAGGAGAAAAGTGCAGTTTAAAGCAAACGGTAGACCTTTTCACTTCAATCTAAATGGTCGAAAAATTCATATACACAACAAACTTGTTAGAAAACCAAGCAATATCTATGGGCTTGCCGCGCAGGTTTTAGAATGTTTTCTCCTACTTGTTTTTACCTCTGCAGCGGCGCAGAATCACAGAGTTTTCGCGCAGCTATAGTGAGTTTTAAGCTCTTCAAATGGTTCATGTGTTCAACCTTCCCTGACTGGCTTGGTCGTTTAGCCGAAATTGAATGATCTTAGTAGCTTAGAGCCCTAGACTTACTCTGCACCGCCTGTCAGGCTAATGTTATTATTTTAGACGGAGGAGGAGCTCAATATGGAAGCCCATTTCCGCCACTGTAAAACAAAAACAAAAAAAAACGAATTAATTTTTTTTACAATTTTTCAACCCTTATGAGTTTGCAGGTCTGCTACATGGCATGATGAAGCATATTTATGGGGGGAAAAACTGAACCGAA
>JAODXP020000032.1:25750808-25765808 GCA_027497455.2 Sardinella longiceps | reverse complement strand
GCGGACAAAATGCAGCTGCTACAATTTTTTTTTTTTTTCATAAAATAGCCTGATGATGACATTGCATAAATTTGGGCAATATGACCCCAGGTAGATACAGGGTTCTAATATATCTGGTTACATTTAGGCAACAAACTGGCATGAAAAAAATAACTCCTCTCCATTTTTTCGATAATTTAGCTTGATAGAGGAAAATATATTATTCAGATAGATTTGCAAAGAGGATGCTATTTGAATATTGCATTATAGTAAGGCATATGTAGCTAAAATAGCTAAAGAAATCTAACCTATGAGTGAAAATGCGAATGTTAGAATGAAAAATACAATGAGAATGTATGAGAGTACGTTTAATTGAAGTGAAGACAATCTCGCTTACTGTTTAAGTTTTGATAGGCTATGATCTAACTATAATTTGTCATTATAAAGCATAGGGCACCTGTAACTTTTTAAATTAGGCTATAGCCTATATGGCCATTTAAGAAAAAAACTCACCTTGTAGTAACAGGCTGGACCCAAACGGACAAATGTAAAATCACCCAACTTCAGCAACCTGTACAGATGTGAAATTCCGAGAGATGACTTCTTTCGCGCTCTGATGCGCGCTTCTTGGTTGCAGGTTTGTAAGTAGGTCCTTGTAACGGTGGCAGCAGCAAGAGCTTCGTCCCGGGGGGGCTGTTTAATACCTGGAGCAGGAGGTTTGTCCGGCAACCATAGAAACGCTACACCCCCTTGTAAACAGCTTCCCGTTCTTCCATTGGTCTGGTGGTTGCTATAGCGGCTCATTTTTAATCACTCTCTCACCCTCAGGTTTGCTCGTCACGTAAGTGAATTCTGTCTGGTTCCCGAAAAAGGGAGTGCGGGAGAGGAGACGGGAGGATTTCACATTTTAAAGCCCCATTTCAAAAAGCAGCAGGACACTTTACCCGCACGGGTTGGCCAGTGGAGGTTATTGAAGAAGAAAGAAAGGTTTTCCCGTGCAAGAATGCAAAGCACATAGAAAAGATAGAAAAGATCAACAATTGCTAAGGCGACTTGGCTTGGCTCCTGTTGCGTTTATGGTAACTGGGCAAACAGCAAAAACAATAGAAAGTGGCCGTTTAAAATACTTTTTTCTTTGAATCTTTGTGGTTTCAAACTTGGACGAGGTTTTAAAGGCGTATTTGGCTTGTCTAAGACGGACGTGTCGGGAATAAGTGGGCACTGAAAACATAGCCCGTTTTAATTAACGTCAAGACTTTTAAGCGCATTGAGCAGGTGAAGTGGGCTACGCGCGCGCCTCCCGCGCAATGACCCGCGCAGAGCGGCAGGTGTCAAAGCCCGAGACAAACTGTTCTGCACGCACGCAGGGGGGAGAGCGGGGCTCTCGCGAGGAAGAAGTGCTTTTTATGGCGTTTTATTGCCTTTGAGGAGGGCTTCAGGAAACCACTCAGCCACGCTAATGGAGGAGCGACTCAAGAGGAGAGAGACCGCTTTGTGTCTCACCCAACTTTGCGTTTCTTTCCCCCTCATTACAGTTTTTTTTCCCCGGATTAACGAAATGACATTCCTTCACAAACTAGAAACCACCTTTCGTCAAAGGAACAATCTGCTCAGGGTGGCCTACGGTCGGGCTGTGTGCCTAGAACTCAAAGTGGTTTTGGCCTCGTCACCTGATCTAGTTTATAGTCTAGGTCTGGATAAAAGTGATAACCCACTGAGGGAATCTGTCGCTTGTCTCCAAAATGGACACTGTAGACAACCATAGGCCCTGTGTAAGATTGTGATTGTTTTCCAAAGGGTCATTCAAAAATATTCACCCCATCACCCATTACAACATTGGCATGGAAGAAGAGAAGGGAGGGATAGATAGAGAAGGGAAGATAGAAAGATTGATAGAGAGAGAGAGAGAGAGAGAGAGAGAGAGAGAGAGAGAGAGTTATGAACAGTAGACCATAAGAACAGTCACAAAGTCAAAAATGAAATGATGACAGTGACTGGTGTTAGAGTGTGGATGTGTGTGTGTGTGAGAGAGAGAGAGAGAGAGAGAGAGAGAGAGAGAGAGAGAGAGAGAGAAAAGAGTATCTTACCCAAGAGAGAAGGAAATGAAGAGGAAATCTGCGAGGAGGGGAGTAGAACTATCTGTGTGTGTGTGTGTGTGTGTGTGTGTGTGTGTGTGTGTGTGTGTGTGTGTGTGTGTGTGTGTGTGTCGTTTGTACTTCTTCAGAACTCTCTTCTCTGATCCTTGTGTGTCGCTCAGCCATGAAATCACCACCCAGGATTACCATATTGTCCCAGACAGTAAACTGTTTAAGGGCAGACCTGATTGCAGTGGTCACCCACTAGGACCCTGGACACACACACACACACACACACACACACACACACACACACACACAAACACACACAAACACAAACAAAAACACACAGCAGGTACACCACACACATACTGTAGATCAGAGCCAGGTGACTGCAAGTTATTGCATAAACACAAACATACACACACTACACACACAACACACACACACACACACACCATAATAAAAGTTCTTATTAGAGTAACTGTCATCAAAATGTTAGTGATGATTTACATCAGAATGTCCAATATCAAAACATTCATTACGTTGGTACAGTATATTACAGTAACATGACTAATAAATTGCGCTGGCTTCTCCGCACACTATGACAGAAGGAGTTAAAATTCACTGACATGTCCATTGACACAATTTTATTTTTGCTTTTGTGAGATGAACTATAGGATTGTGAGAGAGAGAGAGAGAGAGAGAGAGAGAGAGACTGGCTTTTGCAGGTGGCCTAATCCATGATCTTCTGTTTTTCTAGGCTATTTGTGCCAAATGTTTTGAGAAATGCATTTACTGTTCTGCAAATGTCAAAGATGTAATGTAGGAAATGAATGAAAGTGAGTGAGTATAACTGTAATGAACCTAACCTACCCTGTGTTTCTGGCCCATGGAGCCCTATAGGCTAGCCTGGCACGCCCTCCCAGTGATGTAACGCCTTCGGCGTTGCTGTCGCTGATCTGGCCAGCAGCTGATATGAATGGATTTCTGAGTTTCACAAAAATCTGGAACTCCACCCCCTTGGTCGGGAACAAATCAACGTTGAGCAGCTCCAATGGCTTTCATTCCTGTTAGCAAGCAGTTCCCTTCGCGTCACATATGTCAGAGGAAAGAATGGTGTGATTGGTTTTGCTTAGGCACAGCATTTTCTAACATCGACCAGTAGCAAACCGAGGAATTAGAGGGAGGCGGGTCAACCATGCGCTTTGAGAAATTACAGCGCTACGGGCTCTTGGTCAGACCAAAGTCTCGCAGAGCTTTGAAAGTCGATGGCAATCAGGCTATCTATAGGCTATCCACAGACAGTGAAACTGGCAACAGCTGCAATGACAAATAAATGCCACTAGAGGGGGTCTGAAGAACACTATTGAAGGTTTTTCTGCTGCCAACTGTGGATGGATGGATGGATGGATGGATGGATAGATAGATAGATAGATAGATAGATGATTTGTCATTCTGGAATTCTTAAGCTTCCTCAACATGACAGACACATGGCACAGGCCTACATAAATTATGAAAATACAGTGAAAAATCCTGTTATGTGTTCCATTTAGTGTACTCGTGTACTAAGTTATTATGTGAGCCTTTAAGGGTAGGAATAGTTCACCTCTTTATGAAAATTGGTTATTTACCCCTTGCTTGGTGTTACAAAATTGGGTAAGAGCATTTTGTTCTAAGTGCATGCATTGTCCTTGTCTGGCAACCCCAATTTTACCTTTAGCTTAGCATAGACACTGGAAAGTAAACTTGCCAAAGAGTTGCTATCTGGCAACATTACATTCCAGCGCCTATGCTAAGCTAAAGCTATAAAATGGGGGAAATTGGGGATGCCATACCAAGAAAACACTAGCACTGAGACCAAAATGATTTTTCCCACATACTGTATATACTGTAATTCCAGGTACGAGGGTGAATAACCAATTTTCATAAAGAGGTGAACTATTCCTTTAAGGGTATTAAGTTATTATGTGGCCAATATGTACCCACATACAGTATGTAACTCATACCTTGAGTTACATATGGAGGTAAATGCATTTTCCTAGTCTGGCAACCCTAATGTTAGCTTTAGCTTAGCATAGGTGCTGGAATGGAATGTTGCCAAAGAGTTGCTATCTGGTTACTTTACATTCCAGCATCTATGCTAAGCTAAAAGCCAAGAAAAGGGTAAAATTGCCAGACGAGGAAAATGCATGCACTGAGAGCTAAATGCTTTTATCCACATCTGTAACTCCAGGTAAGGGAGTGAATAATCCATTTTCATAAAAAGGTGTAATATTCCTTTAAGACACAATACAACTATTTGCTTTTCTGCACTCCTGACTCTTAGTGTTTCAAAATAACATCAAATAGAGAAACTACAGTATGTCATGAGTTTTGCCCTGTTGTTGCATTTCCATTTATTTAGTCAATGAAATAAAACATGATAAATCATGAACAGTTATCAGAAAGTTAAGATTAAATGCTAATATCATACAGGCCTAATGTAGACACACAGCACACCCAGAGTAGCAGTTACTGCAGGAGATGATTACTCAAGAACTCAACAGCAGCACCGCCACTGAGGTCACCACACACACACACACACACACACACACACACACACACACACACACACACACACTGCTAACCGTGGTCTTCCAGAGAAAACCTCAGTGACTTATTTATCAGTAAAGTGCTAAACACACACACACACACACACACACACACACACACACACACACACACACACACACACACACACACACACACACACACACACACACACACACACAGTGTCAGAAATGGACCACAGATAAACACACACATGCACACAGTGTCAAATACCAAAACACAAACTGTTGTGTTTGTTTGTGCTCAGAGACAAGAACCCAAACTCTCTGTCTGTCACCAGATAAATAACCCAGAAGTATTTTATTTTGTATTTTTTCAACCTTGAGGAAAGTTGAGTCAGATGTTGAATCTCTCAATGCTTTGGCTGGCATGTCTATAGAATAGAATACACTTTTTTAGTATGATGTCTTTGGTCTTAGTGATTGCTTAGGATGAATCCTTAGGTACAGTGCGTGCCTGTGTGTGCGTGCGTGCGTGCCTGTGTGTGTGTGTGTGTGTGTGTGTGTGTGAGAGAGAGAGAGAGAGAGAGAGAGAGAGAGAGAGAGAGAGAGAGAGAGAGCAGCCTAACAAGCTGCCTGTGAGTAGACTGACAAGCCAGACTATCACCAGGGCCGTTGCAACAGGACAGGCAAACCAGGCAACTGCTTGGGGCCCCAGGCTGAAAGGGGCCCCTAAGAATGACTGTTTAATCATTTTAATAGTTTAATTGGTGGTGTTTTTCAATAGAATATGACAAGAGTTCAAAGAGTGCAAGTTCAATACAAATAATTATATTAATGAAAGTTGCTTGAAGATTATAACAATGTGGTTTATGTTGGTGTTTATGGGAGGGGAAGGGCCACCATGCCCCATGTTTGCTTGGGGCCCCCTAAGTACCTTACATAATATGTATAGTCTGGCCATGAGTGATAGACTCACGGGTAAGACTGCTAAAACTAATCAGCTCAACTAACAAATGGATTCAAACAACGCTAAGCCCGCTGGATGACTCCCTGTCCAGATAGAACGTTGTGATTGGCTAAACACCACAATGTCTGAATACAACCTAGAGCGTTGTGATTGGATAAACAGCTGAGACACCATAGAATGTCTGAGTACGACCTATGGCTGATAGCTAGACGTAGGAACAAATTCAATTTGCTACCGCTAGATCTGATGATAGTTGATGGCTATTTGAGTGTCTAATATATGTGAACATAAAACAATACAATAATCCAAGACTTCTCATACTGTATGTCAGATGAGGGGGAAGCTGTTAGCGTTAGGTCCTGTTATCCCGCCGACCCATTACAGTAATCAGGAGCGATCCAAAAATGTATCTGGAAGATTCCGTCTGGAACTAGAAAAAGCGCTCAGAGAGCTCAGACCTCCGCCAAGGCAATTTGGTCACAGACACAATATAAATTGGAGATAGTGTTCTGGATCACCAATCGCCACTAAAATCGAATCAGTTCTTGCTTGTCCCAATATACACGTTGTCCGAAAATTCCATCCAAATCCGTGCAGTACTATTCGAGTTATCTTGTACACAGACAGACACACAGACACACGCCGGTGAAAACATAACCTCCTTGGCGGAGGTAATGAATGGAGATTCTATTCTATTTGAAACAATCTACGGGGAAGCTATTTGCCTGCCACCTGCTGGCAGCTATGAGCAGCACAAGCAGCACAGAGGACTAGACTCCGTACTGCATATTTATTTACATTATACATTTATGCATTTAGCAGACGCGTTTATCCAAAGCCACTCACAAAAAAAGAGGAAAAACATTCAAGCTACAAAACAATGCAAGTAATTACCTTACATTACCTTACGAGGAGTGTGATTTACTAAAAGGAGTTAGAGTGCAAGAATTAAGTACAAGGGTGTGAACTTGTAAGTAGTCCTAAGTGTATTCCAGGTAGTGGAAGAGTTTGAACTTGTAAGTCCATAGTTAGTGCATTCCAGGTAGTAGAAGTATCCAAGAGTGTGGGCCAATACTGGGCCAGCTGTCAGCCAGATGTCCCCTCAGTTTCAGCTCATTGGCTGTGGCCCAGATCTGTGTGTGTGTGTGTGTGTGTGTGTGTCTCACTCCGGTCTCCTTTGTATGACTTCCTGTTGAGCACCCATCTCCTCTCTTGAGTGACTGAATTGACAGGCTAACATGTGTGTGTGTGTGTGTGTGTGTGTGTGTGTGTGTGTGAGTGGGAGAGAGAGAGAGAGTTTGTCCGCAGCTCTCAGCATATTAAAGATGAATAATTCAGTACACAGGGTAAGAGTTGTGTGTGTGTGTGTGTGTGTGTGTGTGTGTGTGTGTGTGTGTGTGTGTGTGTGTGTCTACTGTCTGGTCTGTGTACTCATGTCTGCGCCTGACTGATGCAATGTTTCCTCATCTGGGTGAGGGTTCATCAAACGCTCTTGGGTCTCTCCCTGTGTCACCCCACATATCACACACACACACACACACACACACACACACACACACACACACACACACACACACACACCATCTCATTCACTGAGTGATGAAGCCTACAACAGATACAGATACATGTAGTAGCCTATAAGTAGCCTATATGAAGGCCTTTATTATATTGATATCTAGTGAAGATTTGGACTTGTTTTACAACCAGACCTGTTTCAGAGAGCAGCCATTGTGAATTAGCCATTTAGCCTATAGTCCGTCTGAGAGTTCAAAAGATCACTGGGTCACAGCTGTTCAAAAGGCGGCATGCACATTTATTTTTCATTAAAACAGAGCAAAGTAGAATGAAACTGATAATAAGATGTGTAGGCTACTCGTCATGGTATTAGCAATAATGGGACACGCTGGCGCTCACTAACTGCTGAAATGAACACATTCAGTAAATCTCCTGCTAGATCCAATCAGTACATAGAAATATCTGCATATTAGCCAATAGGCTCTCAGTATTCAATTCGCTTTCATCCAATCCGGAGCTACATGTTGCGTCACTTTAGCCGATTGGCAATTTGTCCAATAGCCAATAAGGTTCCCGTGAGTACTATCTGGCTCGTTGAAGTATCCAATCAGATGCCGGGGTTCTCTTTGTTGTTGGTGATGACATGAAAATATTTGTTGTTACTGGAAGGCGAGAGGAAAGAGTGGAAGGGAGGGCCGTGACTACAGACTTTTGTTTTCGGCAATTAGGAAATAAATTATAGCGTACGTTGTTTATTTTGAACATAAAGTCTTTACGGTGGCATTAACAGCGGAAATGTCGGTAAACATGGACGAACTCAGGCACCAAGTAATGATCAATCAGTTTGTTTTGACTGCTGGTTGTGCCGCTGACCAAGCTAAGCAGCTTCTCCAAGCGGCGCATTGGCAATTCGAGGTGAGTAAAATATACTATAGCCTTACAGACAAACCATAGTAGCCTATAGCATTTTATTTCTGTATACGAAGTCCATTTGCATCTTGTTAAAACCAACACCATGGCAATAAAATAAGCACCGTGGTAGTTGACGATGAATTCCAATCTACAGCCTAAACAGGATCGAAAAACTATTTACAGTGGGCGTAAGTGTCCGACGGTATAGTAGCCTATTTATAAAGCTCTGTTGTCATAAATAATTGAAAGCAGATAGTTGCTGCACGATGTGTCGCTAGCCCTTGAACTAGAGAGCCAGCCACTTTCCGGAAGACGTGGTCAGGAGAATGTTAACGTTAGCAAGCTATGTGCCATCGTGTCAGAAACGTAACCATTGCCATTAATGCCCCTTTGTGTAGGCTAGGTATCCGCTTTGCTACTTGGCTTGTTAAAGCGCCTGTGGGCGACATATTGTTGTTATTATTAGCTGGCTGGCGAATGGATGTGATCTTAACGTAAACTCGGTAACGACACCGTGTCCGAAGGAGTTGTTAATCCTTCTAGTAAGGTTATCCTCAAATGCCTTGTTTTGGCGAGTTTACATTGCTCACACACGTCTCAGAGGAAAGGTCTGGCTATGGTCCTGATTGTTAAATTCAGATTTTCAGCTGTGGTTTTATTGGAGTTGTCGTTTTGAACAGGAGCGGCCTGCCAACAGGAAGTCCACTTGGCATGCTGCGAACACAATAGAAGGGTTGGTTACTGGGTGTGTTTTGAATCTGTTGCAACACAGCAGCCCTTTTTGTTTACATTCCCCTGCCCTGATTGCTAGCAAGTTCCACCAGTCTGTTAATGCAAGTCTGGTTCCGCTTCAGCACAGCCACAGGGTAGGGAACTCGGTGTACCAAAACATCAACATGAGAGTAGCGTTAGGCTACGGAGAACATGCGAGAGAGAGAGAGAGATGTTGCAGACTAGCCTATATCTGGGATTGCCTGGAACTAGATCATAATAATTTATGAATTCCTGCTTATGTTTTGTGAGAAATAGCCCCAAACTGTTTTGTATTTTTTTCACCAAGCTCCACACATTTGATCAGTGTGACGCTACCTTGCAGGCGCGGAGGGCAACATTGGCTGTTCAACATAATCCAATGGCCGTTTTCACCTCTCCGTCAAAATGTAGTCTTTGGGCAGTTGTGTTTACATTTTGTCGGCTGGGCGGCGAGCGCTGTGCCTCCAAGGACGAGGAAAGACGAGACTTGCCCGGTGCGACTCGCCGCCGGGTTCGGTAGATTCATAAGGTTATATTTAGACGTCAGCGCAAAGAGCTGATTAAGATTCATTAGATATCTGGGGCTCAAATAAGCATGCGAGAAGATTCGGCCCGCTAGTGTGCTCTCAACCAGCAGTAGGCTAGCCGGACAATATTTTAGTTAGGTGAAGTGTGTGTGTGTGTGTGTCTGCAGGCTACAGTTTGTGTGTAAATGTTTGCTTTGAAGTCACAGAATTAGGAGTTGAAATGGTCAGTTACTTTGTCCCCCACCTAATACCAGTCCTACTAAAAACACAATGTCAACACAAAAAATGTGTGCGTCTCTCTCTCTCTCTCTCTCTCTCTCTCTCTCTCTCTCTCTCTCTCTCTCTCTCTCTCTCTCTCTCTCTCTGTGTGTGTGTCATACAATTTGTTAAAGATGGGGAGGCCACAGGTTTATTCCTGCAGGCAGGTGGATTGGGCCTGAGGGACACACACACACACACACACACACACACACACTCAAAATACACCACTAGCACCAGATGGTTTCTTAGGTGCATCCCCTCTTAACGACCAATCTGTTGCTGGAGCTGAAATGTGACCAGGTGGTTACAAGGGCTAAGGCCACAGCACACACACACACACACACACACACACGCACCATAGTCTTCTCATGATGAAGGGAAGACACACACACACACACACACACACAACTTATCTTTGCCTTAGCCTGACACACACACACACTCACACCATCTTCTCATGATGAAGGGAAGACACACACACACACACACACAAAACACACACACACACACACACACACATCATGAGTTGTGTTATTGATATTGCGGACACACACACACACACACACACACACACACACACACACACACACACACATCATAGAGTTGTGTTATTGATATTGCTGTAGAGCAGGACACACACACACACACACACACACACATCATAGAGTTGTGTTATTGATATTGCTGTAGAGCAGGACACACACACACACACACACACACACACACATCATAGAGTTGTGTTATTGATATTGCTGTAGAGCAGGAAATGATTCAGGCTTGAGCTGGCTTCTCTCTCTCTGTCTTTACCTCTCGAAGTGTGTGTGTGTGTGTGCGTGTGTGTGTGTGTGCGTGTGTGCATACCGTTTGTTGTGTCTGTGCCTCCAACTATGACTATCTGTGTGTGTGTTTCTCTTTCCCCCCTCTCTCTCTCTCTCTCTCGTGTGCTCTCTCGCTCTCTCTCTCTCTCTCTCTCTCTCTCTCTCTCTCTCTCTCTCTCTCTCTCTCTCTCTCTCTCTCTCTCTCTCTCTCTCTCTCTCTCTCTCTCTCTCTCTCTCTTGCTCTCTCGGGTGTTGCTCCTGGATCCTGTTTTTCAACCGTCATGAGCACTTTTCATGGCATGACGGAACTGTGTGTGTGTGTGTGTGTGTGTGTACACGTGTCAGTGTGTGTAAAGCAAGCAAACGTGTATGCGAGTACATGAATCTGCCTGCGCACATGTGTGCACACAACATAAACACTCTCTCTCTCTCTCTCTCTCTCTCTCTCTCTCTCTCTCTCTCTCTCTCTCTCTCTCTCTCTCTCTTTTCCAGTCCAAAACATGAACATATAGAACTTTTTAATGTTGAAATCACGTTAACAAACATTCAGACCAACTTTTACTTAATTGTAAGCTGTTTGAACAGACATTACTGTGTGTGTGTGTGTGTGTTGAAATGTGTGTGTTGATATGTGTGTCACGTCAAGCAGCCCGCATTCCAACCCTACCGCTTCTGTTGTTCAACAAGGAGAGCATGCGTTGGCGTGGGGGATGGGACTATGGCTGTGTGTGTGTGTTTGAGTGAGTGAGTGCGCAAGAGAGACATGGGAAACACACACACACACACACACACACACACACACACATTCATTCAGATGTTACCAGGAAAGGACAATAACTGAAGCTCAGACATTCAATGCAGCCCATTGTTAAGTGTGGAAATGGTGTGTGTGTGTGTGTGTCTGTCTGTCTATTTCTCTCTCTCTCTCTCTCTCTCTCACACACACACACACACACACACACACACACACACACACACACACACACAGACACATCCTTATCCTTTTGATTGTACTACTAGTTGTTTGAGAAGCTCAGTTTTGTTTCAGTGTCAAAAATTAATCATTTAAAACTCAACTCCCTCTCTCTCTCTGAAACACACACACACACACACACACACACACACACACACACACACACACACACACACACAGTGTCTGTGAATCATTGTCAGTTTAGACATAATATTTTTCCAGCCTGTCCGGAGATGATGATGTTCAGGAATTCTTCTCAGCACTCTGTGGTCCAAACAACCCCCAGAAAACACAACAGCTGCACTCTCTCTCTCTCTCTCTCTCTCTCTCTCTCTCTCTCTCTCTCTCTCTCTCTCTCTCTCTCTCTCTCTCTCTCTCTCTCTCCCCTCTCTCCCCCTTCTCACTCTTTCCCTTCTCTCTCTCTGTCTTTTTCTTTCTTTCTTCTTTCTCTCTCTGTCTGTCTGTCTCTCTCTGTCTCTCTTCCTCTCTCTCTGCCTTTCTTTCTCTCTGTATTAAACACAACCATTTTTACTAACTGACTACACTGTGTTAGTAAATCACTAATACACTATAAGTGTGTTAGTAATACACTGTGTTAGTAAATCAGTAATATACTATAAGTGTGTTAGTAATACACTGTGTTAGTAAATCAGTAATATACTATAAGTGTGTTAGTAATACACTGTATTAGTAAATCAGTAATATACTATAAGTGTGTTAGTAATACACTGTATTAGTAAAGCAGTTATAAAGCAGTAACACTGACATGCTTTTTTCACTTTTTGGTGTGACTTGACCGGTGATACGCGCCTCCAATGGAAATGCGCTCGGCGCAAGGTGACAAAAAAGCACAAGCGACTAAAAAACGCAAGCGTTCAAAGTTGAAAATAGTTAAACTTTTTAAAACTCTTTGTTCAACTTAGTGTGTGTGTGTGTATGTGTGTCTCTGTGTGTGTTTAGCTCTCTTACGTTGGGTGTGTGTGTGTGCTCTGTTGCTCTTTGTAATCACTCTTGTTTTAGATGCCCACATGTAGCGTAGGCTAATAGATTTAACCCCACACCCATGTGATCCAATGCACTGGTTGACCCACAGACCAGAGAGAGAGAGAGACACACGAGCGAGACACACGACGACGAGCGAGCGAGCGAGCGAGCGAGCGAGCGAGAGAGATCAGTTTGTCTGTTATTTGACAATCTAAAGTGTATATATTTGTCATTCATTGTAACCCATTGTACTTTGCATTTAAACTTACTGTATGTTATGCTTTGGCAATGCAAAAATATTTGTCATGCCAGTAAAACTTGCTTGAATTGAATTGAGAGAGAGAGTTTTTAGTGTGTAAACTTTGGAAGTCTGTGCTGCTGGTTACTAGTTAGTTATCAAACTGCTATCTCTGTACGTCTATCTTTCTACACACAATTTAATCTCTCTCTCTCTCTCTCTCTCTCTCTCTCTCTCTCTCTCTCTCTCTCTCTCTCTCTCTCTCTCTCTCTCTCTCTCTCTCTCTCTCCCTCCCACAGACTGCCCTTAGCTCCTTCTTCCAGGAGACAAACATCCCTGGCCACCATCACCAGATGGTAAGTGTGTTAACACGCAACACACACGCACGCATCACACACATACAAAACACAGTGTAGTGTCTTCATGCAAACAATAATATACTGATTGTGTGTGTGTGTTTGGCTTACAACTGTGTGCCTCCTAACCGCTGCTTATGTAATGTTCACCTTTTAAAACAATGCCTTTAGCACACAGCCAGACCAGTGTTATGTGTGTATGTGTGTGTGTGTGTGTGTGTGTGTGTGTGTTTATGTTGTCTTTTTCTCCTCCTCTCTCCTTTCTTCCCCTCCTTCTCTTCCTCTGTACTACGTGCTTGTTCTGTGGTCTGGGAGGAGCAAGAGAAACACAGGAAGTGTGTGTGTGTGTGTGTGTGTGTGTGTGTGTGTGTGTGTGTGTGTGTGTGTGAGGGGGAGGAACTTCAGTGTGTTTTTATTTTGGGTGCAGTCATTACATCACTCACCCAGAGGGGTGTGTGTGTGTGTGTGTGTGTGTGTGTGTATAGATGGGGGAGGGGCAAGCCAAGCAGAACACAGCTGTCTTGGATTGGCCAGAATGAAGGATTGATTGTTTGAGTGTGTGTTTGTGTGTGTGTGTTTGTGCATGCGCATCAACTACAGCTGTGTTCATTTGTCTAAAGAGCACACACACACACACATACACACATACACTCTTGCTCTCTTCCTCCTTGCAGTAGAATGCCACATATTTACAGGAGCAAAAGAATTGTTTGTGTGTGTGTGTGTGTGTGTGTGTGTGTGTGTGTGTGTGTGTGTGTGTGTGTTGTGTTAACACCTGCAGCCTTTGCATTCCTGTTGAGGGCACAGGGTGTGACATCAGCGCAGTCTCTGTCGGTATTATGGGTAAACTGTGTGTGTACACAAGTAACGCAAGTGTGTGTGTGTGTGTGTGTGTGTGTGTGTGTGTGTGTTTGAGCGAGAAATTGTGAAAGGGATAAAGTTTACAGCCCAGTTACAAGTCCAAACCTGTCTTTTCCCCGTTTTCTTCTCCCCTTCTCTTCCCTTATACTCTTTCTCTCCTTCTCCTCCTCTCTTCCTGTCCTCTTTCCTCTCCTCTCCTTCTCTTTTCTTCTTCTCTCCCTCTCCTCCTCCCTCCTTTCCCCCTCTCCTCTCCTTCTCTTTCCCTTACCTCTCTTCTCTTCTCTCCTTCCTCCTCTCCTCTCCTCCCTCTCTTTTTCTTCTCCTCTCCTCCTTCCCTCTCCTCTCCTTCTCTTTTCCTTACCTCTCTTCTCTCCTCTCTTTCCTCCTCTCCTCTCCTCTCTCTCTCTTCTCCTCTCCTCCTTCTCTCTCTCATGTCCTCCATTCTCCTGTGAGATCTAGAGCTCTGTGGTTATACTGTAGTGTACTGTAGGCCAAAGCCGTCTTTATAAATGTGCCCGTTTGCTGGAACATCACAATCAGAAAGAAAGTGGGATGGTTGGTCCATTCCATACATTTTATTTATTTAGTCATCAGTTCAAAAATAATGTATTATTATTCGTATTATATTATCATTTTATATCCAAAGGAGCTGTATTTAAAAACATGCTAAACAGCAAATCATGTGTAGCCTGATCTTCACACACGCACACGCACACGCACACTCACACACACACACACACACACACACACACACACACACACACACACACACACACCAAATCATTGCCACCCATTGCAGTCCCTGTCTCTGATAAGGTTCAGAGGCAGGACATAGAGGACAGGACATCAGCTGTGTGTGCTTTCATCTGCCCGAGGAAACACACACACACACACACACACACACACACACACACACACACACACAGAGGCTTGATTCAGGTCATGAGACTAATTCTCATGTGTCTCTCACAAGTGCACAGCCCCTCTCCCCTCACATTATCAACACACACACACACACAGTGCGACCCCCTCACACACAGACACACACACACAGATATGTACAGTATACTGTATCCTATCAGCTCTCGTTTTCACCTCTTAAAATATGAACCACTGACCTAGCTCTGTGTGTGTGTGTGTGTGTGTGTGTGTGTGTGTGTGTGTGTGTGTGTGTGTGTGTGTGTGTGTGTGTGTGCGGACGCGCAACTTTTTAAAATGTCCTCAAT